>JABAKD010000012.1:7953991-8277596 GCA_012845835.1 Undaria pinnatifida | reverse complement strand
GGGCGCAACAAACTTGGATATTGTCCTGGGTAACTGAGTGCCCGGCGGGTAGACCGGTGCACGTATCATATGCAACCTCTCTCTTCATGTTGTTGTTCCGCACCCTGCTACACAGCACGAGAAATGATGTTACGAACATGTAAACTAAACCACTTCGTACAATAGTCTAAAACGATGGTAGAATTTAATATATCGGTATTCGACGTCGAATGTCCATGTCCGAACGGAACGATATGTACGACGCGCGCGCAGGACGCTGCTTCCCGTCTGCTGCACACTGCTGTAAGAAAGCCAACACCTGTTGTAGAGGCAGCCTCGCCTGGGCCTCAAAGGGGTCGATAGCTAAAAGGGATATATTGAATACAATATGATTTGTCGTTCTAGGACGTTTCGCTTTCGCAGCGATCAGGAACATGCGGGGGAACTTGCCACCCTCGCCTGCAGCGGAGCAGGCAGGCAGGAGCGGACGCTGAAATTCGCATGGCACAACAATGATAAGACCTGACTCGTCAGGTATTTTCGTGCCTTGAGAACTTTCGCGACCGAACCTGCCTGCTTGCTCCGCTTCAGGCAACATGCAAGCTCGCCCGCATGTTCCTGCTCGCCGTCGAAAGCGAACGTCCAGAAAGACGAAAACACTTAACAGGTACCAGATACGTACACCACAAACATTTTACCACTCTAGACTACTGTAAGTTGCTCTAGCTAATCACTACCAATCCAGTGGTGTTCGATTTCGTTTTCGAAAAAACACCGCTATTTCCGACAAGATATAGAAAGGGGAAGGGGGCTATACGCTAAAGCCAAGTAGGCTTACATTTTTTTTTTTTTCTGCACCATGCCAGCCTTGGCATTCTATGGTGCAGCGCATGAGAAAAACTTGAAGGCGAACGCGGCGGCGCACGAAGGCGAAATAGCGACCCTTCAACGCCGGCTGGAGATGACCGAGCGTGGGTGGAAGACTTCTCGAGAAGTGCATGAGAAGGCAAGATGGCCCTAAACAAACTGTTCACAGAACGCGAGAATTCAGAGATGAATCCAGCGTATGCAACAAAAACAGGAAAAAACGACACCGCACTCCCGACAAGGTCGGAATGAAAAGGAAACCAGTGCGGTGAGCTTTTCGCACTTCGTACCATACACTGGATTGATATCTGAATTCTCGCGTTCTGTAAACAGTTTGTTAAGGGCCATCTTGCATTCTCCCGCATTTCGCGAGAAGTCTTCCACCCACGCTCGGTCGCCTCCAGCGGGCGCTGAAGGGTCGCCATTTCGCCTTCGTTCGCCGCCGCGCTTGTCTTCATTTATTCTCATGCTGCACCATAGAATGCCGACGCTGCCATGGTGCAGCATGAGAAGGAAATGAATGCAAGCGCGGCGGCGCACGATGATGAAGTGGCGACCCTTCAGCGCCGGCTGGAGGTGACCGAGTATGGGTCCCAAGACTTTTCGCGAAATGCGGGAGAAGGCAAGATGGCACTCAAAAAACTGTTCACAGAACGCGAGAATCTCTGAATTCTCGCGCTCTGAGAACAGCTTAAATTCTCGCCTTCTGTGGACAGTTTGTTAAGGGCCGTCTTGCCTTCTCCCGCATTTCGCGGTAAGCCTTCCACCCACGCTCGGTCACCTCCAGCCGGTGCTGAAGGGTTGCTATTTCGCCTTTGTGCGCCGCCGCGCTGGCCTTCATTTCTTCTCATGCTGCTCCATAGAATGCCTCTGGATTAATCTCCGAAGTGTAGCGTTCTGTGAACGCTTTGCTAAGGGCCATCTTGCCTCCTTCCGCATTTCGCGAGAAGTCTTCCAACCACGCTCGGTCACCTCCAGCCGGCGCTGAAGGGTCGCCATTTCGCCTTCGTGCGCGGCCGCGTTCGCCTTCAAGTCTTTCTCATTCCGCGCCATAGAATGCCGAGGCTGCCATGGCGCAGCTTGAGAAGGAGATGAAGGCAAGCGCGGCGGCGCACGATGACAAAGTGGCGACCCTTTACCGCCGTCTGGAGGTGACCGAGCGTGGGTGGAAGGGTAGCCTCAGCATTCTCCTTGCCTACGAACACAGCATATATAGAAGTTGCGATCGTAACAAAAAAGTAGGATGTTTCATCGGGGGGGGGCGATAGCGGGGGATACTCAAAAGTGACATTGCCTTGGCTTGCTCCTTGGCTACGAATGCGGTATAAATAGGAGTTGCAATCGGAACTATACTCGAGGATGTTCCATGTTCGAAAATAATCGCTCCTTCGCTGGTTGCGTCATCTACTACTGCTGTACGTCATCTGGGACTCCTCCAGACCTCCTGCATCCAACCAACTCCACAATCAGCGCACGCGATACGATGGGAAATAGACGACACGCGAAGAGCGTGAAAGTTACACCTTTGTTGCTGATCAACACCAGGCCCACCTCAACCAGTTGAGCGCTCCAACAACGGTACACTGCTAGGACACGCCAACGTTCGGCGCCAAAGGTTCCACAAAATCGCAACGTCGTCCAAATAACGTTCTTTCATCCACGCTCTCCATATGTCAACACCCTCCAATCCACTTTCTCCAATCGTGAACACGGTCCAATCAACGCCCTTCAACCATCATCGCTCTTCAACTGTGAAAACTTTCCGATCAAATTTCCAACCGCCAACGCCCTCCACTCAACACGCGTGACTCGTGGAGGCTCTCCGATTGGCAACACCCTCCAATCCACCTTCTCCAACCGTGGACACTTTCCAATCAACGCTCTCCAACCGTCTACGCTCTCCAATCAACGTTTTCCATCGATAGCGCTCTTCAACCTACTCACCTCGCTTCACAGCTGCAAGCTTGCTCTCCACGGCCTCGTCCCGCGAACGCTGAGCGGTTGGAAGGTGGGCATCGGGGAGCACAACAGTAGGTAACAAAATAAACCAAAGCCTTGCATGCCAGTAAAAACGACCAAAACATGATGCCAGTTTTCAGGAGAGTGTAATTGTGTGGGTTTCACTAAAAAACAAAAACGTGAAGCAATGAAGCAAAAGAGGAACTGTCGAATGAAAAAAAAGGCTTGTTTTTTACGAAAAATAGCGCACGGCATCCCTTGCCTCACGACTGTAAATATTAACTCGAGCCCGTTCCAAAAGCAATTGCGCATTATTCTCTTTCTGTATCTGACATACGCTGTATTATTAATATTTTTGGGTCGAGGAGACGACATATATTACAAGGGCCATAAAGATGTAAACGGGTGGAAAAGCAGATGGTATGGTTTCCTTTTTGGAGACGATAAACACAACCAAATATGGTAAGATTTTTAGACCACGGGCTTAGCGAAAAATGTCAGGGAAACAAACCACCCACCCACGTTAGCGAAGGTACTGAGCACAGTGACATCTGACCTCTGTGCGGGTATACCTGCATATTTCAGGCATTGCAAAATCAAGGAAATACATGAATACCTCGGCGTGCTTGAGCTTCTCGACTAAGGCGAGCTCCCGGTCCTGGGCCCCCTTGAGGAGACGGCGATGGCTGTCCAGCTGCCCCTCCTTCTCCGACACTAGTGTGGCCACAGTCTTCAGAGCCTCGTCTCGCTCCTGCTCGGCCTTCTCCAGCCTCAATCTGTTACGGCACACAATCGCAACAC
This sequence comes from Undaria pinnatifida, assembly GCA_012845835.1. Taxonomy (NCBI): domain Eukaryota; class Phaeophyceae; order Laminariales; family Alariaceae; genus Undaria; species Undaria pinnatifida. The sequence continues at coordinate 8,273,990 of JABAKD010000012.1, read as the reverse complement.
CGCACCAATATTTATATATATATATCTATTATCAAGACAGATTGTGACCAAATCTACTCCCGAGGTTTACGGGGGCGCAAAGAAGACGTGACCTGTTTTCGATACAAATTCTTGGGCATTTAGACATAATCGATGGTTCCATTGTTTGTGCAAATTAAGCCCATCGAAGGGATCTGACTATTTTACTGCTGTATTCTGTCTCATTACTGTACGGTGGATCATTTGTTGTAAGTATTGATTGCATTGGGCCTCCTGCGCCGACAGGAGGTCTCATCTGGTACTTTTCCCCCGCGCTGAGTGGACTGGCGTATCACATACTCCTCGCGGGGTTAGTACCTGCATACGATATGGGTATACAAGCGTAAGCGAACTGTTGTTGTATTCGGTTTCACTACCGTGGATTTGTTAATGTAAGTATTGGATTGGATTAGGCCTCCTTCGCCGGCCTGTGGTCCCGTCCATTCTTCGTGGCGCCTCCTAGGATCGTACTGTTAGTTGACCACTGGCCCGGCGCGAAGTTGGCCTACTCAAAATTCGTTAACATTGCCTCAATCCTTTCCCGCACACGCTGCAAATTCCACTTCAAACTCTGGCGAAAATGGTAACTCGCTAGCGTCTGTGTAACTCTGGCCCTGGTCAAGAAAGACAACCATCACCCGCACCACAAGTACAAAGTTACTCTAAACACACCTCGTTCGCTGCAGTTACTATAAACGCTCCTCATTCGCCACAGTGTTGAGAGACTACTACTGCAGGTCCATCACTTCAACACGCACCAAGCCCATCGTTTCGACACAAGCTGCTGTAGATCCATATCTTCAATACACGCTTAAGTCCACCGTTTCAACACACGCCAAGTCAATCGTTTCAACACACGCCAAGGCCATCGTTTCAACACACGCCAAGGCCATCGGTTCAACGCGAGCTAAACCAATTTAACACACGCCCAGTCTCGTTTTGACACTCGCTTAATCCATCGTTTCAACACGAAGTCCATCGGAAGCTGCAGGGAGCCATTATGCGCCCGAAAAGCAGGCACAACAATACACAACACAAACCAGCAAACATGAAACTGACCCAACAGAGACTTGCGATCATTTCTCTCTCAGCATGTCTTTGCCGGGTAAGGCTGGGGCCTACGTAGGAATAAACCTCTTGCTCATACAACTGTGCATACAACTACACCAACCGTTGGGATGCAACATCGCATGGAGTTAGTGTTTCGACGTATTTTCACCAGAAGCAACCAGTAGTTTTGACCCGGTAAACTGCTGAAACGACAATTCTCTATGCTGAAATTCCAAGCAGCTTGTCCCCCAACTACTGTCTATTAACAATGCAGTTGCAAAAACGGTTACAAGTCGGGCCAAGGACGAGGGGTGCACTCACTGGCCCTTGGCGTGAAGCGCCTGCGTTTCCGCGTTGCTGCTCTGCAGCCCTTGCACGACAAATGCATATTCTGCCTGGACTTTCTTCAAGTCCACGGCGTCCTGTTCAAGCCGAGCCAAGCAAAAACAACAGAAGCCGACGGACGGATGTAAGCGCCCCGCCAATTTCCAAGAGGTCTTATCATCAATCACAGATCGCAACACCGTACATCATGCACCACCAAACATTTCAACACGAAGCGTCCTTGCATCTAAAAGACCTATAACACTATCTACTTCGCATGGGTGTATACAAATTGGAGGAGGGTCCATCTTGCAGCTTGTCTCGAACAGCCTCCCCGTCACGCTCCACCTCCTCAAATAGTCGCTTGAGGCCTTACAATTAACCACGCATCGCTCATCATGCATCGTAGATCATACTATTACAAAAGGCGCCAAGACATCACACCTCACATACTTGGTTACTGTACTGCTGCACGCTGTTTTAAGAAAGCCAATACGTGTTGTATAGGTCGCTTTGCATGGGCCCCTTAGCAGTTAACATTGAAGAGGGGTACTACTGAATACAGTTTGGGGCTTTCAAATTGTACCTTACCCTTTACGATTCCAGCCAATAGCGCCTCACCTGCATCTCGGTCCGTAGCAAATATAATGCTATACGTATCTGGTAAGTTTTTCGTCTTTCTGGGCGTTGCGCTTTCGATGGCGAGCAGGAACATGCGGGGGAACTCGCCTCTCGCCTGCAGCAAAGCAAGCAGGCACGTGAGGACGCGGAATTTTTCATGGCACAACAAAGCCAAGACCTGACTACCGCAGATCTGAAGACGAGTCAGGTCTTGGCTTCTTCTTGCCTTGAGAACTTTCGCGACCGAACCTGCCTGCTTGCTACGCTTCAGGCGACAGGCAAGTTCCCCCGCATGTTCCTGCTCGCCGTCGAAAGCGAAACGTCCAGAAAGACGAAACACTTGCCAGACACGTACACCACGAAACATTTCACCATCTAGACTACTATAAGATGCTCTAGTTAAATCATCCACCAATCCAGTGGTATCGATTTCGTTTTACGAAAACACACCGCTATTTCCGACAAGACATAAAAAGGGGCTATGCACTAAAGCCAAGTAGGCTTACGATTTTTTTTTTTTTCCTGAATTAGTACAAAACGCTCACCGCTCTGGTTTCCTTCTCATCCGACCTTATCGGGAGTGCGGTGTCGTTTTATCCTGTTTTCGTTGCATACACTGGATTAATCTCTGAATTCTCGCCTTCTATAAACAGTTTGTTAAGGGTCATCTTGCCTTCTTCCGCATTCCCCGGAGTGTCTTGGATACACCGTTGGCGACCTCAAGCCGGCGCTGAAGGGTCATCATTTTGCCCTCGTTCGCCATCGCGCTCGCGTTCATCTCATTCTGAAGCCGCACCATGGCAGCCTCAGCATTCTCCTTGTCTACGAACGCAGCATATATGTAAGTTGCGGTCGAAACAAAAAAGTAGGATGTTTCATCGGGGGGGGCGATAGCGGGGGATACTCAAACGTGACATTGCCTTGGTTTGCACCTTGTCTACGAATGCGGTATAAATAGGAGTTGCAATCGGAACTATACTCGAGGATGTTCCATTTTCGAAAGAATTGCTCGTTCGCTGGTCAGCGTCGTCTGCTACTATACGTCATCTGGGACTCCTCCAGACACCCTGAATCCAACCAACTCCACAATCAGCGCACGCCATACGATGGGAAATAGACGACAAGCGAAGAGCGTGAAAGTTACACCTTCGTTGCTGATCCACACAAGGGCCACCTCAAGCAGTTGAGTGCTCCAACAACGGCACACTGCTAAGACACGCCAAAGTTCGGTGCAAGAGGTTCCACAAAATCGCAACGTCGTCCAAATAACGTTCTTTCAGCCACGCTCTCTAATTATTAACACCTCCAATCCACCTTCTCCAACCGTGAACACGCTCCAATCAACGCTCTTCAACCGCAACTGCGAAAACTTTCCCATCAACTTTCCAACCGCCAACACCCTCCACTCAACACGCGTGACTCGTGGAGGCTCTCCAGTCGTCCACGCTCTCCAATCAACAATCTCCAACCGTGGACACTCCCCAATCAACGCTCCCCAACCGTCTACGCTCTCCAATCAATGTTTTCAACCGATGGCGCTCTCCAATCTACGGTCTAATCACCTCGCTTCACAGCTGCAAGCTTGCTCTCCATGGCCTCGTCCCGCGAACGCTGAGCGGTTGGAAGGTGGGCATCGGGGAGCACAAGAGTAAGTAACAACAATAGACCAAAGCCTTGCATGCCAATAAAAACGACCAAAGCATGATGCCCGTATTCAGGAATGCGAAAATGTGTGGGTTTCACTACAAAGGAAAAAAGTGAAACAAAACAGGAAATGTCGAATGAAAAGAAAGGCTTGTTTTTTACGAAACATAGTGCACGGCATCCCCTGCCTCACGTATGTAAATGCTAGCTCGAGTCTGGCCCAAAAGCAATCCACTACCGTGGATCTGTTAATGTAAGTATTGGATTTGATGAGGCCTCGTGCGCCGGCCTGTGGTCTCGCCCACACCTCCTTACGCCTCCTTGGATTGTATTTTTAGTTGACCACTGGTCCGGGGCAGAACTACATAACCCAAACTTTCTTAACACTGCCTTAATCTTTTCCCGCACACGCTGCAAAATTCTTTTCAAACTCTGGCGACAGTGGTAACTCGCTAGCGTCTGCGTAACTCTGGCCACGTTCTCTCTTGCTACCCTGCACGTGTCCACTGCAGGTCGCCCCGATGTGGTGCTTCGCAACTGGCTTCGTCTTCCAGCCATGAGCTTTCATGATCTCGTCCACGGCCGCCCCTGCAAGGGATTTGCTGAGGGAGCCTCCCACTCAAAAGTAGTGCATCGTGAAGTGGCTCGGCAGCTTTGCCACCCGCAGATAGCCGCGAAGGTTGGTCGCCATACGTGCTGCGGAGAGAGGGAGACGGCCCTGGTCATGTTCAGCCGTAACTATGGGGGTGGTTAAGTCTCACCCAATACGCTGCGCGGCAGATGAGTACGCCATGACTAGTATTGTGAAAGAGGCAAAACATCAAAACATCAACCGCGGCGTGTCCTCAGCTCACTTTCGAGTTTTTTTCAGAAAATCTCCCGAAGTAATAACACCTTCAGACGCGTGGTACGGGAACTTCACTTCCACATTCGGGTGCTCTGACAAGGTGCAATGGTTGTCCGCCGCAGAGGCTTTTTACACGGGTATGTTGGTCTCGTGCTTTTGCGGCTATTTCTTGTCGGACACCAAGTGCGACCTGAAGCCGTCAAAGATACAACGGTACCTCGGGATGTTGTGATTCGAGCACCACCTCATTCCGGGGCTCGGAAGACAAGCTCCGGAAGTTTCATGCCCTGATCCACGCAGTGCTGGAGCACGCAAACAGATGCTGGAGAAAATCGCGGGCAAGTGCGTCAGCATGTCTGTCGCGATCCGACCGGCGTCCTTGTGCACGCACTACATGTTGGCAGCAATCGCGAAGGCAAACGGGTGGGAGATACATTTGAGCAGTAAACCCGATCTGTGTGCGGAGCTCAACATATGGCGAAGCCTGTCGGCAACGGCCCAGGAGGGCCCGTGGTACAAACCGCGCCAGTACACCTGACAGGCTACCGTCGCCGCTTTCGACGCATCGTCTGACCAGTGGGGTGGAGTTGTGTCGATGCCAGGAGGCGAATGATCCGCGGGCGGGGGGTTCCCCCACGAGTGATTGTTTCGGCACATTTACGAAAAAAGAGAGGTTTGCGCTGCTCGAAGGGCTGACGGAGTGCGGCCGAGCACACCCAGGACAACTCCGCCACGCGCAGCTGGTAATGGATGTTAGACAACCGCTCCATGGTGGACAGAGTTTAAAAAGGGTCGATCGAGATACCCAACCACCCACGGACTGCTGATAGACCAGGGCTTCTGGCTCTCCCTGAGATGGGTACCGACGGCAGAGAACCAATCTGTGGACGCAATCACTAGACCAGGAAGGGCCGAAATCATCCGTCTTCGGCCGGCGGTATTTAAGCGCTTACGAGATTTTTCCGGGGAGTTTCTCGTCGACCTTATGGCACCTTCCGAGAACGCCCAGGAAAGCCCCGCAACGGGGGCGGGCGAAAGGCGGCGGTTGCCATTCCTTTCGTGGTACCACTGCAAAGGGTCGGCGGGGGTGGACTTCTTTAGCCAAAACGCGGTCGCCATGCCGGTAGAGAACACGCCGACGTTTGGATACTGCTACCCACCCCCGGTCATGGTGGGGCACGCCGTGCAACACTTCGCCGATTGTAGAGCACACGCCATGATCGTTGTGCCTGACGTGGTTCCGCAGGTCAGCTGCGCGACGGTACGGGCGCTCGCGCTGCCAAAGGCAGGTGGTTCCGATTACCCCACCATCGGGACGGCGTGCGCGACCACGTGTGCGTGCAGCACGGCATGCGCGCGGTCGCGGTAGATTTCCGACGCGGGAGCAGTAGGCAACGGAGCGAACCCCCCCTCCCTCCCCTTCCCTGCCTGCGCCCTGTTTTCCCCGCGCGTGCGTGGCCTCCCGGTCCCCTTCCCCCCGTATTCCCGGGTGGGTCGGCCTGGCACTAGCGACACGCGGACGGAGCGTTGGATGCGCTCCCTTACGGGGCGGCGCGGGCGGTCGATTTGATCCCACGAGTGCTCTGCACAGAGTGCCAGGCAATTCACATTGGCTCATACACGTACTGTCAGTCATACAGGCACCCTGCGTACAGAGCCCCCCCGATACCCCGAACCACCGGGGCGCCTGTTAAAATCGTGGATAGTAAGCTACACGAGCGAGCAGCAGAGGTGTTGGAGGCGCTGGTAGGGAAGGCCGGCCAACAGCGGAAGTGCCGGGTAGCGGACAATTTTGACGCGTTTCTTCGGGCGCAGACGTCGAACAAAAGGGGCTGGATGACCGCTACTGACGTAGACGTTTTCGAGTGGCTATGTTGGCTAGACTCGCACGGGAACGACACCAAAATTGGTGCACGCCGTTACGTGTCCCGGGGTGGGTTTGGACGGCAACGCACAGTGTAGACCGGGGGGCAAGTGTAGGAAGCGGTACGCAGCAGCATCCCTAGACAAAGGGCAGGTGTCGAAGTTGAAATGTGCCATGATAAAACAGCTCGGCAAGCACAGTGACTGAGACCCCGCTAAGCAACGGGGAAATCCAGTAGCGAGCCCGCTCGTAAGGGGATACTTGGCCAACGCGCAGGAAGAGCAGCGACGAGGGGGAGTGTCGGTGAAACAGGCGCCCCCGCTTGTGGCGAGCCAGTTGCGAAGGTTGGTCACAGACATGCGACGACGCGGAGCCACCTTGCCGACATTGGCAGAACGCTTCGCCATGGTCCGAGACGTGGCGATTTCTTGCGTGGCATTCCACACGATGAAGCGCGGGTTCGAATTGTCTGTAGCGGTCGCGGCACAAGTGATGCAGATGCCCGGGGGAAAGGGGTTCATTTTCAATTTCCTCTTTGGGAAAAATCTACGGGAAACCTCCCAAGCGGTAGTGGTGAGGAGGAACACCAACTGTCGCGAATTTGGCGCGGTGGCCGCTATGATCGAGTACCGACAGGCCGCAGCGTCCATGCAGTGGGCCCTAGCATAGGGCTCAGGTTTTCTGCACCCGAGCGTCCGAGAAAACGAGGAGAAAGGGAATCTAGCGTTGACACCAGCGCAGATGACCGCGAACCTCCAGGCTCACCTGCGTGCAACGGGTATGGAGGGTAAGCGGTATGCGTTGCACTCTTTACGGATAAGGGGGGTGGCTAGCCACCGCATGGATGGTACGGCCATGGGCGTCCTCATGGAGTATGTCGGATAGAAGTCTGCGGCAGTCGCCGGCCGATACGTAGGGGTGACGGCGTCAGCAGCGAGGTCACGAGGAGCTAAGCGCTCGCGCGACACGGCGTTCATAGACGCAGACGCTCTGCCACTGTCGGAGGGGTTTGCGGACTCGTACGTGGCTTTCCGTCGGGACAACCGAGGGCAGCCAATCCCATAAGGGACTCAACTAGAAGTTTGGGGATAATCAGCAAAAGAAGCCATCCTCACGCAAATTCGGTACCAACACGCGACGGCATGGAAATAAGGGGGAAGGGCAACAAGTATGGGTGTGATCTTAAGCCGCCGCAGAGATGCCCCATTAAGCCCAAACTATGTACCAGGTACGAATTAAGCTAGGTCGCAATGTTACAACAGTAATCTGAAACCAGAAAAGAGGGGACGCCAGCAGGGCGTCCCCTTTTCGGGAAAGCCTCCTGGTGTTACTTGGAGAGTGTGCAGAGTGAGCCCACTCCGTGGCTGTCATCGATACCCGACAGCAGCACGACAAGTACAAGGTGAGAATTAAACACAGACCATCCCGCCCGCCCATCGTAGCGGCGGGGTGTACCGCCGACAACGACATCAGTATTGTTAGTGTTCATTTGACTGGGGTACCTACTCTCTGCGACAAGATGCCGCGTTGGTCGCCAGAGAACCAACGCGGGAGTAGTAACCCTGGGTGGGAGTCTCCGGCTGGTCGCAGCCGAGAGGCCTCGTTAATCCCAAAACTATGTACGAGTCAAGCTCAATGGAAGTGTGGTGAGCTAAAGCTTTATTTTTCCCTATCCGCCGGAGGACAAAAAGAAAAAGAAAACAAAACCGTGAAACAATTAAACAAAAGAGGAAATGTCGAATGAAAAAAAAGGCTTGATTCTAACGAAAAATAGTGCACGGCATCCCTTGCCTCATGACTGCAAATATTAACTCGAGCCTGGTCCAAAAGCAATTGCGTATTATTCTCTATCTGTGTTTGAAATACTCGGTACTACTACTATTTTTGTGTCGACGAGACGACACAATATATTACAAGGATCATAAAGGTGTAAAGGGGTGAAAAAGCAGTAGATTGTATGGTTTCCTTATCGGAGACGATAAAAAACACAACCAAAGTGGTAAAAGATATTTAGGCTTAGCGAAAAAATGCCAGGGAAACAAACCACCCACTACGTCCGCGCAGGTACTGAGCACAGTGGCATCTGACCTCTGTACGCGTATACCTGTATATTTTAGGCATTGCAAAATCAAGGACTTGTTGTAATATCTTTCGAATTGCGTTGTATATTATCATTTTCTGTGGCTTGGAAGGGAGAGCAGATGGCTGACATGTCTACCGCAGTATCTAATTCTGCCTCAAACCCACGTGTCTTTGCTCATGAGCACATCTCCCTCCCTCCACCGTCTGGGTTCTACTGTGCGAATCCTCGGACGAATGAGACACCGAATGGTCCAACACCATTAACTCCTCCACACAACTCCGAGAAAAACATATACCGTGATATAAACCCTCGCATGCCACTGAAAAAAAGAAAAGAAAATAAGTACACACAAGCGCTCCGCTCCGCGGGCGGCTGACGCCACCTGCTACGCTCGCGCAAGGAAGATTTCAACTAAATGTGAAGGGGGCAGAGAGAACAGGCCCACGATTTAGTGCAACTAGCAATTTGGTAATACCAAGAGCTACTTTTGCGGAGCCGATTGCCCTGTCTGTGTTGTGCTGTTTGTTGGCGATGTCACGTTCTGGTCGGCAGAAGTACGGGTGTAATTTGCGAAGAAAAAGTTGCGAAGAGAACCGAAAAGAAGGACAAAATCAACGACGAAAGCAAAAAAACGAATACACGCACGTACTACCGGTACCTGGTACCTCGTACTTCGACTAATACCTGGTGGTACTCTGTGTGGTTCTAAAAAAAGCACAGGACTCCGCTCCGCGGGCGGCTGACGCCGCCCGCTACGCTCGCGCACGGAAGAATGCAACTGAAATATATATGAAGGGGGCAGGAAGAAGAGGCCCGCGATTATTTGGTGCGAATATCGAATTGATAATAATGCCAAGAGGTGCTTGTGCAGAGCTAATTACCCTGCGCTGTGTTGTGTGCTTGTTGATGTCACGTTCTGAACGACAGTACGTATGCTATTTGCGGGGGAGGGGGGGAGGGGGGCATGGGGACCGAGAGAGGACAATCAACTGAAGAAAGCAAAAAGAGGAGTATACAACGCGTACATAAACCTGGTACCTGTACCTATCATACCTGGTACTATTACTGCTATATGTTCAAAAGAACGCACAGAGCCGCACAACACAGCACCGCAAAACGAAGGGCAGGGCACGGCACCTCACTGCACTGCGCTGTGCTGCTGAGCTATATATAGCCGGGCCGACCTGAGCAGGGGGTGCATTGATCATGATCCAACAACGTAATATGTACAAACAAACCTGGTGTATGCAGCATTAATAGTACCGGCACGTGACATGATATTTCGAATGTTACTGGCATGTATGTACGAACTAGTAAAAGTACAGCAAAGCACGCAGCACGGCGAAGCACGGCAAAGCACACGGCGCTGCGCTCTGCTGAGCTAGCGCTGCGGTGCGCTACAGAGCTGAGCTGAAGGGCACGGCAGGGCATCGCAGGGCACGGCACTGCACGGCGCTGCGCTGCTGAGCTATAGCGCTGCGGTGGGGTGCTGGGCGATATCTCAGTATATAGCCGGGCTGACCTGTAGCAACCCGATCACGCCTTGAGCCATCTGGAGGAAAGTTGGAAGGCACCGTCATCGCACGGATCCGATCCGCGCTTTTGTGGTGCCTTCCTTTTTTTCGTCCGGACGACCTAAAGCATGATCGTCTTGCTGACAGCATTATTTCCACATCTGGGGGGTAAGAGCTGTTGCGGGGGGTTCCGCAGCCTGATCACAGGGTGGGTTATAGTTAAACCAACGCCTCATCATCAAAACTCGACATTTTAATTTTGGTACATTCCACTCTTCCGTCGGTCAACACCCCTACACTGTCTTCGTAAAAGTCGGATTTGGTGTAGGTGCTTTCTTTAACACGACCAAAAGCCCATGCAGACGAACAGGGGCGCGTCTACGTCGAGGGCTCACTTCGCTTTCGGTGGCGCGTCCTCCCAGCAACACTTGCACGACGGGCGGGGTCTCCCCATCGTCCCAACCGTGTCCACGTCCCGCACGGCGAACACAGTCGACAGCCCCCACCACGGTTTGCGCTGCGGCATCATTCCTCGGAGTTATCCGGGCCTCCCCAGAGTTTGCTGCTGTCATCCGCCGGAGACGCCGTCTATTTTTTTCGCGGCGCCGGCCACCCCCGCGGCGGAACAACCGGGCCAGATAAAGAGCGCACACGCCTATAACACCACCCGCAGCAGTGGTGCTCATACAGTCCGGCCCGTCGTGGCCGTGCGGTGGGTGCCGCGAAAAGCCCACCTCGACCAAGGCCCCCGCCTTCGCTACGTCCACTGCCTACGAGGTGGCCAGACGAAAACAACAACGACCACAACAACGACAACAACAGCATAAGAGCGTGCGAATGCAAAGCGTGTGGTACATTATAAGTGGTGTGCACAAGACCCGCCGGGACATAACAAGCATGCCATGATGGGGAATTCGGCCTAAACGTGTCTGGCCGACTGGGCTCTTCACCTGAAGAACTACCCCTTATCGCTGGAATACCACTTACGTTTTACAATATTACGGTGTGTGCAAACTACCAACTTTGGTTGGGTAGGAGTTGGGTAGGAAAAAAACATCATACTACGAATAGTATTGAATCAGTCGAACGTCACCACCCAACGTCAACGAAACCAACCCAGAAAAAAACAGCGAAAAGTCAGGTAAGAAACATGTTTTCGTAGCAGGTACTGTACCATTTTTTTATTTTTCTAAACCTGATTTTTCGTGGGTTCGTTGGTTGGCCTTGGGCTGTGATGTTCATCGGTTTCATTACCACCTTTTTCCATTTTCTCCAACCCAACAAAGGTTGGAATCCGCTAAAAGATCTTGTTGTTCGGTACTGTGCCTACAGCTAGGCCATGCGATTGTTCATCGGTTTACACTGGCAGTTGTTTTCCGAGTCAGAAGAGAGCTGCCCAAGAGAGACGGAGCCTGGAAAACATTTTGTGCACCCCTACCCGTGGCATGATACCTGTAGCTGGGTAGTTCTTCTGTGGTGTCGTTGCAGTTCACCTCTTGTTCGGTAGACCAACACAACTACTACGGATATCTCCTTCGGAAACAATAACAGAGCTGTACGCCATACTCCGATTGCGTGTACGTACGGATCGGTTAATGGCTTTACGTTCAAGGCACCAATCACGGCGCCCCAATGATCACAAAAACTATATGCGGTGCGTGATTCCGACATATAGTTTCTCCCCAAGCGAGGTACAGCTGCTTCAACTAGAAGGACGAATGGGATGAGGCATTGAGAATAAAGAGAAAGAAAATGTACTGGCCAGCAACAGTGAAGCGAGGTTGCGGTAGGCTCGCAACTCGAAGGAAGAAACGACGCATTGGTGCATCGCTACGATCAGGACTCACGGCCAACGATGGTGCCACTGGCACGCACGTTGCGGGGGGCGTGTTAGTCGATCTGCCTTGCGTACACGCTTTCGAATATGGCTCGAACACGATATCCTTACGACGCAGTCGGCTCCAAGTACGACGTAACATCCCAAGAAAAAAAACACGGAACGCTTTGAAAACTCCTCGCATGCAGCGTAGCCCGAGCTTGGTCTCACCTTCGCTGCTGCGACCGGAGTCACAGCCGTATCGCTTGTGTGCCCCGCGATGAAAGCAGCGCCTGCCATCGGTGGCACAGCCACCGTTGATGGCTCCGACACATCCCCCCAGCCATGCCAGGGAGCCGTCACCTGGCAGATGTCGTACTACGGACAAGCATGCAATTTCAAGTAAACCTCTTGTCAACAAAGAGCTGTTTGACCGAACAATTGGGTACCAAGTATGATGTGGGCCCATATGTACAGACTCGTCACCAGCGCAGTTGCGGTAGACTGGCAACTGGAAGTAAAACACGACGAATTGGGGCATCACTGTGCTCAGAGCCAACTACGACGCGACTGGCACGCACGTTGGGGAGAGCGTTCTCGTCGTATCTTCATTGCGTTAGCGCTTTCAAATGGCTTCAATAACCTGTCCCTCGACGCGGTCGGCTCAAGTAATGAAGTAACCATCAACCAAACACAACTGGAACGCTGTAGATAAACATACCATGCAGCGTAGCCCGAACTTGGTCTCACCTTGACTGCCGCCATCGGGTTACCAACCGCATGGGCCCTGGGCTCCACATTAGGGGTAATGCCCACTATTGGAGGCGCGGCCACCGCTTCCCGCTGCTGCTCGTTCGCCAGGCGAAACCAGGTGTCGGCTGCCGGGCAACTGTCAGGCCGCGCCTCCAATGGCGCAGCGCCTCCAATGGCGCAGCCTGACAGTTTCCCGGCAGTCGACACCTGGTTTCGCCTGGCGAACGAGCAGCGGTGGCCGCGCCTCCAATAGTGGGCATTACCCTTAATGTGGAGCCCAGGGCCCGTGCGGTTGGTAACCCGATGGCGGCAGTCAAGGTGAGACCAAGTTCGGGCTACGCTGCATTGTAGGCTTATCTACAGCGCTCCAGTTGTGTTTGGTTGATGGTTATTTCATTACTTGTGTCAGCTGCCGGGCAACTGTCAGGCTGCGGAGGAGAACGGAATTCCAAGCATAGTTGTTGTCGTCAAATAACTGCGTTTCGCTTAACGTTTTACGGTAGATTGTGAAGTGTGACGGCAGCCCATATATACAGACTCGTCACCAGCGCAGCTTCAATAGGATGAGAATTGGAAGGAAAACACGATGAATTCGGGCATCACTGTGCTCAGAGCCAACTACGACGCGACTGGCACGCACGTTGGGGAGGGCGTTCTCGTCGATCTGCTTAACGTTCGCAATTTTGAAAATAACTTCAATAACCTGTTCCGATGACTACTCTGACGGTCGGTTCGAATTATGACGTACTCTAAAAAAACACAACTGGAACGCTGTACCGGCTGGTCCACGTTAAAAGACGGAAATTATCTCCCCCACGAATGCCGCTCGAAATATTTAGTTAAAGGTTGAGTATTCGGCATAATACTGGCCCCCATGACCACTGGAAGAGGGTGAAACGGCCAGTTTTTTTGGTAACCGCCTCGAGTTGTCTCTAGGAGCGAAACTTGTATCGAGCAATGACAGGCCTTCACCTTTTTCAATAAGATTCAGGATTTTTTCCAAACGGAGGGAAAAAACGATTGCGCCGTATTCTACACGAACTGGTTGGAGATACTCCAAGGCATGTCTGTAGAATTTTTCGCGCAAACAATTGAAGATCTGACCTGCGTATGTTCAATATTGAGCGGAATATATCAAAAATAACTGGATACATATTGCACTAAAACCACATCATTTAAAGGAAATAAGTATCTTACTCATTTTAACGCGTAAAAGTCCAAGTGTCCAAGCCGTTTTTGAGAGACAGACCCTGGTATTTTGCACGCGTGTCCTATGTGCTCATCCCGAGGCCGGGGGGGGGGGGGGGGGGGGTATTTTTTCTCTTCTTTCGCAAAAATGTTTGTTTAAAGGTGGTCGAAACTTTCCAAAAATCCTCACTGACAAAAAATCAGGAAAAAAAGAAAAGCTCCGACAGGTGAGGTCTTCGGAGTGGCACATAGAATAAGCGAAGTTTTCACAACATTTCCGTTGTTTAACTTGAACTAGCCTGTAGATAAACCTAGAATGCAGCGCAGTCCGAACTTGGTCTCACCTTGCCAGCCGCGATCAAAGTCGCAGATGAACGGGCCCTGGGCCCCACGATAGGGGCAACGCCCTCCATCGGGGGCGCGGCCACCGCTTCCTGCTGCGGTGCTAATGCCCAGCCAAGCCAGGGAGCCACCGCCTGGCAGGTGCCCTGCTACGGAGGAGTATGACATTTCAGGCAAACGAAGTACTTTTTGAACCGGTGGGTAAAAGGCGCAGCGGAAGCTCACAAAGTACCCGGTAAAGGTTTTTCACCACAGCAGTTGCTGGAGGTTCGCACCTTGCAGAAATAAACGACAAAATGGCGCATCACGTTTACCACCAGCCACAACGCGACTGAGACGCACGTTGCGGAGGGCGGCTTGGTCGGTCTGCTTTACGCGGGCGCGTTAGAAGATGGCTTCAGTAAGCAACTGGGAATGTGCTCGATGTTCATGCATGGTTATAGTCGTCGAAGATGGCTTCAGTAAGCAACTGGGGGTGTACTCGATATTCATGCTGGTTATAGTCTTATGACCTTAGACCCTCACATCTCCACAATGCAGGGACGGAGCATGTCGGGTTTTCACCGATCAGGCAGACATTGCTTGCACCAAGCGCGAAGCACCGCGAGGTGTTCGGCGAGTCGCATAAAGGGCGAGCTGCATCCTACTAAGAACCGCTTGTGAGTCGGACTTGCATATGGATGACAGCTTCAATAAGTGAATATATTTTTCGGTATGGCCAACTCCAGAGAAAGCAAATGGGAGCACTATGTAACTGCGTGGTGGGTGCTTTACCATAAACACTGCGTGATACGGTCATTCCCTTCGTGCCGAGTAGAAGTTCTCCACCCAGCACAAATGATCCAACCCGACCGCCAGCTGTGATCGACCGAAAAAAAAAACGGTACCCTGGTGGTCTATCTAGCTCATGTACTGAGCGTCATGTCTTACAGTGTCGTTGCCAACCGACGCCAACCCGACCTATTTATAATATACCGTGGGGTGAGGGGCATTGCGTTTGTTTTCAGCCCCAACCAACCAAAACGGCGAAAAAATAAAAATGGGAGCGAGCAACGGAAAAACATCCCATGCATGAAAAACGACTCTCGTCACACATCAGAATCAGGAACGGCCTACACACGTATGCTCGGGTATAGGGTACGCATTTGATGGGCGTGGCACCGCTGTACTCTAAAGCGTACCACAAGCCGTCAAGACGGAAACAGCAACGATTCACGAGAATTGCACCACGACAGGTGCGGTAGCGTTTCGGACTCAAGAAAATGAACAAACACGCCGGAGGTATGCCCCAAGCCCTCGCTGATCGATCACAGTGGTGCCACGAGGACCGCTCGCCTACCTCTCGCACCGAGTGAGTTGACGTTGTCTCAACACAAGGGACCACTGGTGGTGGTGGCACCGGTAGCTCTTGCCCCGCGTCACGAGTAGCTGCAGGCGGTTCCCTACCCCTAGGGCCTTTTTGTCTTCCGCCAGAGACATGAGAGACATGGCACGTTCGCCCGGAGAGACAGCGGCAAGAACAAGAGCAACCCCGTTAGAATTGCATGTTACTTGTTGGGAAAACATCTTGGAATTAGTGGGGAATAGAGCTCCTCAAGTGAGAACAAAGCCTGATACATGTGTAGGTGCACCACTACTACAGAATGTGTCAGCAAAGCTATTGATCTGAATTTGTCGCAAACCACGTCGGCAGAAGAGACAAACCTGACAACCGAACGGATGGTAAGGTGATATATGTACAAGTGCAGCAACAAAGGCATCAACCGCACAATAAGAACCAAACATTCTATTATAGCTGGCCGGTCTTTTCGAAAGCGTCAAGGCCTCGTTTGGCCTGATAATGCCGGTTTAGTGCAGGGGGCGGTCACACAACGCGGTCCCCTACGTAGAACATTTGGCAATGACGGTATCATACCACACCAGTGGCGTACAATAACAAAAAGGGAGAAAATAGTCGGACGCGGTATTTAATCGAAACTGATATTGACAAACGCTCCACCCCATCGTCAACGCCAACCAACCTGGTCGTAACATGTGTCTCTTCCATGGGCAAAACATGTGCCTCTTCCATCGGCCAAAAGGGAACACGCCAACGACGACCACCACACACAAACAATAACAATATTAGAAAATAGTACAAAGCAAGCGGGACGCGTTGCGCTTGCAAACACGGCGTGCTTGACATTAGGAGCTAGAGCACCACACGTGCTGTGCAACATAAATAATTCTAGAGCGACACTCACCCTTGCACGTCGCCAGCAATGATCCCCTCAGTTTCAGGGCCGACCTCGTCCGCGTCCCAGGTGCCGTTGCCTGCAACGGAGCACGAAGCACAGGAAACGCATACAAGACAATTGGGTGTAGCAAGTACGGCCTCAGCGCAAGACAACAAACACAGGTGGAAGAGATTACGAATGCGCAAATGAACGTACGCATGGTTGGCGGGTCCAGGGGAACTGGTTTATACATAAGCGCCGTTGCTTGGTGGTGGAGACACAACACATTT
The DNA here is from genome assembly GCA_012845835.1 of Undaria pinnatifida. NCBI lineage: Eukaryota > Phaeophyceae > Laminariales > Alariaceae > Undaria > Undaria pinnatifida. The sequence continues at coordinate 8,257,420 of JABAKD010000012.1, read as the reverse complement.
GACGCCGGTCCAAGCACCGTGAAGAATGCCTGCTACGATAGGGTCAGCGCTTTTTGTCAAACATCTTGCGAGTACTTCGGGACTCCGTAGCCCAACATCGCCGCAATTTACAAAAAAAAAATCGGTTTTTGTTTCATACCTAGGCCACGATATTTTCCATCGGGTTCAACTCTCATTGTCATAAAAATCGTTTTGGGTTAAGAAAGGTATACAGCTCCTCAATTGAAGAGCCTGAGAAAAAAAGTGATTCGCCTCTACCTTACTGTTAGCAGCATGTGTCGGAGGGGAAGGGTGGAAGTGGACCCCTTGAAAAATATAACCACCCACCACGTGTTCCTATCAGAACCTCGCGTCTGTCTGTCGGAGAACCTCACATATCAAAAGTATCTACTTGGCTAGGCCAACAGGTCTACCTCGTTCCAAAAAGGTGTATTATTTTCATTCCACCACAGGCTCTGCAGGGAATCGTGTTCGTCAAGAGGTAGTCAGACAAGTTCGTCCAAGCACGGAGCAGCTAGCTCTCACCGACAGCAGGTCCCGTCTCCAGCGTGTAGGTAACGGTAGGGGAGCCGGCGGCCCTACCGTTCGTAGCATAACTAGGTGTCGGGTTGAAAATATGTCCATTATGTGCGCGAATTGTACATCACGGTAGACTTTCTGTGAATGCTGCCGCCCTATGAACCGCTGACACATTGGCCGTGAACATCTGTAACTTCAATTGCGTAATCACTGACCTTGTCCTTGCGTGTAGGGGAGACCACAAATACTTTCAAATAGGTGAGGCTGGCTGCCCACCGGGTAGGTAGCCAGCCCCACCCGTTTGAAAGTATTTGTCGTCTCCACTACACGCAAGGGCAACGTCAGTGATTACGTAATTGAAGTGAGAGACGTTCATGGCCAATGTGTCAGCGGTTCAGAGGGCGGCAGCATCCACAGAAAGTCCACCGTGATGTACCATTCGCGCACATAATGACACATTTTCAACCCGACACTTAGTTATGCTAAGAACGGCACGATGCTTCCCGAACCATGACGGCACAAGCACAATATCACAATCGTACATACTCTTGACGACGCACCACAGGCACGGCACCGCGTTCCATTTAGGTATATGCTTACTTCCAGGCAGACAGGTACGATATGGGCTTCCGAGGAGGTCTACTATAATTGTTGTATTAGAACACTTTGGAATACAAAGCGAGGACAGGCATACACCGCAGAGTGATAATGGCGTCCTGCTGTTCCGAGGCTGAGTGCGCTGATCATATTTGATATTTGCGAACCACGGCACACTCACGAAAACAACAGTAGCTACAACGATTAGTGCCGGTCAGCCCGAAGCCCTTTGTCCGCCATCCGTGACAAAGGGCTGCCGGTTAAGGGATATCCGATACAGGGGGCCCGGTTTGCAAAATCAGTGTTCTGGCTATACTGGTTGTGTTTTTTTCTTGTCCCAAGTAACTGCGACCTCAGCGGGCGATAGGGCTCCTGTCTTGGCGTATCGCGCACGGGGCGCACCCTCGCCATGACGGTGGACGAAGATTGTTCACAATCATCGTCTTCCACCAGTCAATCGAAGGTTCAAGCCGGTGTCTCACAGACTCAGGCGAACACCCAGGCATGCCAACGGGAGGAACACGTCAAGGGGAGAACTGAAACTGTCGAAGAAACAGCCCCATTCCAAAAGAGGTAACACGAGTGTAACCACAAGGAGGACTTGAGGCCGGCGGCTCTTTCTACATAAGTACAAACCGAAACAATCCCGTCAAATGTGAGAACAGACATCAGCAGAACAGCAGCAAAAGGAACAACAAAAGTAGCGAAAGAGTGGCAAGCAGGATTCGGCATGCTCGTGGGACCGTGTGTACTCGAAATCAAACGCTACAGAACCAAAAGTGCTGTGTACAGAATGACTCGGGAAAGACACTCGCAACTGCCCATCGCCTCTGCCCCCAGCACCAGGGAAGTGCCGACCTGCTCCTCATCGTGGAGTTGTCTGCAATGGAGCAGGATTCGCAAGAAAATGCACAAAATCTAGACTAGTGAGTGTATCGAATACGGCCGTCAGCACGAGACGGGAACTTACACAGATGAAACATATTTCGAATGCGCAAAGAAACATCCACACGATCGGGGGTTCGGAGCGGACTGGATAACATCAAAATCTTTCGGTTGGTGTCGGAGAACATCAATCATGCCGGTGTAAGCAGCATGGACGGGAAGAGTGGCAATGGACCCATTGGAAAATGATGTACTCGTCCGAGGTTTTCCTTTTATCTGGTGGAGAGCCTCGCAAGCAAAATAATGTGTTCGGCTACAGCTCTCTCGTCCTAAACAGGTGCGTCTTTAATTCTCGTTCAAATGTGCTGTACGCGTGTTTGCTCGTCAAGAGGTAGTCAGAATCATGCGTCCAACGCACAAAGCAACTACAGTAACTCTCACCGACGGCAGGGCACGTCTCCAGGGTGGACGGAATTATCGATAAGCCTGAAGAAGCGCCAGCGACACCGGTTCTGCCGGGCAGGCACACTCCCCCACCTATGTCCTGCTCCCCCTCGCCTCCCCTTGAGGCACGGACGAAGAACGTATAAGAAGTGATCGAAGTGAGATACGTGCCAGCTCGAGGAAGGTGTAAACCATGATCCATCGTTCCCTTGGGCTTGGTTTCCACGTTGGCCAGACAACTCTTGCCCGTGGCCACAACAGCGTACAGCACGATTAACGAAACATAGCCAGGCAACCACGGCACCCCCATCTCATCTACACCGAAGTAAAAGCACGGCCTAAGCGAGCGTTACGGTGACTGCATTGTAATATCGTGCTCGAGGTGCGCCCTCACCATGACGGCGGAGGGGGTTTGTTCATAGAAATCGCCTTCCATCAGTCAATTCAACTTTCAGACCGGTGTCTCAGAGAATCTCAGGCGAACATCCAAGGATGTCGACGAAACGAATACACCAAGAGAAGGCACGGCGAACAAGCAGCCCCGTTCCGAACCAAGAGAGAAACGAATAAACCCACGGAGGACTTGCAGCCAGCAGCTTTCTCCGCAACAGCTCAAACCAAGGCAATACCAGAAAAAGTAGAAGCAGAAACAAGGGCGAAGAAATAACGACAATAACAACAAAACTAGCCAAACAGTAGCAACCAGGACTCGACTTGTCATTGCGACTATGTGTGCTCGAACGCAAGACACGAATCATTACACGTGCTAAGTAGCTGTGCAAAAAAAAGGACTCTAGAGAGACACTCACCGCACTTCATCACCCCCCAGCCACAACACCATGGCCGGGCCGACCCCTTCCAGGTCCCACGTGCCGTCGCCTGCAACGTGAGTAGGATTCGCAAATAAAAACGCACGAAAAGTATTGAGTGTAGCTAGTACGGCGTCAGCACAAGACGAGACTTACACAGATGGAAGATGCTTCGAATGCGCAAAGAATCACGCGCATGGTCGGAGGTTCGGGGTGAACTGGCTAACACCAAAAGCCGCCTGTTGGTGGTGGAGAACATCGTTCATGCCGGTTCAAGCAGCATGGACGGGACTGATGGCAATGCACCCATTAAAAAGCGAAACCATGTGCTCGTCCGAGAATCTCCCTCCTGTCACCGGGAGAAACTTGCGATTGGAATGATGTACTCGACTACTGTAGGGTAACAGCTCTATCTCGTGTTAGACAGGTGGATTTTGCGTCCTAGTCCGGACGCGCTGCAGGGGTACTTGCTCGTCAAGAGGTAGCCAGAGAAACGCGTCCAATACACGAAGCAACTAGCTCTCACCGACGGCAGGGCACATCTCCAGGGTGGATGGGACTATCGACAAGCCTGAAGAAGCGCAGGTAAAGCCGGCTCTGCCACGCAGGCACACTCCCCTACCTACACCCTGCTCCCTCCCGCCTTCCCTGGAGGCAAGGACAAAACACGTATCAAGAGCGATCGAAGTGAGATACGTGCCAGCTCGAGGAAGGTGTAAACCATGATCTATCGTTTCCCTTGGGCTTGGTTTCCACGTGGGCCTGACAACTCCTGCACGTGGTCACAACAACGTAAATCACGATTAACAAAGCATAGCCAGGCAAACACGGCATCCCCACCTCATCTACACCAAAATATATACAGCCTTAGGGAGCGAACGAGTACGGCGCCAGTGGAAGACGTTTGGTTGTATGGTCTGTCAATATTGAAACTGAGTTGTGAAGTCACCCGTCGCGACAACCTCAAAATTCGCAGCCAGCCACACGCAAGATTCCCGGACTGATTTTAGTTATTATTTCATGGGGCCATTTTTTCATTGCCTCTCTCCACGGTGCTTGAATGATGTTTCCGACCAACCACCAACAGGCGGCTCTTTGTAAACCAGTTCCCCTGATCCGTCGATCGCGTGCACTTTCGTTCGCACATTCGACACCAATTCCATCTGTTTTAGTTTTAAGTTCTTACTCGCTACACTCATGCGTTTTTATGTGTTTGCTTGCGGATGCTGCCCCCGTTGCGGGCAACGGCAGCTGGGATCTAGAGCAGGTCGGTCCTGCCTTGGTGCTAAATATGGATGGTCACGGGGAAGGGTGGGTGTCTTTCCACTCCGGAAATTACTACATGGTCGTAAGGCTCGCAATCAAGAGGTACCTCACACGTGCCGTGCAGGAGAGACAGCATCTGGAGAGATACTCACCCTTGATCATCCCCTTGACGCCACGGGACGATGGCACGCCAGTCCTGCGCTACCTCCCACGTGGAGTCCCCTGTCATGGTGCAGGATTCGCAGAAAAACACAAAAAAACAATTGAGTGTACGAGCGAGTACGATGTCAGCACAAGACGAAACTTGCAATAGGTAACAGAGAAAATGTTTCGAACGCGCAAAGAAACGGGGACACGATTGGGGGTTCGGGGCGAACTGGTTAACATCAAAACCGGTCGTTTAGTGACGAAGAACATAATCCATGGCGGTCGAGGCACCGTGGAGGGTGAAGCATAGCAATGCCCCCGTGAGGCGAATTAGAACACGTATGTGCTCGTCTGAGAAGCTTGCCCCTGTCTCTGTGCGGAAGGTGTGATTTAAGGGTGTCGCGGTGGGTGACCGGACAACTCAGTTTCGAAAAGGGCAGACCATCAACCGAATGCGACGTTCCAGGTGCGCATGTTGCCGCAAAAAATGAGCTACTTGACATCCAGTGCTGGTGTTCCAGCAAGGCTGTAGCAAACATACTGGAACTGTATGTTGCCGCGAACAATGGGCTACTCGCCCACAGTGGTGTTCAGGTAAGGCTGCAGCTAACATGCTGCTGCACCACCACGCGTTCGAAGCTGTGCTCGCTACGGGATATGTTACCCGTGCAAGAAGTGGTTGACTAAATGCGCCATTGCGGTGCCCAAACCTCAACATAGAAGTACGATCAGAGTAACGACCCGTTTGGCTTGGCCACACAGCTGCAAGTCCTAGAAAGTGCAGTTGACCGAGTGACACGCCCAGACTGCACATTCAGGCCGATACTGTGCTCTCGCATAATCTTTCCGCTTGCTCTATTAACAAAGTGAACGATTAGAGGGCCGCAGGGGTCAATCTATCGACGTTGCCTCGGGGGAGGTGTTGACACCAAGAAAAAGCGACCGCCGAACCCCTTGGCAATGGACGAATTCTCGACGCCCTCTCTCGCTCTTACGACTTTTCTCTGACGACAACAACGCGCACAACTGTGCCTCTACAGTACCCCGGCTAGGTCAACAGCTCTATCTCGCCCCAGGCAGGTGGGTTTTTCTTCCTCCTTCAGGAGCTCTGCAGGGGAATTGGCTCATCAAGGGGTAGTCAGAAAAAGGCAAACCAACGCAAGGAGCAGCTGTAATAGCTCTCACCGACAGCAGGGCACATGTCCACTGTGACGCGGGTCATGCCCAGATAAACCGATGCACCAGGAGCATCGGCGACACCGCCATTACCGGGCAGGAACCCACCTCCGCTCCGACAGAAGTCAACCTCAAGGCACCTGGGGGCAGGGAGAATGAAGACAAACCGCGGACAAGTCATTGCAGTGTGATAATTGTGCGCAGCAGAAATACCCACGCTGGGAGCGCTGATCACGTTCGTCTCATGCAAACCCCTGGTCGCTCATAAAGAAAGCCATGGCCACACGGTTGCAAGGCTCAAAACCAAGAGGCACATCACCAAACCTGCTGTGCAACAGAAACTACTCTCAAGAGACGCTCACCCGACCCCATTCCCGCCGACGAACGGCACCACAGCTCGGCCGATCCCTTTCAAGTCCCCAACGCGTGCGCCTGCAACGGAGAACGATTCGCAGGGAAATTCACGACCATTTCAGTGTAGAGAGTACGGCGCCAGCACAAGACAAACCTTACGCATGTGGAAACGATGTCGCCTGCGCAAAGAAAAGTAAACACGATTTGGGGGATCAGGGGGAACTGGTCTACACGAGAGCCGTTTGTTGGTGGTGGAGAACACCAGCACTGTTCAGGAGGAGAACGGCATTGGTCCCATATAGGATATCAAAATTATAATGAAGTACTCGTCCAGGATTCAGTGCCCGTGTGTGGATGTGGAGCGCGCCATATGAGGATGTCACGGTGGACTCAGTTTCGAAAAAGGCAGAGCATCAACCGAATGCATCGCTCCGGGTACGTTACCGCTAAAAACGACCTGTTCGACACCACACGCTTCTTGGTCGTGCCAGAAACAGAGCGATTCGCTTCTCAAGGACGCATTACCAACGGTTATCACTTGCAATGTATGATAGCCGATGCACACAAGAAAAACCGTCGTACCCAACAAGTCGCTTCAAACATTTTGCGGGGTGCTTCGTTCGACGAAACATGCAATATTGCCTTCAAAGTGCACTGTAGAACTACTTACAACTATCGATTTCCTGAAGGGCCCCCATTTTCTCCCTTTCAGACACTAACTTAAGACATTCTCCTTTTTGGACCGCTGTGCGGGCTCGCGTGCCTGAAAGAGAGCTTCCCATAGCGTTCCCACCTGAAATACGCCGTGTTTTGCACGTTGAAGCCTGGTTTATCTTTTTTTGCTTTGTTTACGAAGTATCATAACACTCAGCTTAGTAGCGCGCGCAGCGCTAGCTCAGCAGAGCAGCGCCGTGTGGTGCCGTGCCCCCCGTGCCCTGCGGTGCGGTACCGTGCGGTGCTGTGCCGTGCTGCGTGCTGTGCTACATATACTCTGTCGTGCACACCAGGTCGCATTCGGTATCATCCAGCAATACTCTGAGGTACAATACATCAGGTTTGTACGTACTACATTGTTGAATCACAGTAAATGCTCCCACCTCAGCTCAGCTCAGCTCAGCAATTATACCTCAGCAGCGCGCAGCGCCGTGCGGTGCCGTGCTGCGCTGTGCTTTCTTTCGAACACACAACAGTACCAGGTACCATGCGAAGTACCAGGTATCAGGTACCGGTACGTACGTGTGTGTACTCGTCTTTTTGCTTCCTTCATTGATTGTCCTCCCTCTCTAGCTCCCCTTCTTCCAAGTTCTATTTTTGCAAATTACACCCTTACTACCGATCATAACGTGTCATCGCCAACAAGCACATAGCGCAGCACAGACAGGGCAATCAGCTTTGCACAAGTAGCTATTGGCAGTATCTAATCGCTAGTTGCACCAAATTATGGAGCTCTGCTTTCTCGGTCCCCTTCTTCCAAGTTCTCTTTTCGCAAATTACACCCGTACTACCGATCATAACGTGTCATCGCCAACAAGCACATAGCACAGCACAAACAGGGCAATCAGCTTGGCACAAGTAGCTCTTGGCAGTATCAAATTGCTATTAATAGTTGCACCAAATTATGGGCCTCTGCTTTCTGCCCCCTTCACATTTAGTTCAAATCTTTCTTGTGCGAGAGTAGCGGGCGGCGTCAGCCACCCGCGGAGCGGAGCCCTTGCATCCCTTACAATACGGAGAGGGGGACACGAAACCACCTACACGCCCGTCTTCCTAAATGCAGTGCACAAACGTGACTTGAATTGGGACGTCAAGCCACGGTTCGAGGCTGACTGCATTTGTGCGGCTGGACTGATTTTAGTTATTACAAGGGCTCCGCGTCGCCGGCGCCCATGCTTCGGGTAGGGCAGGGCAACACTTCGACGAAGAAGTTGTTGTAGCTGTCCGATTCGACATTAAAGTTCAAAGTAATGCCAAGAGTTCAACACGAACATGATATATATATTCTGAAGGTCACAATTTGACAGAAGAAAAACGTCATATACAACAAAGAAGGCAAGCATAGGCGACACACTGTTGCTAAATGCGCTGCCAAGTAAAAGTTATAGCGTGTATCAAACAAACAGAAATACCGAAATTAGTATTGAGAACCTGCTTCGCTTCTAGGCGAAACGAAAGAGGACTTAGCATCAATAAAAAACCCATTGCACGGAATGGTTGACATTCTTTTATTCAAGAAGGGAAGAAGAAAGGCGCCGTTGATGGTGCCTTGGAAAACCCCTCCGGGTTTACTTCCACAATACATCGAATATCCTTCCATAACAGTCACTGTGGTATCTATGACCTTCTGCCAACCATTTATCAATTTTCTTTCCCAAAATCTTCTCATATTTCTACTTCTTCATCTCCCTATATACATAAATACATATATGATCGTTCTTTTTGGGGGCGATTCGGTCAGAAGTTTGTTTTCGTCTCGGCCTCAGCATGCGACTTTCGGAACTGGAATTCTCGGTCAAATATCTTCGGTCGAGCGCCGTCTTCGGGGGGCGGCTCAAACGCCTCTCGCTCTGCCGTATCCGTTCCGCACCTCGACGTGAAAGCGGATAGACGCTGAGCGAGACAAGCGAGAAGTGGGCTCTTTTTTGTGTTTTGGGCGGTATACGCCCGAGCTATTCTTGGACCTTGGCATATATATGTAGAGCTTAAACAAATAAAAAATAAGGCACAACATTTCCGAATTGGCGCCATTTGCAAATTGGCATCTAAATTACTTCCCGATGATGATTTTTTCATGGCGGCCTCCAAGCGCCTGCCCTATCGTAGCTACTACTGCTGTGTGTCGTTTCCTTTCGGCTCAGTGGGTATAGTGCTATATAACCACCAAAGGATGTGTCGTGAGTACATTTCTCACCCAGATCATATTTGGTATTCAGGGGCGTGCGCGCTGCGGTGATACACATTATTGTGTTTCTTCAACCATCTCACCCCAGTGGTGTCATTAGGGGGCACTCATCGGTATATTTCGTATAAGTTAGGGTGAGGGTTAGGGTTAGTTCCATCCATGTTTTAAAACACAATAATGTAGGGCACCCGCGCTGGAGAATGGTTATGCTAGTTGTTAGTGTTCTTCTGAGTACTACTAACTGTAGTACGTGGAGAGGGAATAGCTCCGGCGATCGCTATTACGAAGTCGGTGATAATTAATTAACGGACTGGAAAACATATTTGGTTGTTGTTTGGCATAACCCACTCGCTGTGAGTGTTACTGAGTCAAGTGACAGTGGGTAGTGCTATGTGTCGTGAGTTCGATTCTCACCGACGTCATATTTGCCTTTTTCAAGCGTGCGCGCTGACGACATTATGAATGGTTATTTTGGTAGTTCAACATATATACTCAGTATATAGTAGCACTACCCACTGAGCTACTGAGTCAAGCGATTAAGTATAGCTCAGTGGGCAGTGCTGTAGCAACTCTCGGTCAAATCACTTCGTTCGAAGGCCGCCGTCCAAGCGAGAAGCGCGCAAAATTTGTATTTTGAACGGTACTCTCCAGTTATTCTTCAGATCTTGATGTATGGAGAGGCTGATAAAATAAAACTTGGCAAGACATTACTTCCAAATTGGCTTCATATTTTGTGCCAAAACAAAACATATATTGCAGTAAAAAAATCCCCATGGTACTGCGATAGGGATCAAGGTAGTGCATTTGTGTATTGAATTTCGGTAGGTACACGTGCATAATGCATGGATATAGACGTGGCAAGCGCACGCATGAATAAACGAGGAGGAGGTAGTAGTGGTTACGATTACTGCGCCAGGAAAAGCCAAACAGCAGCATTGCGAGTGGCTGCGTCCCCGGGGCCTCGAGGGTTGCATTATACAAGTTCCTCCTGTTAAGCTGCGCCACTCAAAGGTGGTGGTAACTAGACAGTAGGATGGCGTGCTTTGTTGTTGCTGTGGTCCCTGACCCCGTTGCTGTGGTCGTTTGCCGGTCAAGTGCAAGCGGTCGTGTGTTGGTCGTAACTGACAAATAGGTTTGTGTTGCTTCGTACTTGACGTGCTCCTTATTGCTGCTGATTGCTGATTGATCATCTCTTCTAGTGTTTTTCTTTTTTTTTTGGCACACTTCTACTTTCCAGCTTCTGAACATACAAGCCGTGGTCACCGGTGTCGTCCTTCCCTTCCCCCCCCCGGTTATTGCCTTCATTTCTTTTGGCGCACAGGGTTCAGCACCAGCTGATCGTCGATTTTTCATCGAGTATTGCTAACTCACGCTCTCGCGCTTTCCGCAAGTCAATTAGTGCACAAGACAAAACATAATACGAGTACGCACTCGGGGGGGTTCGAACTCACGAAGCTGACCTATACCAGGCTCGAGGATATAACCTGATACGCCACCGGGGCAGTGAGTGATATAGAGCCGGTCGCCCCGGGGGCCTAGTGGGTTACACTCGAATACTACTACTATTAATACTAGCGTTGGTCTTTGAGTTAAATGACCACCGTTGTGAGCTTTGTTGGCTTTATTTATTTGCAGAAATAAAAGGGGAAAAAAAGGGTCAACAAGCTGCTGAATCGCCTAGCAGCGTGTGTAGGTACGAATCGACGCGAATCGACGAGGGAAGAAAATGCTGAATTCTTCTCGCGACAAAAATTAGGGCAGGTACCGTAGTGGGAGGGGGGAGGGGAGACCGCTATATGACCCCGGATCTAAGTTACACTAATGCATTGCGAGGGCGAGAGTAATGCGAGCATCACAATAAATGGGATGGGAAAAAGAAAAGAAGTGAAGTGTATTACTGCTGCTGCAATAATACGATACCCAAGCAAGTTACACCGATCGACTCGATCTGGACTGACTGCTGTTGTATTATGCAATTGGTCCATGTACAACTTCTCTAATCACACGCAGCGGACATGGTCAGTCAGACTAAAGGGGTAGTCGGCGTGTGCTCGGATTTATCCGATAGAAATCTGATGAATGAAGCTCGAAATCGGATTCACATAAAAACGGTAGCTACTATTTGTAGTACATTGGTATGATTGTTAGTCTATATCGAATTCTTGGCATTACCTTACCTACTGTACGCGCAGGTTATGATTGTGTGTGGTGAGTTTTTTTACTCTACCAAGTATTGAATCGAACAATTCGAAGTGCTGCCCTGGCCTACCCGAAGCATGGGTGCCGGCGTCACCCATGCGGAGCCCTTGTATATTATAAAAATTAAAATACACTCCAGCTGTGAGATCGAATATTTTGTCGAAACTCATATTTCCAAGCTGTGTGTGATACTCCGATCGCGCGTATTACGGGTTGTGTGTCCTCATTAAGAATATAGGTCGGCGACCCCCCTTGCAACTACAGTGTAGCTATCAGGGTCAACAGGGTGATGTTAGGCAGTCTGTGCGCGGAAACAATAAAATCCGTTTCTGAGGGGGACAAAATCTGACAGCTGAGGAAGGAAATGCATCAGTTTATCGAGTGAATCCTGTAAGTCGAATATCCGGTATATATACCAGGTATGATCATTCTTTTTTATTTTATTCAGTCAGGAGTTCTTTTTCGTCTTGGCCTCAGTATGGGATGCTCGGAACTGGAATTTCTCGGTCAAATCGCTTCGTTCGCGCGCCGTCTTCGGGGGGCGGCTTCCAACGCTGCCTTCTCCATTCCGCGCCTCGACGTGAACGCGGATGGATGCTAAGCGAGACAAGCGAGAAGCGGGCAAAAATTTGCATCTTGAATGGTATTTTCCAGTTATTCTTCGGATCTTGATGTATGGAGAGGTTAATAATATACAACTTGGCAAGGCATTATTCCAAAATGGCGTCATATTTTGTCCCAAGACAAATAATAAACATATATAAAATCAATCCTTGAATATCGAGCCATTCCTTGGTGTCATGGACTTTGGTCCGGAGTTTCTTGTCTCGGCCTAAGTATGCGATTCGCGGAACTGGATTTCTCGGTCGAATATGGCTTGGTTCGAGCGCCGCCTTCGGGGGGCGGCTCCAACGCCCCTCGCCCTGCCGTGTCCGTTCCGCACATCGACGTGAACGCGGACAGGCGCCGAGCGAGACGAGCGAGTGTCGAGGAGGAATTTCGGAAAAAATGTTGATTCTTAATGGCTGCAACGCCTGAATGATTTACAAAATTGGCATCATTTCCAAACGGTACGTGAAAATGTTTGGAATTTTGCGGTGGCATGTGCAACTTTCCATTGTTTGGTCACAGATTGTGCACCAGGTGTGTTAATTGCACGCGCCTGCATGATTTACGAAATTGGCATCATTTCCAAACCGTACGTAATAATGTTTCCAAGAAATAGGTACTTGATAATGTTCGGAATTTTGCGGTGCATGGTGCAACTTTTCGATGTTTGGTTACAGATTGTGCACCAGGCACTTAATTGCACGCGCCTGGATGATTTACAAAATTAGCATCATATATAAACAAACGGTACTTGATAATGTTTCCGCAAATACAACTTTGCAAGAGGGTGCTAATCAAGCCGTCGCTGTCATTCGTTATTCATGGTGCCGCGCTGTAGGCTTCATACGTGCAGCGGTTGGTTGCGTGTGTGCTGTTGGGCTGTCATGTACTGCAGTGTGCGTGCAGGCCATGCGGCTGAAGGTGTGGCTGCAAGACGACACATGATACATCCAGAAGAACGCGTGTTATACCAGTAGTAGATCGCTCAAATAATGCGGCTTTTTATACTACGAGGTATTGCGTTTGGTGCTGTTGGAGTGTTCCATCATTTTGAGATTGCTTGGTCTGCAGGTATAGATTGGCTCAAAACCGTTCCTTTGCGCGACCTTACGCAAAAACATTATGGAGGAGTTACTAACTGTATGAAGAATGTGTATGAAATAACTTCGTCGGGTGAATTCGCACATACATGAAGAAATTACATCTACTTACAGTCTGATAAGGTATTATTAGTACAACAACGACGGACAACCTACAAAAAGAACTAAACAAATAACGCGTTAACGATGGCGTGCTTTTCGTAGACGAATGTGCATAATACGACATCTATCTGTGCAAGGGTACCTACGGCTGGCAACGAAAACGGGAATACAACTTTATTAGGAAGCAAAAATAGACGGACACCCTTCACGGACAAATAAAATATCTGCTAGACAACGTACATGACGCAAATGACCAGCCGAATTGCGACCGCGCAAATAATGAATACCCTGGTAGATATTTTCTTCTGGTTTTATAGCAGTAGTAGATCGCTCTAATAATTCGGCTTTTATCTTATTTTGCGTTTGGCGCTGTTGGAGTGTTCCATCATTTTGAGATTGCTTGGTCTGCACGTAGAGATTGGCTCAAAACCGTTCCTTTGCGCGACCTTACGCAAAAACATTCCGGAGGAGGAGCTACTACGAGTACCTGTATGAAGAATGTGTATAAAATAACTTCGTCGGGTGAATACGCACATGAAGAAATTACATCTGCTTACAGAATACGCACATGAAGAAATAACATCTGCTACAGTGTGATAAGATATTAGTACAACAACGACGGACAACCTACAAAAAGAAATAAACAAATAACGCGTGAGCGATGGCGTGCTTTTCGTAGACGAATGTGCATACTACGACATCTATCTGCGAAAGGGTACCTACTGCTGGCAACGAAAACGGGAATACAACTTTATTAGGAAGCAAAATTAGACGAACAAATAAAATATCTCCTAGACAACGTACATGACGCAAATGACCAGCCGAATTGCGACCGCGCAAATAATGAATAGATCTTATCTTCTTGTGTTATACCAGTAGTAGATCGCTCTGATAATTAGATTATTGGCGATAATTTGAGATTTGGAATTACTCCGCAGATGTATATCCGAGAACGGGTCAAATGCATAATACGCTATGACGTGCTTTTCATGCATGTGTACTACGACATGTACGAAAGGTATCTCCGCTGTGTCTGAGACAACGTACACACCAGTCCGCGCCCCCCCCCCTCAAATCACAACCACACCACCACCTTTCACACCCACATTTGTCAGCAGTAATGTTAGCGCTCTCTAGACACTCTCCCGCAAAGCGCAAAAACCCCGAAAACCAAGAGTGGCGTACGGCAGGGGCGTCCAGACGCCCCCAGGCAGTGGGCAACCCCGAGTGGGCTTGCCCGAACCACGCGGTTTGCTCGGGGTTCATCGCCACCCGTCTAAGGAACGACGGGAAGACTCATTTTGGACACTGCGATCAACAAGTCTACAAAGACGCGAGCACCTGCCAGGTGTCGTGCTCGATATTTAAAAAAGGCCAAGGACAGCCGCACCCCTGCCTGGTAAATATATATAAAATCATTCCTTGAATATCGAGTCATTCCTTGGTGTCATGGACTTTGGTCCGGAGTTTTTTGTCTCGGCCTAAGTATGCGATTCGCGGAACTGGAATTCTCGGTCGAATATGGCTTGGTTCGAGCGCCGCCTTCGGGGGGCGGTTCAACGCCCCTCGCCCTGCCGTGTCCGGTCCGCACATCGACGTAAACGCGGACGGGTGCCGAGCGAGACGAGCGAGTGTCGAGGAAGGAATTTCGGAAAACATTGTTGAATCTTAATGGCTGCAACGCCTGAATGATTTACAAAATTTGCATCATTTCCAAACGGTACGTGACAATGTTTGGAATTTTGCGGTGGCATACTCTCGAGCGTTAGATTCTTTGCTGTACTTTTTACTAGTTCGTTTGTTTTCTTGCTCGGCATTTTATTGCTTTTGTTTCTGCTCGTTTTGCCAGCTGGAAATTCAATGTTTTAGTGTGGGTTCACCTAAAACGTGACACAACTTACCGACGATATCCAACAACTTTGTGACACAAATTACCGACGGCAAGACGTTTCGTGACAAAATAACTCCCAAACCATGATACTTTCACGTAACAGAATTTCGAGACAAAACGAAGCAGGTAGAGCCGTCTCTTCGGCCTTTGGCCCTGGCTTTAGCACGGCCGCTGACACTCCAGCCAGCCTCTGCTGTAGGCATGAACGAATGCGGTTGATTCGCAGCGAACTATCCCGCTGTGCTCGCTTCTATGTGGCCATTGTCCATGCCATTTCATGTCACCTCCCTTCTGTTTTGAGCTCGTCGTCGTACGGTTGAGGTACGAGGAAACCCGCACGTACTCGGTGAGAACAGCAGTATGTACGACGAGCATGAACGCCAATTGACGACATTGGCAAGCACAAAACAGCAGGTGTAGCAGCAGTAGCCGAAGGGCAAAACGTCTAGCACATAATGCAGCAACTAGTAGCAACCAGAACTACAGCAGATAGCTCAAAGTGCAGTGCGAGTGCCGTTGGCAAGTTTAGTCATTCACGCATCACTTTGTCCAATATATATAACAGAATCTCGAGACAAAACCAAGCAGGTAGAGCCGTCTCTTCGGCCTTTGGCCCTGGCTTTAGCACGGCCGCTGACACTCCAGCCAGCCTCTGCTGTAGGCATGAACGAATGCGGTTGATTCGCAGCGAACTATCCCGCTGTGCTCGCTTCTATGTGGCCATTGTCCATGCCATTTCATGTCACCTCCCTTCTGTTTTGAGCTCGTCGTCGTACGGTTGAGGTATGAGGAAACCCGCACGTACTCGGTGAGAACAGCAGTATGTACGACGAGCATGAACGCCAATTGACGACATTGGCAAGCACACGACAGCAGGTGTAGCAGCAGTAGCCGAAGGGCGAAACGTCTAGCACATAATGCAGCAACAAGTAGCAACCAGAACTACAGCAGATAGCTCAAAGTGCAGTGCGAGTGCCGTTCGTTGGCAAGTTTAGTCGTACACGCATCACTCTCAAGAGCCAACAAGAGGCAGGGCAGGGGCCCCCAACACAGAGACACGTGACAACCACGGCCAGCTGTCGATCGCGCAATTGGCCGGTAGTCCGTGCTTCGGTGGGTGTATCGGAAGTCGTTCGTAGTACTACTGCTGTAGACCGTCGAAAGACCACGTGACATGTGACATCCCGTTCTGGTGGCAGCCTCGCCAGTAGACCCCCCGAAATATATTTTTCTTTTCTTCTTCTTGGCCCCATGCACCCATTTCCTTCCCTTTCTCTTCTTCGTTCTTTGTTTATTTTTTCCAATTGACTTGAGTCTGTTGTGCGTATGCGTAGTGATAGATGCTACGTGTGATATACGTGGTAGTCTTTCTTGGGTGGCAAGCGGTATATTAGTAGTCGGTTTCCCAGGCGCGAGTAATGAGACGTATGCACCGGTATGGACCTGGCACATCGTATACTGACTCCCGATCTCACTTTTATATGTTTCTGGTGGAGGCATGAATTGCGTCAGCTGTGATTTATGCGTGTACCACCTTGGGTTGTTTGTGTTTTTCCCTAGGGTATTCCTCTGCTCCAGAGTGACTGGAACCAGTCCTGTGACCACGGACTGGATTGTGCGAGTTAATGTGAGAACAACAACAACTGAAATATTGCCTGTTTCTTGACCTTTCAGCTGCTTCCTGCAAATTTGGCTTTTCTGCCAACACGATTTTGAACCCTATGCAAAGATCCTGTTTTGTTTTAATCAATTGTCAGCCGGCCGCCCCGGTGGTCTAGTGGTTTTTCCCTCGAATACCTACAACGTTTGGTATTCCTTGAGTTCGACACCCACCACGATGAAATTTGACTTTATTTGCAAAAATGCAATCAAAAAAAGAGATCAACTGCTGAGAACGCCTGCTAGGTACAATTCGACGCGAGTCGACGAGGGAAGAAAATGCTCGATTCTCCTCGCGGTAAAAATGAAGGCACGTGCCGAAGTGGGGAGGGAGGAGGAGGGCCCGCTATGTGACCCCGGATCTGAGTTACTACTGGGAGGGAGCGCGAGAATGGTGCGGGGATGATAAATGGGATGAAGAAAAAAAAATGTTGCAAAGAAAGGTATATGAATATTTCTACCAGTAAATAATATGTCAGTCTCTGGGAAATACGCACGGCACCATCAGCAGTCGTCATGGTAGAGACACTCCGGATATTATGTATTGAGGGGACGCGTCCGATTTCGACAACGTGAAAGCACCCACGAAGCAAAGATAGCAGACACACATATCCCGCCTTCTCGAGAAAAAACAGAGAAGAAGCGCTACGCCAACCTCCCGTACGAGCAAAGCCACCCCCGCACCTATCTTAGACAAAGCCGACGCAACGAGAGATCGCCCTCCTCTTCTTCGTTTTTCTCCTCGCCCGCAACCATGCAGACCAATCAATGCGACAGCCTTCACGTAACAAACAAAGCAATCTTCTTCCAAAACCTCGCCGGCTGACATGGCCCCATGCCGACGTTTGATGCAAACCGACTTTGCATCCTGTCGACTTCGAACCTCCATTGCCACGGGGACAGCAGTGCAGTCTCTTCATTAATGCCAAGGCCTCTTTCGTTTCGCCTAGAGGCGACGCAGGTTCTCAATAATACTATTTTCGGTATTTTTGTTTGATATACGCCAACTTTTACTTGACGGCGCATTTAACATAGTGTGTTTCGCCTATCCTTGCCTTCTTTGTCGTATACTATTACGTTTTTTTTCTGTCAAATCATTACTTTCATTATCTCATGTTCGTATTGAACTCTTGGCATTACTTTAAAGTTCAATGCATGCCAAATCGGACAGCTACACCTTAAGTTGTCGAAGTGCTGCCCTGCCCTACCCGAAGCATGGGCGCCGGCGAATGCCGGCGCCCATGCGGAGCCCTTGTATTTACTATAAAAACAATCCCCATGGTTCCGCGGTAGGTATTATAGTGTAGTGCATTTATTTATCATTATTACCTCATTTATTTGCCATCTGAATTTAGTGCGAGTGTCAAAAAGCCAGAAACATGATGAAAGAACACAACATCCAGATGAAAGCGTGACACGATGTTTCCAACCCCCAAAAACTACGAATACTAGATGTACCTTCCTGTTCTCTTGGCCCTGCCCCCTCCAGCCGCAAGGGCTAAGATTTTGGTAGGTACACGTACGCACATGGATGTAGACGTGTGGCAAAAGCGCACGCATGATGACTAAAACGAGGAGGTAGTGATTACGACTACTGCGCCAGAAAAGCCGCACAGCAGCATCACGAGTGGCTGCGTCCCCGGCCTCGAGGGTGGTAGTTCGGGCACATCGACAGTTTGTACTCGTGCAAGTAATACAGGTACAAGTAAGAGCACACACGCTGACTGTTCTATTTCACACACGCTTGTTGTCTAGCTTATAGCATGGATGGGGAGGGTGCACCCAAAAACACGGAATAACTTTTCGACCCGAAAAACAAGGGAAATATCGTTCCTGTTGTTAAACTGCACCACGCGAAGCTCGTAGTAGTAGTATGGACGGTATCCACGTAAGAAACCAGTGGCATGCATTCGTCCCGGTATCGCATCGGCGGGTGGTTCTTTTCCCCTCGAAGGCTCTATGGAGAAGTATAGTCGGAGTGGAAGGCGTGCTTTGTTGTTGCTGTGGTGCAAGTCTCCGTTGCCGTTTTGGTCGTTTGCCGCGGTAAACTGGAAAAAAAGCGGTCGTGTTGGTACGTAACTGACAACTAATTTTGTTTTGCTCCCTACTTGATGACGTGCTCCTTGCTGCTGATTGCTGATTGATCATCTCTAGTGAGTTATACAGAGCCTGTCGCCCCGGTGGTCTATCTAGTGGTCACCTTCGAATACTACTAGCGTTAGTCCTTGAATTCAGTTACCACCGTTCGTTGTGAGATTTTTTACTTTATTTGCAGAAATGCAAAAATATGACCAATTAACTGCCGAGAACCCCTACCTAGCAGCGTGGGTAGGTACAATTCGACGCGAATCGATGAGGGAAGAGAATGCTGAATCCTCTCGCGATAAAAATTAAGATATGTATCGTAGTGGGGAGGAGGCAGGAGGGCCTGCTATGTGACCCCTGATCTGAGTTATACTACTACTGGGAGGGAGGGCGAGATTAGTGCAAGGACAATAAATTGGATGGAAAACAAATCTGATACAAAATCGAGAACAGCTTTTGAGACAAGCTACACCAACAAGCAATTAATTACAGCAGTGCAGATCACCCTGTGACAAGCCGAAGCAGGCGCTCATTGCTCTTATCTGTTGTGGACAATATATGGTTGTTAGTAAGCCGGGATATGGCGATTTGACCGCTCTTATGTCCCGAATGGCTTCATCTTAGACGCTCTGGGTACAACCGTGTATAGATTGTATAGATTCATCCTGAGGCCGAGCGTTTTGTACGAATTGGGGTGCATGGCGAATTTTTGCCCTATACTCGAGTAGCATGCAAGAAAACCCGCGAATATATTAGTGAGCTTATGTTTTTACCCAATAAGCGAATGAAAACGGGATTATCAGCAATTTGTTTCGGTGTCGCATAAGCGACAAAGAGGTAATTATAGTACTCCATGATTATTACTCGACCATCACGCGAGTCAAAAAAGCACTGTTTTGACCTCATTTCAGGCATTTTCCCACGGTTATCATGCTCGACTTGTGCTAGTCTTTTAGTTCCATTTATAATACATTATGTCGTTTTGCTCTGAACACCTCATTTTTGTTTGAAATTGTGCTTATAACCGGGGGGCCCTGAATCCTGGATACAAATCGCTCTAATTCGTTCGTTTATATTGCGTTTGGTGCTGTTGTTGTTGCTGTTCAAGTGTTTCATCCTCATCTCTTGAGCGTGCTTGCTCGGCACGCCAACCTGATACCAGGCATAGGCTTATTATAATGGCTTTTTTGTGCGACCTATCCTGCAAATAGCTGGTCGAATTGCGTTCGCTTGCAAATGTTTGCCGTATTATACGGAGGTATGCGAGAAATCCCGACTCGGTCGAATAATTGTGAGCTTATTGGGTCAAAGCCTACCAGCCAATCACGAATAAGCCAATGGGGTCGGGGTTGACACGCCGCGCGGGGAGGCATCGACCCGGGAGATCCTCGTTAGAGTTCCCGCGTTGTTGGAGCTGTAGATATTCGGAGGATTTCTGAACCGGGGATGGGGCCCTATCTCCCCCGTGTGCGACGGAACTGCCCCCCATTGGTTGGTGAGCCTCTATGATCCTCCTAGGGTGGGGCGGCGCCGTGGAGCTCGAACCAATCAGCGATTTTTGCCAACGGAGTTGGGGTTTTTACACCGTGAGGGGCGGTGACGACCCGAGAGAACTCGGTTTTATTCCCCGGTTTGTCTAACTTCTAGAAATGTAGAATGACCTCCGGACCGGGGATGGGACCCTATCGTCCCTGGGTGGAGCTGCTCTATAACATACAACCCCCAGCCAATCAAAGATCGGCCGGTCGGTGGGGTTGGGGATTATTTCCACACTGTGCGGAGGGGTATCAGTCCTGCTGATATCCGTGTTCATTCCCGGGTTGTCGGAGTTGTATATGTATGTGTGGACGGATTATGATCGTGGGATGGACCCCTATCGTCTCCAGATGACGATTACTTTATGTACGATCCCCGGCCAATGAGCGACCAGCGATCAGACAAAAAGGCTATACCAGGTGATATATATATATACGATCATTCTATTTTTGGGGATTCGGTCCCGATGTTCTTTTTATAATATTAATAGTATCTTCCAGGGAATTAATTAGCTGTTGGGCTGTTGCGCGCGCGCAGCATTGGGTCAAAAAAAGGTTTGCTCAACAGTCGCCGTGAGGCTGGTTGCGCCCAGCGCACCACGCGTTTTTGGCCGCGCAAATGTTGCGGCGAAAATTCAAGGTTATGTTCGGTAGGGTTTGTGGATCCGGGTAAGGGTATGGGAGTCATGCAGAACTCCGAAAGTTTCGGCTACGGGCGTGGAAGCGTTACAGGACTCACAAAAGTTCCGGGCGGGTACAAAACATGCTGTACCCGTACCCCGGGTATTGTGGGACGGATCGTACAGAACTCACATAAATTCCGGGTACAGGTATGAAAGTCTTGGAGAACTTCGAGAAGTTCCGGGTACGAGTATGAAAGTCTTACAGATCTTCCAGAAGTTCCGGGTATTATGGCACGGGCGTACATAACTCACAGAACTTCCGGGCAGGTATGAAAATGCTGTACCCGTACCCCGGGTACTTGTGGCACTGGCGTAGAGAACTTACAGAAGCTCCGGGCACGGGTATGAAGGTCCTACAGAACTTACGCAAGTTTCCGGGTACGGATAAAAACCCAGGTAAAAGCACGGCCTCGGGGGAGGAGATCGATTTGAAGTGGAGAATTCCATCGGGCTTGCATGGCTTGCTCTCACTGGGCCAACGTCCCCGAGGCAACCCGTCGTAGCTTTGAGAGCTATCGACAACCACACACCGAAGCGGTAAATCGTGAACCTCAACGAGTGCCGATCGGGGCAACAGCCGCGCTCACGTTTACTACTACAGTTCTGTAACACAGATCATACCATAGCGTACCCCGGCTGTGACGCCTCAAAAAAAATAATGGCGACCGCAAGCCTAATTTTTCCGCTAGCTCGATAAGCCAAATACAGCGACAAAGAAGCGAAGCCGCCGAGAACACAGAGAAGATAGTTCAAGGCTTCGATGACAGCGAGATCTGCATTACTCCAATCGGAAACAAAACATTGACAATACACCACACGTGGTTTCCCGATAGGAGGAAAATAATCGTATGTTTCCACCAAATCCAATCGAATTAAATTCGATTCATAAAGAAAGAATCCGCACTGCTGTTGCGTGTTCGGTTTGTGTGACTGACAGGACACGGCATCCTAATGCATATTACACTCTTCGGATTAAACCTAAACGAATACAGAGCTCCCCGGTATTGTAACGAAGCTATACCCGTACCCCGGGTATTGTGCCACAATCTTACAGGAGTCACAGAAGTACCGGGTAAGGGTATGGGGATTTTCCAGAACTTCCACAAGTTCCGGGTACGGCTACGGAAGTCTTCCACAACTTCCAGAACTTCCGGGTATTGTGGCGCAGGCGTACAGTACTCACAGAAGTTCCGAGCGGGTACAAAACATGCTGAACCTGTACCCTGGGTACTGTGGCCATGGGCTTACAGAACTTCCAGAAGTTCCGGGTATGGGTATGAATGTCGTACAGAACTTACAGAAATTCCGGGTACGGGTATGGATGTCTTACAGAACTTACAGAAGTTCTTTGTAGGGTAATACCCGGGGTAAATCCCCCGGGTATGGTTTGTACGTACCCTACACAACACAACCTTGTTTTTTTGTTGCGCCAAATTGGGGGTCTTTTTTACGCCGCAGACGTTGTTTTTTTTTGGGGGGGGGGGTTCTAAATCGCCGTAGGCGATTTTTTTCAAAGCACTTCTTGTCCAATTGGCCGTAGTTGAACATTTTTTAGACCCATTCCCTCTTCGCCATAGTCGAAAACAATTAGTAAGCACTAGGCACTAGGCATCTTTTGTCTATTCGCCGTAGTTATTGTTTTTCTTTATCCTCCGGCGGATAGGGAAAAACACAGCTTAAGGTCAACACACTCCCACGTATTTTCATACACGTCGTGTGTTGTTTTAGCTCAATTGCATTCGCAATCCAGCGCTAGCTGGCGTGTCCTTCCGTTCCCGCGAAAGCGATAGCGCGAGCTGTCCCTACCGGCGGTCCCCGTTACTACTCCGGCAGCGCGAGCTGCTGTTGTATACGGATGCGTGAATATGTCGACCCGACCTGAACCCTGAGGGTCAGGTGCGGTGAAGATAGCCAAGCTGTTATTCTTTTTTAGACACCTTTTTCTCTTCGCCGAGTAGCCGAAAATAAATAAAAAGGCTTTTTTCGGTATTCGCCGTACGTAATGTTTGGTTTGGCACTTTTTGTGGTATTCGCCGTAGGTGTTTTTGTTATTTTGTTTTGCTGTTGGCCGTCGTCGATTTGGTTTTATGAGGCAATTATTAAACTTTGCAATAATGCAATACCTGTTATTACAAAGAAATACAAAAAAAGGCGGAAACAGGCAATTTTTTGTTTCGGGCACCTTTCTTTGTTCTTCGACGACGCTTTCTGCGGCGTTTTCAGGCATATTTATGCGGTATCGCTGGAATGATATACGACAGGGCGAATCAAGCCTTGCACCGGAAACGGAGGATTTAGAGCAGATAGCCTGTCATGTCGGGTTTCACCGGCCAGACAGAAATTGCGTGCAGCACAAATGAAGGTCTAGGGAGTGGGCGTGGATTATTTTGTTAGTGGTGCCTTTCTGGTGTGGCGCCACAGGCCTATCCTCAGGTTTGCTGCTGCTGCTGCTGCTGATGTGCTACTCGAGCGGTAACATGGAAACGACACAGAGACTGGGCATTGGAACGTCACCGATCACCGACTATGTATGGCGAATGGCGAAGAATATAGCATTAACTTTCTTCTTTTTTAGCGATTGACCTGCGTGCAGCGATGCTCCTGACTTCGGGAGTGTAAGTGCGATCAGGTCGTTTCTGCTTTAAGACATCCCAAGGCATCCTGATACACGCCTTTCGAGGTTCGGGATGCGTTTGAACGCAGTTCGTTACTTGGTTTTCAGGCGTATATTCGCGCATATATTGCAATTTTCTCCGCCTCCAGCGGCCTTCCGGGAGCGACATCCCAAGGCATCCTGATACACGCCTTTTCGAGGTTCGGGAGACGTTCAAGTTCGTTACTTGGTTTTCAGGCGTATATTTGCGCATATATCGCAATTTTTTCACCCCCGGCGGTCCTCCGGGGGGTCTCCCGGGGGGGCCTCCCGGGGCGACATCCCAACGCATCCTGATACACGCCTTTTCGAGGTTCGGGAGGCGTTTAACGCAGTTCGTTACATGGTTTTTAGCCGTAAATTCGTGCATAAATCGCAATTTTTCTGCGCACAACAAGCGTCGAACCACTAATTAATGTCATGGTATCTTCTTTCAGGATGTACTACTGCAGCAAAACAAAAAATCTATATCAAATGGCAAATAATCTTGGCGTAGAGAAGGATGGAAAAAGACAAATTAAAAATCCCCCGAAAAGGATATATATATATATATATATACCAGGTACTCCGGAGTAATGGGAATGCTGTGGTAATCATACTTTTGCAGCATTTTTTTCTTCTTTTTTTCTTCATCCCATTTATTATCCTCGAACTACTCTCGCGCTCCCTCCCAGTAGTAACTCAGATCCGGGATCAGGGCCCTCTCCTCCCCCCTCCCCACTACGGTACGTGCCTTCAATTTTTATCGCGAGAAGAATTCTGCATTTCTTCCCTCGGCGACTCTCTTCGAATTGTACCTATCCACGCCGCTAGGCGCTCTCAGCAGTCGATCTTGTTTTTTCGCATTTTGCAAATAAAGTCAAATCTCCTCATGGTAAGTATCGAACTCAAGGACCAACGCTATTAATAGTAGTATTCGACGGTAACCACTAGACCACCGGGGTGACCGGCTGACAAAAAAAAAGGATCTTTGCATAGAGATTACATCCCCCCGAACTTGCATACTATTACGACGGTTGACGCCAGCGTTACGCAGACAGGTGTTGCTGCCTGTGGTGTCAGTCAACATTATTCACTGCTGCTGCTTTTGTAGCTCGGAATTTGAAAACAGCGTACCAGGTATAATAATAACTAGTAATAATACTGCAGTAACATTTCGTCGTCGCTTTAACTCGTACGTGTATAGTTTGCCCTTCATGCCTCCCCAAATTTTGTTCTGACAATTACTCAATATTCATACTCCTAGCGGAGAAGAAACAAAATAAACCACCTACCATACACATGATGGAGCAGTATAGTGGAAACCACAGTAATAAACTTATAAAATAGATATGATGTTAGATCTAGCTCAAAATTCCCCACCTAAACAATATCAACACCAACCACCGTAGTGGAGAAAAAACAAAGCATACACGTATAACCCTCCCATAACCCTCCCATTTAAAAAACTCGTCCACATAGTATATTACAAGTACCAACAACGCAGCTTGCAAAGATGAGTATTGACCCGAAATTCGTCGAACTCACGGCTAACGCCCTTAAAAAAAAATTTCAAAATACCAACAGCAACCATTATAGTGGAGAAAAACAAAATATGTGTATATATATATAATTTTTTTACCAAGATATATGACCCCTCCCATTGAGAAAAAACTCGCCCACATATACGTAGTATATTACAAGTACCAACAACGCAGCTTGCAACGATGAGTATTGATCCGAAATTCGTCGAACTCACGGCTGACGTCCTTGAAATAGTTGTAAAAAATATACTTTGGATCATCGATTATTTTTATGCTTCGAAGTACATCATTTACTACTGTATCATCGATTGCTGGCGCCCACAACATGTTTTGCCAAGATCCCTATTATAATAGATTATTACTCCAGTGCTACAGCTGCATCATCGATTAGCACGCCACGCGTTGACCGGTCCTCGGAAAAACGTCTGCCGAGGAATCCAAAATCCAAAATCGTCGCCAATTCTCGCTTGTGTCTCTTACCCCCCGTAGTATGCGTTTACAGCCAGATAGGCAACGAATAAGGAAGGGCGAGGGGCGTTGGAGCCGCTTCTCGAACGAAGTCATTTGACCGAGAAATCTGATAGCACTACCCACTGAGCTACTTAATCACTTGACTCAGTAGCTCGGTGGGTAGTTCTATATGATCAACAAAATAGATGTTGTCGAGTTCGTAAACTGATTCTCGCCAGCTTTTTAACAAGCATGTCCGGGGCTCTCCCCTCGCCACTGACTACAGTATTAGTACTAAGGAGCAAACTATTAGTATCATAATAACCATTCACCATGTCTTCAGCGCGCACACTTGAAGAAAAAAAAAAAGACAAACATGAAGCCGGTGAGAATCGAACTCACGACACATACTTGTAGCACTTCCTACTGAGTTACTCAGTCACGTGACTAAGTAGCTCAGTGGGTTGTGCTATATAGCCAACAAAATATATGTTTTCGAGTTCGTTAATTGATCCTCCCCGACTTTGTAACAGGTATCTAGAACGCTGTCATAATCATTCATAACGTCTCCAGCGTGCACGCTTCAGAATACCAAATATAATCTCGGTGAGTATCGAGCTCACGGCACAGCCTTTGTTGACTATATAGCACTATACCCACTGAGCCGAAAGGCAACACACAGCAACAGCTACGATAGGGCAAGCGCTCCGAGGCGGCCATGAAAAAGGCGTCGTCGGGACGAGGTTCAGAAAATTTGGAAGTTTTGCCAATTTTGAAGTGTTATCCCATGTTTTATTATTTCAAGCTCTGACGTTAAGATCCAAACAAAGGCTCGAAGGTATCGCCCTAAAATGAAAAAATAAGCAACTTCTCGCCTGTCTCGCTCAGCCCCCATACCCGTTCCCGGCCAGGTGCGGAACGGATAAGGCAGGGGGAGGAGCGTTGGAGCCGCCCCTCGAAGACGGCGCTCGAACGAAGCGATTTAACCCAGCAATTCGAGGTTCGAGAATCCCATACTGGGGCCGAGACGAAAAACACTCCTTGCCAATCCCTGTCCTCTCGAAAAAGTACATCATTTTGTTTATTACTATTTGGTCCGAAACTTCAGACTTTCAGCGAAGTCACATCGCTAAATCTCACAAGCACGTAAAACCACAGATTGCAGTTGACAGGATGCACATGCATACAACAATATTGAATGTGATGCAAGCATGGCCCGATACCTTACACTGAAGTTACAATGAATCTGACAGTCCGATGAACGATATGAGTACAATATTGACCAGCACTCTGCATTGACGAATAGGAGAGGTGGGGTAAGCACCTTCCTGAGAGTTTGGATTTCTGGGGAGCTGTTGGGTGGTGGTGTACATTATACTTGGTGTGAATTTATTGGTATATTATGTACTGAGTAGTACTTAGACTATGGCACGAATGCACCGGTACTGATTTTGTGCGATTAGGGTATAACGGCTGCACTTCCTCGTGTAAGAGCTATGAAGCAGGTTTGCGTTGACGGGTGTAGCTGGTGTATTTTGATGTGCTTTTATTGGCAATACAGATGTACCGGGTACACACGAATAGTACTTCCATACTGGCATAGAGGCACTGACACTGTCTTCCTGTGTTCTGTGTTTAGTGTTTAAGGACTGCCTTCTTCGTTTCATTCTATGATGGCGAAGGTGAGCACTTTTATCTATGCTGGCGAAGGTAAGCGCCTTCGTGTAGTCCTGCCGGTATTAGATTGAAATGTGAGGTGAGCACGTTGTCAATCGCTGCTGGTCGCGAGATGAGGTAAGCATCTGCCGCGAGTGTTACAAGTAGAGTTGACGGTAGCAGTTCGACGGTGAAAGGTATGCACTCGCCGTGTTATTGTCCAACGGGCAGGTGGAGGTGAGCGCCTGCTCGGGATTGTGTTTCTGGAGTGAATTTTTCTGGGTGTATGGTACGTCTTAGGAGCAATAATGTTAGGCAGCCTTAGCCTAGCCTCTCCGACGGTGTTAATATTATATTGTTGGACTGAACCGTCGACGGGTCTGATGTTGTTTGGAAAAAAATGCGAAGGTCGGGACCGTCGTTCTTCTCACCACCGTCCAACATTGACACTGCTGAAAGAGGCGCGTTGCAACATTGAATCGACGTCGATGGGCAGAGGAGAAGGATGCACGGGCTGCTACTGAATTATGACCGGGATGCCCGATTGGCTTTGACGCTCACATGCGCCGGCGCCGGGGAGAGAAGAAAAAGACGCTTAGACGGCACCCGATCGGAATCAGGATGGAAGCTGGGATATATCACCGACTCTGGAGGTGTATGACTTCAATGATAAAAATCAACGAGTGGGATATTCTTATGGAGAATGGAAGAGACTGTACTTGTCAAGGACGTCAATGGACAAAGAAGAAGCTGGTGTCCTGCAGAAGCCGTTTTCTCAAGCGGCGGGGCTAGCTATGGTAAGTGTACGACTTCAGCAACACGTATTGGTGAGTGAGACATCCAGATGCTGACTGCGAGGAGCTGAATCGTCAAGAGGTCAAACAAGGAGAATAATTGGCATTTAAACTTGAGCCGGATTTCAGGATGGAGCGGAGCCTGGAAAGGATTCAAGGCCTCAGCCTAAACCGTGTGCTCGGGCGGCAGGTCTGGCTGGGAAGGGCAATACTAAATGTTCCACTGACCGAAGCCGCACTCTTTTAAGCTCGGGAAGGTCATACCAGACTTCGAAGAAAGGGTGTTGCGACGGCAAGCGTGGGAACACTTCATTCCGTCAATCGGGGTCGCATTATTCTAAGTTCTGGAGGACTTTACCAGACTTGGGGGGGTGTTACGGCTGCGGCGAGGCGTGGGACGTAAAAATACGGCGGGTCATGTCCGTGGTTTTATAAGCGTGTCTTAACCGGGCGTAGAACAGGGATGGGTAGTTCTGTGAGCGCGGGAGGACGTTTTGTCCGGGCGGCGAAGTAAATTCGAAACCGTCCGCAATGATGTCTTCCAAGAAGGTAGTGCAAATCAGCACCGCTGGAAAATGAGCCTGGTGTTACGGCTGTGCTTCGCGGTTCAATCTCTAAACACCCCAATGTCAGAGTAATGTTAAAACGTGACCAATGTCAATGGCAAGCCATCGCATGTGTGCATGAACACTGTTGTTCGCTTGTATGCATGTTTATCCGCATCGACTGTAATGTGTGATCTCACGTGCTTGAGAGATTCAACGATGTAACCTCCCTGAAAATGAAATGGAGTCGGACCAATCTGCTGGATGGATTGCAAGCCGGAGGAAGAAAAGGTACAGGTGAAATTTGATCGCTGGACATTACGAACTCTCCCGGTGGCAAGGTGAGCGAGAAGTAGGGCGGCCCGCCCAGCCACCGTATCATATTGGCAATGGGCCCGTGAGCCAATCTAAAACTAAAGCGACGGACTCGTCCGAGACTCATGCCCCTGTCTCGTTGCGGAGTGCGTGGTTTGAAAATGTCGTGAAGGTTGACCTGATAACTCAGTAACGATAGATCATCAACGGAATGGGGCGTTCTGGGTATGCTGCGTGTCGCCGCGAATAATGATCTACTCGCCAGTAGCGGTGTTCAAGTCGTCTCGTGCTGCAGCAAACTTACTGCTGCACAACCACGCGTTGCAAGCTGGTGTGTTACTCGTGCCGAGAGCGGTTGACCAAGTGTGCTGTTGTATTGCGGGGAACGCGCAGCAGCACTGTGCATAAACAGGAGTGGTGCTCAGGAAGGGCTGCAGCAAACATGCCGACGCATTATAAAACCAGCCGATGGACGCTGTGCTCGCCACAGGGTCTGTCACCCGTGGAAGGAGTGGTTTGTGTACATGCTAAATGTGTTATTGGGGGGCCCAAACCTCGAGAACAAAGCTAATTATGAGAGTAACAATCCGCCTGGCTGGTCAAAATACCACAACTCGTACATACAACGTGCAGTTTTTGTAAGGTCAAAATACAGCAACTCGTACAAAGTGCAGTCGATCGAGTGACAAGAATAGGCTGGACATAAGAGAACGATGCCGTGCTCTCACGTAGCCTTGACACTCGCGCGATTCGCAGCGCGAACGATTTGAGGACCGCGGGGATAAATCTACTGACGTTACCTCGATAGAGGTTTTGACGCCAAGCAGACGCGACTGCCGTCTCCCTTGGCAATGCACTCTGTAACTTCTCCACCCCTCGCTCTCTCTGCCGCGTTGCACCATCTACCAACAACGGCGCGTACATTTATGCCTCTAGCGAAACTCGGCTATGTTAACAGTTCCATCTCGCCCCACACCGTTTCTTTTTTCCTACCTCCAAACGCTCTGCAGGGCGGATTTGTTCGTCAAAAGGTAGTTAAACGAACGCGCCCAATGCATGGAGCAGCTACAATAGCTCTCACCGACGAGAGGGCACAGCTGCGCCGTGAAAGGCACCACGACCGAGCCAGCGGCGGCACCAGGAGCGGCGGCAACACCGGCCCTACCGGGAAGGCACACCCCCTCACCCAGAACAATGTCTCTCTTTTCTCCCCTGGAGGCAGAGGAAGTTTGGACAAAACGCGGACAGGTAGCGCAAGGCAATAATGTGTGCAGTGTTATACCCAGGCTGGGAGCGTTGCTCACATTCTTCACATAGTAACTCCAGAACACTCGTGCAGAAAGTAATGACTACATGGTCGCAAGGCTCGCAATCAAGAGGTACCTCACACGTGCCGTGCAGGAGAGACAGCCTCTGGAGATACTCACCCTTGATCATCGCCTTGACGCCACGGGACGATGGCACGCCAGTCCTGCGATACCTCCCACGTGGAGTCCCCTGTCATGGTGCAGGATGAGCAGGAAAATACAAAAAAACAATTGAGTGTACGAGCGAGTACGATATCAGCACAAAACGAAACATGCAAATAGGTACCAGGGAAGATGTTTCGAACGCGCAAAGAAACAGGAACACGATTGGAGGTTCGGGGCGAACTGGTTAACATCAAAACCGGTCGGTTGGTGATGAAGAACATAATCCATGCCGGTCGAGGCACCGTGCAGGGTGAAGCATAGCAATGCCCCCTTGAGGCTGTAAAATCACGTATGTACTCGTCCAAGAAGCTTGCACCTGTCTCTGTGCGAAAGGTGTGATTTAACGGTGTCGCGGTGGGTGACCGGATAACTCAGTTTCAAGAACGGCAGATCATCAACCGGATGCGACGTTCCGGGTACTGCATGTTGCCGAAAAAAATGAGCTGCTAGACAGCCAGTGGTGGTGTTCCAGCAAGGCTGCAGCAAACGTACTGGTACTGTAAGTTGCCGCGAACAACGGGCTACTCGACCACAGTGGTGTTCAGGTATGGCTGAAGCTAACATGTTGCTGGACCACCACGCGTTCGAAGCTGTGCTAGCTACGGGATTTGTTACCCGTGCAAAGAGTGATTGACTGAATGCGCTATTTATTGCGGGGCGCAACCCTCACCATAACAAGCACCATCAGAGTAACGGCCCGTCTAGCTTGGCCGCAATACTGCAAGTCCTAGAAAGCGCAGTTGATCGTGTGACACGCCCAGACTGAACATTCAGGACGATGCTATGCCCTCGCATAACTTTGCCGCTCGCTCGAGTCACAAAATAAACGATTTGAGGGCCGCAGGGGTCAATCTCTTTACCTTGCCTCGGGGAAGGGGTTGACTCCAAGAAAAAGCGACCGCCGAACCCCTTGGCAATGGACGACTTCTCCACGCCCTCTCTCGCTCTTACGATTGTTCTCGGACGACAACGACGCACACAACCATGCCTCTACAGCACCTCGGCTAGGTCGACAGCTCTATGGGGCAAGATAGTGTTGTCCCGCCAAGGCCTCTTCAAACGTAATATACTGGTTTTAGTATGGAGCGGTCCTTGGTTGTCCGTCAAAAGTCAAGAGTGCCGTCAACCGACATATTTGCTCGCCCCAGGTAGGTGAGTTTTTCTTCCTCCTCCAAGATCTCTGAACGGGAATTTGCTTATTAAGGGGTAGGCCGAAAAAGGCGTCCAACGGAGCAGCTATAATAGCTCTCACCGACAGCAGGGTCCGTGTCCACCGTGACGCGGGTCATGACCAGCAAAACCGATGCACCAGGAGCACCGGCGACGCCGCCATTACCTGGCAGGAACCCACCTCCGCTCCGACAAAAGTCACCCTCAAGGCACCTGGGGGCGGGGAAAGTTAAGACAAACCGCGGACAGGGCAACGCAGTGCGATAATGGTTCGCGGCAGATATAGACTGTTGATCACGTTTGTCGTATGCAAACCCCTGATCACTCGTAAAGAAAGCAACGGCCACACGGCTGCAAGGCTCGAAGTCAATAGGTGCATCACCGCACGTGCTGTGGAACAGAAATTACTCTCAAGAGACGCTCACCCGACCCCATTCCCGCCGACGAACGGCACCACAGCTCGGCCGACCCCTTCCAAGTCCTCAACGCGTGCGCCTGCAACGGAGAACGATTCGCAGGGAAATCCAAGACCATTTCAGTGTAGCGAGTACGGCGCCAGCACAAGACGAACCTTACGCAGGTGGAAACCATGTCGACTGCGCAAAGAAAAGTAGACACGATTAGGGGGTTAGGGGGAACTGGTCTACACGAGAGCCGTTTGTTGATGGTGGAGAACACCAGCACTGTCTAGGAGAAGAAGGACAATGGCCGCATGAGAAAAATCAAAACTACAGTAAAATGAAGTACGAGCTGGGCCGACTGTCAAACTAACATTCCGTGTTCCAGCCATAAAATTCGAACCACTGGGAGCTCAATGTTACTAAAAACATTGTTGGAATCGGCCAATCAACGCACGTATGCGCAACCACGTGTCTTTGCTACAGAGCAGGTTCCAGCGTTTAGAAACTTCACGACACCATATCGTACGGGATTCAGTGAAGGTGAAACCGTTGTTTTATTTTATTTTTTTTGCGGCGCAATTTTCAAATTTGGGTTTGCTTCGCTGTTGCCACTGGTGCTGCCTCACACACAACATGCCACCAAGCGCGCCAACCAAGCAGCGATGGCGGCGAACCTCTGTACCTAGAGTATTCGAAGATACGAGCACCGGGAAGTGGTGCCTGTCGATACGAACTCTCTGGGTGGAAATTGATAGCTTCTGTTGAATCTTTTGTTGAACGTACACTTTGTGTTTTTCCTCTACAGGAGTGTACTCGTACACGCCTGAGCATGTCTTGCTACGTACAACATACGAACTCGTACGTACATACATAATACGTCAACTTCGCTCTCTGAACACATTTACTTCATGATTGTGTCTCGCTCGGCAAACACGGTTGCTTTCGAGTGTATTTTGGTTGGATGTGGTCGGTTTTCTGTATCCAACAAAAACAGGACATATCGGACGATATCTTGGGCAGATTTGAGCGAAACTGGTGCGGACAGCGATTTGCGCATACACAGCCAGTGTCAGTCACATGTATTTTTGATGGAATTTTGACAAGGGTCCGCAAAACACATTTGAAGATAATGCCTGTGATTTTTGTTTTTCTTCTTCTTTTTTGTTCTCATTTTTTTACGAATAATCCAAATCTCGAAAATCCTTCATCGGGCATAACTCGGCCAAAAAAAAACATAAAAAAAAGAGCCACAGCTATCGTGGTCGTATATGCCTGTGGAACAGGTTGTCAATTTCTTGTGGAAAACGATCATAAATTGGGCTGTGCAGCCTCGGTTGAACACACTCCCCACCCTCTTGGCCGGCCCAGCTCGTACTCGTCCGAGCTTTGTTCCCGTCTGTGGGCGTAGAGCGCGTGGTTTGAGGGTGTCGCGTTGGGTGATCTAACAACTCAGTTTCGAAAAAGGCAGACCATCAACCGAATGCGACGTTCCGGGTACTGTATGTTGCCGAAAAAAATGAGCTACTTGACAGCCTGTGGTAGTGTTCCAGCAAGGCCACAGCAAACTTACTGGTACTGTAAGTTGCCGCGAACAACGGACTACTCGACCACAGTGGTATTCAAGAAAGGCTGCAGCTAACATGCCACTGCACCACCACGCGTTCGAAGCTGTGCTAGCTACGTAATCTGTTACCCGTGCAAAGAGTGGTTGACTGAATGCGCTATTGCGGGGCGCAACCCTCACCATAACAAGCACCATCAGAGTAACGGCCCGTTTGGCTTGGCCACACAGCTGCACGTCCTAGAAAGCGCAGTCGATCGTGTGACACGCCCAGACTGCACATTCAGGACGATGCTATGCCCTCGCATAACTTTGCCGCTCGCTCGAGTCACAAAATAAACGATTTGAGGGCCGCAGGGGTCAATATGTTGACCTTGCCACGGGGGAGGGGTTGACTCCAAGACAAAGCAACCGCCGAACCCCTTGGCCATGGACGACTTCACGACGCCCTCTCTCGCTCTTACCACTTTTCTCCCACGACAACAACGCGCACAACCATGCTTCGACAGCACCTCGGCTAGGTCAACAGCTCTATGGGGCAAATACGTCGGTTGACGGTCTATATGATAGTGTTGTCCCGCCAAGGCCTCTTTAGACGTAATATACTGGCTTTAGTATGGAGCGGTCCTTGACGGTTGTCTTTCAAAAGTCAAGAGTGCCGTCAACCGACATATTTGCTCGCCCCAGGTAGGTGAGTTTTTCTTCCTCCTCCATGATCTCTGAAGGGGAATTTGCTCATTACGGGGTAGTCCGAAAAAGGCGTCCAACGGAGCAGCTATAATAGCTCTCACCGACAGCAGGGTCCGTGTCCACCGTGACGCGGGTCATGACCAGCAAAACCGATGCACCAGGAGCACCGGCGACGCCGCCATTACCTGGCAGGAACCCACCTCCGCTCCGACAGAAGTCACCCTCAAGGCACCTGGGGGCGGGGAAAGTTAAGACAAACCGCGGACAGGGCAACGCAGTGTGATAATGGTTCGCGGCAGATATACCCACGCTATGACTGTTGATCACGCTTGTCGTATGCAAACCCCTGATCACTCGTAAAGAAAGCAACGCCCACACGGCTGCAAGGCTTAAAGTCAATAGGTGCATCACCACACGTGCTGTGCAACAGAAATTACTCTAGAGGTACGCTCACCCGACCCCATTCCCGCCGACGAACGGCACCACAGCTCGGCCGACCCCTTTCAAGTCCCCAACGCGTGCGCCTGCAACGGAGAACGATTCGCAGGGAAATCCAAGACCATTTCAGTGTAGCGAGTACGGCGCCAGCACAAGACGAACCTTACGCAGGTGGAAACCATGTCGACTGCGCAAAGAAAAGTAGACACGATTAGGGGGTCAGGGGGAACTGGTCTACACGAGAGCCGTTTGTTGGTGGTGGAGAACACCAGCACTGTCTAGGAGAAGCAGGACAATGGTCGCATGAGAAAAATCAAAACTACAGTAAAATGATGTACTCGTCCGAGCTTTGTTTCTGTCAGTGGGCGTAGAACGCGTGATTTGAGGGTGTCACGGTAGGTGATCTGACAACTCAGTTTCGAAAAAGGCAGATCATCAACCGAATGCGATGCTCCGTGTACGTTACCGCAAAAAATGGCCTGCTCGCCATCACACGCAGCTTGGTCGCACGAGAACCAGAGCGATTCACGTCTCAAGGACGAATGACCAACGGTTACGACTGGCCAGGTTATTATAGCCACAAGCAAAAACTGCCCCACCCTATGAGTCGATTCAAACATTTTAAGGGGTGCTTCGTTCAACGAAACACGCAAGATCGCCTTCAAAATGCACTACACCCTTTACAATACGGAGAGGGAGACACGACCCCACATACACGCCCGTGTTCCTAAAGCCGGTGCAGAAACGCGACTTGTTTTCGGACGTCGAGCCGCGGTTCGTGGCTGACTGTATTTGTGCGGCTGTCGACATGTGGGTCTCTCAAGCCTCTTCCAGACGCGTATCCAATACGCTCGTCAACCGAGCAGACCACCATGTTATGCTATTAAATATTATGTTATTTTGCAGCCAAGAACCCTACTCTGCTCACCCCCCTCGCCCACGTCGATGCGCAGATTCGCCACTCCAGCCTTGGCGAAATGACGGGCCCATTCGAGCTCGCTTTTCCCACGGAGCGGAAACGCGGCTGCCCCGACCGCCTTGGGGATCACGGTCAGTGCTTTGACCGCGGTGATCTCCTGAAAAACCAGGGTGGCAACATAGGCCAGAAGCGGGAAAGCATCCGTCATGTCGACATATCGTACGCTAGATTCTGAATTCACGAGTTCGTATTTCTCGGCTGGTGTACGGCTTGCTTGAGCTACAAAACTCGGACACATGACATTCGTATGATAAATGTCGCACTTTTGCTTGTTATGCTTTCCCCTTAGCGATTCCTCCTTCTAGAGCGCCTTGAGCCTGTCCTTGTGACCATGGATATGATCATGGCCATCATGAACTATTGCGAGAACGACAACTGCAACATCATACTGCACCAGGTGCATGTTCGCATATCATGCGATTTTTTATATCCCCGACATTTTTCATGCCAGATACAATATCACATTAGTGTGTCTTCTGGTGGCCACGTGCACACAGGGAGCGGCAGAAAACACTCCAAACCTGCCCGGACCATGATAGTAACCAAATGCCTGTGAGATGCGGAACCGTCCAACCAAAATAAATCAAGCAGACCATAAAAAGCGTTTGACCCAATTGAAGGACACCACGATATTTGCAATGCCACGTGGTGCTTCCATATCTTCGTTCTACCAGAACAAAACGCACCTCGCCGACAAGCCCGGCAGCGGCCGATTCCTCCGCCGAAGCCTTTGCCTCACGCCTGGACACACGGGACACAAGGGACACCCGGTGAGATAGGTCAGAAGAGTTGGAGAAGAGCCTTTAATTCACTGTTATAAATATCATAAACCGATCTTTGAACGTGGGGCGGTAGAGGGGCGACGTGTGAGTACCTTCTTACGGCAACTACCCATCGCGGTCGCGGTGTGACGCTCGTGTTCTTCCCTCTTCGCGCCTCACTCGCAATTTCACACTGCAGCCACTCGCAATTTCACACTACAGCTGGAAACCCCCAAGCACCCCGAGCACCGTGCGCGCTGATTATATGAATACACCCGCGCACGTGTACGGGAGCGCCAAAGCATGTCATTGTCCATCACGGCAGCAGCACGTTGGAGCAGCGGACAGCACGGCTGCGTGTATGTATCGCACCCTTAACCCTGTACTGTAGCAATACCAGCAAATGACAGCAGAATGGTACTGAGAGTAGCAATAGCGTGTACGTCTAGGATACCTGAAACAGCAGTCAACACCCGTACTGGTAAGGAACAGAAAATATGGTCCTGGCTGAATGTATCATACTGCCGTGTATGATATGCTGTATTATGGCTGTTCCCTACGAATGCAGAAACCTACGATTCCAGAGAAAATGTCACGATTCCTGGTATTTTGAAGTTCTGAAACGCCACCAAAAAAAAAAACTTCACCTTTATCAGGAATACTCCAAAGGTACATATACTGCTACATTTCACGTGTAAAGGTTCGAACTTGAGCGACGCCTAGGGATTAAAAAAAAGTGAACTTGAACCAACCAAACTGGCGCTTTGGCTGGGGCAGGAATAGGCCTATGCAGCTCAAACAACACTGCAGCGGGCCACCTTTGTTGCTTTGCCCCCCCCCAAAAAAAAAAAAATCTATGACGAAATCCACACCTCTACCACCGTTTTATCGTTGTACCAGATTCGTAATGCCGCCACAACTCCAGCCTCACCTCTGATCTGAAAGTGCACCACCCTGCAGTGGACTCTTTGGTGCTATCACTACAGTGTGGCAAAGCGGAAGCAATTTCCGTGCCCTCCAAGGACGCCGAAGTTCGAAAATGTGGTTCCAGGTGTTGGGATTTTCGCTTTCTCTCGCATACTCTGTGGCCAAGTTGTTCTTTACTGCTGCAGCGATGGGCAGCACCCCTCATGTACGAATAATGTTGCAAAACTTTTTTTGTGATCTAGCGCTACTACCCTACAACGCAGTGCTTCGCACACATTTCTTCGTTTTGGAGGCACACTTCTCAAGCCTACGCATGGCGGTGTCTGTGACTTGAACCCTCAAGTCCACCACCTTGGAATGCCTTCCCCGTCTGTATGCATGCTACACGACTACCAGGTAAATCTTGGGGCTATTTCCTTAGAAAGACACAGGCCAGACTGACAACAGATCAGACTACGCCCTTACTTGGTTGAGTTCCCTCGGGCGTGAGGTGTCATTTGGGGGCTTCTGTGGGAAGCACCGTGTCAGTGAAAGAGTGCAGCTGAATGACCCAAAGGGATCGCGAGGAACTGATTATGACCAAATACCGGTATCAAGGACGTATGACGTTACACGACATACCTCAACTTTATTTTGTGGGCGAAGCAACACAGGTGGGGACGACACTGTTGAAAATGTCGACAACTGACAGCGACTCGCATCGACAATGCCTGTGCAAGACGTTGCATTTTTTGTTTGTTAGTTTCTTTCATTCTCAGGCCGTCCGAAGAGTATTGTTAAATTGCCCAAAAATACCGTTCTCGAATATGGCAGGCACCCCTGACCAGGTTCTAACCTCACGCGAGCTCCGTTTTCCCTTCCTTTGGTCAACAAATGCAAGGTCGATGGGTCAAAAAAGTACCATCGTTTTTGCGTTTGACAGCAGTACTCACGCCTTGCAGACACAGTGCAAAAAAACGTACAAAAAAGCGTATTCTACAAGAGCAGACACAGTGCAAAAAAACGTACAAAAAAGCGTATTCTACACGAGCAGAGGTCAACGCTTGGCTTCAATTTAGCTTGCATTTAAAAACAGAGTGGTATGCACCAAGAACACGTTTGTCGTACGTTTGCAAGCTCTTCTTCAACCCAACCCAACCCAACCCAATCCCACCCCAACCCAATCCAACTCAACCCTGCTGGCACATACATACTGCTGTGCTGCTTTGTGCTGGTGCTGCTGGTTCAGTAGTAACAGATATTCACTTTTTTATTCATCAATTTTTTTGGGAGATCCCAAGTGGTCGGGCGAGACATGCATGGAGATTCGGGCATGCGAGGGTAGAAAGGAGCCCTTCCTTTTTAGGCGCCAACCGTCAATTAGAAAATCGCTTCGCTCGTAATGAATACACCGATGCAACAACTGCTACTGCAGTGTTAGTGCGGAGAAATACTCGCTACCGGCAGTGCTCTATAAATATATGCCCTAGCAGTGATTAAACGCTTAAGCGGGAGCGAAGGTAACTTCAAAGAGCCTATAGCGGTACCGATACTATTTTTGGGTGTGCGTACCGAACATACCGAAGTGTCGGATACCGGTTGACGCCGTGCCTAACCCTACCGAAGAGTCGGGTACCTGTACTGAAGTCGTACCGAACATACCGTAGTGTCGGGTACCGGTAGTGCGGTCGTACCGAACTTAGTGTGGGGTACCGGTATTAAGGTTGTACCGGACCACTTGGGTAGGGTACACACCACCTGTATATATAACCCCTGTACACCCTTACTGAACGGTAGGGTATCGGTATATAGATCGTACCGAATCTAACACAGTGTCGGATACTGGTGTTGAGGTCATACCGAACCGTACCGAACCGTACGAAATATTTCGGTGGGGTAATTACTGAGCCAATACCCCCGGTATACTTTGGTACGTACCCTACCGAATATACCCTTTCACTCTATTCCATGCCGCACGGGGAGGCGATG
This sequence comes from Undaria pinnatifida, assembly GCA_012845835.1. Classification (NCBI taxonomy): domain Eukaryota; class Phaeophyceae; order Laminariales; family Alariaceae; genus Undaria; species Undaria pinnatifida. The sequence continues at coordinate 8,218,158 of JABAKD010000012.1, read as the reverse complement.
GGGGGCGCTGTAAAGTTGTACAACAATTATACTGCGGTGTATCCGCATTTCAGACAGCTGTTGCGTTGCTGCACTGGCGTACATAACTTGGCGGATTTGCGCGCAGAGCAACTTCCGTCGGGGGCGCGTTGAGGCTTGCCGCAACAACACCAAACTCGGACGCCGCAACACACTTCGCTGCAAGTGAAAACATGCACCGGGTAAGTATGTCGCAGAGTTTTGCTTGTCCGCCGCAACGAAGCCTTTTACCCGTCATCCGTCTTTTTTGGGATAATCAAATTGGAAACAGTACGGGAAAGGTGTGTGGGTCACTGCCGATCATAAAAAAAAATAATCAACGCGTTAAAGTGAGTCGATAAGCCAGAAAAATGAATCTTTTGATTTTCGGGGGCCCTTTTACGCTTAAATAGCAAAAATCTGCCTCCAGCGCCCCCCTACATGGGGTGCGGCCTCCGGCGATATTCTGCCCCCCCCTTCTGCCGGGTGCGCATCACGCGCCTCCGATCTATCTCGAACTCTTCTACGGAACAATGGGGGGCTCCCAATAGTGCCGGTCGAATGATGCCACTGCTCTTTATAGTCTCGGTCAAAGGCACGGCCCTAACTCCTATGGTATGTCTATACAATTCGATGCGACTCGACGAGGGAAGAAGGGACTGAAGTATTGTCGCGATAAGATGAATTCGGAGTAGTAACGGGAACCGCCGATAGGGACAGCTCGCGCTATCGCTATAGTGGGAATCCCCAAGGACAAGCCAGCTTGCGCTGGATTGCGAATGCGATTGAGTTGAATCGACACACGACGAGTATGAAAATGCGTGGAAGTGTGGTGAGCTTACGCTTTACTTTTTCCCACCCGCCGGAGGTCCCAAATAATAATAAAATAATACTCCGTAATAATTAAGACGAAGGCACCTACCCCGTGGTGGGGAGGGAGAAGAGCCTGATTGTGACCCTGGATCTGAATTACGCCCAGAGAGGGAGAAAGAGACAGAAAAATGCGTAAGAACAGATGGGATGGGCAACAACTGAAAATAGCAGCCACACTCGCAACAGTGCCGGTGCCCTGCATGGTGCCGGTATATCGGGCTGGCACATACCGGCACTACCGGGAGCCCCCAACTGTTGTGCTAGCAAAAAGGTGCCATTGATAGCGTGTATTTTAATCTGCTGTGTTTTCATTCGGTTTCCCATCGGACGATGTTCAGGTTGAGTGTCAAGCACAAAAAATTGAGGACGAGAACGCTGCAATTGCAAAAAATAAAGCGAAGAGCCCAACCATATAGCTTATCACCACGCCGTGCCTGTGCGCGGATCTGAAGACATGGTTCAGCTAGTCGTCCGCATCCCAGGGGAGGGGGGGGGTTGGTACAAAGTGCGCCTTTTTAACTCCAACGCCACCGTCGCCGCATGGGATGGGTTGTCGAACCGATGAGGTGGCGTGGTAGCAATGTCATGGGCTGACTCAACGGACGGGTGATATCGCCACGAACGGCTACCCCGCGACACACATCAACGGTACCAAACGGAGCGCCGCCAGAAATATCCGAAAAAGCTATGCCGGGCGCAGCTCGCGACAGACGCAGACAACTAGAGACGCCAACTGCCGAGAACGCGTTATAGCGTGGGTAAGCACAATTCGGCGCCATTCGATAAGGCAAGACAGCGAATAGTAATGCCGCGATGCAAATTGAGGCGCGTATCCGCGGTGGGGAGCGGGGAGAAGAGCCGGCCTAGTGGCCCCGGATCTGAGTTACGACTAGGGAGGGAGAAGGAGAAAGAAAAGGTGCGAAGAAAACAGATGGGATGAGCAAAAAAAAGAGTGAGAGAAGGGCGAAGGAACGAACACAAGTATGGGTGTGATCTCTTGACGCAGCACAGAGGCCTCATTGATCCCAAACTGAACACGAATGAAGAGACGACGCAATATTACACCTGTAGTATTCTTGGAATCAAAAGGAAGGGACGCAACTACCTTGTGTTTCGTTTTTGTTTTTCGGCGTTGCCTGCTGCACTCCCTGTGGGCGGGCAGTGCCGGCCGATACTGCGGTACTACCACCGTCGACATGGGAATTCTTGCTGACACGCTTTTTATCCTTCATCACTTTTGTCCCTTTCTTCGTCCCTTTTCCCCTTCTTGCCCTCTTGCTTTGCCCTTTCTGTCATTTTTTTGTCACCGGCGGGGTAATTGAGGCGATCATGTCGGTATGGACGCTGCCGTCGTATATACAGGAAGAAGAGGGCAGACCTGGCAGCAATGCTCCTAACCCTCTAGTAGATGCATTCTGAACCCGGTGTGGGTGATGCCCCGACACCGGCTGGGAGGTGGCATTTTCGTTGTTGCTACGCTTTGGCTTGCGGTATTTTTGAGGTTGGCTCTTATATTGGGTGCGGGGGCGATGATGGCGGTGCGGGTATCACTGCCGTCAGAAACAGTGCGCAGGTAATGCAGGTAATACTAATACACCAAGCGGCAACGCCCCTACCTCTACAAGCTGCGTCATTAGGAACCCCGTATGGTTGCTGCCCCCGACCATGGTTTGGTGTCTTGGTAGCTGTATACCTGCTGGATGTCTGTTTTGGTTTGCTTGGTATTAATAGCTGTATACCTGCTGGATGTCTGTTTTGGTTTGCTTGATCGTCTTACTGTTTCTGTACAGCTATTAGGATTTTCTCCCACCCCGGGGACGGCCTTCTCCCGTCCACGGGGTTTTACTCCAAGATTATTGCGGCAACATTTCGCAGACGCTTTAACTCGTATATAATTAGGGATCAATGAGGCCTCTCTGCTGCGGCATGAGATCACACCCATACTTGCTGCCCTTTTGCCCTTCTCTCAAGCCGCAGCGTGATTCGTCTCTAGTTAGCATAATTCCTTCGGGTTTCTTGTCGTCCTTATGATACCCAAACTTACTGCAGTACCTTGACCCCTAGTAGATTCGGCTTCGATGGTCCCGTGGACACGTTGTGTACGAACGTACATACATACTTCGCGGACCACGGCAGGACGTCCGCCTCTATGAACGCCGTTTTGCGAGAACGCTTCACCCCCGCCACGGCGGCGGATGGTGTAAACCCTACGTGTCTGTGCGTGAGACGGTTGCGGGCTGTCACCCCACGTACTCCATCAGAATGCCCGGTCCATGTATTGATCGTTTTTTTTCTTATCTTTTTGTTTTTCTTGCGAATGGTCTGGTGTGCTGGCTTGCATGTCTTTGGCCCTCTTGTGTGTTCGTCACATTAAACTGATATTTCTACCCATCTACATCCAGTGCAACCAGTTTCCGTGCCGATGCCTCCTAGAGAGGCGAGCTATACTACTACTACTACTACTACTACTACTACTACTACTACTACTACTGCTACTACTACTACTGTGGTCACAAGCTACAGCAAGACATAGATACACATTGCAAATACAGCAGGGTGATTTGGCCATGCAGCGCCAACCGCAATAAACACGATGGCAAAACATATGCAAGCCAGCACACCAGAATATTTGCAAGGAAAACAGAAATAAAGAACACATGAGAGAAAATCACAAAAAGGAAAAAAAAGAACTTGGAAAGGAAGAGGAAAGCATGACGCCATGACAAAAACGAAAACAAAGCAAAACAACCTTTTACAGTACCAGGTAGTCTTTTTGTTTTCTTTTGCTTTCCTTTTTTTTGTTACAACTAGTCTGGTGTGCTGGCTTCCATGTTGTTTTTGCCCACGTGTTCATTGCGATTGGCATTACTCCTACAGCAGTAGGGGAATTCGAACCCCAATAAACACGCCATACTGCAGTACAGAAACCCACCAAATGCGTTTCGTGAGAGGATAGGAGAGGAGAGAGAAGAAAAGGGGAGATACGAGAGACAGGGAACCCTCGACAACGATGGACGAAGCCACCCCAACCATTGATTTCGCGGGATCTGCGGGCGCTGCTGCTTCTGCTGCTGCTGAGTCCGAGTTGTATTTTTTTACTTTTTCTTGATTTTTTCTGTGTAGATGCCCGCAACTACTCCCGGTCAATACAGGGTTGAGCCCCGTTTGCGATGGGAAATTAAGCGAAAATGCGTTTTTTAGGGGCCTCTGGCGGTGCCTCCAGCGGCCCCCCCTCACGAGCCGGGGGAAGCCTATTGGCCGAGCTACGCTCAATCAGCATACTGCTACAGTCCAGAATACTGATTGATTTTTACCACAGTATAATTGATACTGAATGAGTCAGCCAATGCCCAGCCGTACCAAACCACCTTGCTGTATTTCCAATCATGTGTGTCTCCGTCTCGTAGTTTGTGACCACAAAGCTCGTCTCCCTAGGAGGCATCAGCGCGGACACTGGTTGTGCTGGATGTAGATGGGCGGAAATATCAGTGTAGTATCAAGAACAACGCACACTTACTCACAACCCACAAACATATCCCGAAGGAAACTGCTTGCAGTATATATACAGAAAATAAGAACGAGTAGGCCTTTGCAAGTTACAAGTATGTAGGTGACGCTTTGGGCCAGCGCAAGGCTGTGGCAAGCAAAATTTTAGGATTGTCGTCATTAGCTTATCTTCGTTGGCTACTCCAGGCCTGGGTGCCCGGATGCACTCAAAAGAATACAATGCCGACACGAGGCAAGTTACAAGTATGTAGGTGACGCTTTGGGCCAGCGCAAGGCTGTGGCAAGCACATTTTTAGGATTGTCGTTTTAGCTTATCTTCGGTAACCACTCCAGGCCTGGGTGCCCGGATGCACTCAAAAGAATACAATGCCGACACGAGGCTCGCTACAGCCGAGCACGGTTTGACGGGGCGTGGCGTGATGCAAGGGCATATCGTGGCCGCACACTATTATATTGCATTTTAAATACAAGGGCTTGTCGTCGGCGCAATGTATGCATTTTCCTCGAGAAAAAGACCCTGAATTCTTTCTTATTATGGGGTTTGTTTTGTTCCAAATAGTCTCGTGTGTGCTGGCTTGCATCTTTTTCTGCCCGCGTGTTCATTGTGTGTCATTGCACGGCCAAATCTCCTCGCCGAATTTGCAATTGCATATATCTTCGTCTCCATGAATGGTTCGTGACTACAGAGCTCGTCTCCCCGTAATTAGGAGACATTGGCATATCGGCACGGACACTGGTTGTGCTGGATGCAGATGGGCGGAAAGTTCAGCTTAATGTGAAGAAAACACACACCACGAGCACGCGTATGGCACTCGGGAGGATTTGAAATCGCATCATTGACTTTGGCGGAAACGAGATTCACCTACTACTACTCCACAGGGGACGCCTATTTAGTGCCAGTACTTTCTTGCCCGCGTGCTCATTGCGGTTGGCATTGCATGGCCAAATCACCTTGCTGTATTTGCAATGTGTATCCCTGTCTCGTATGTATGTAGCTTGTGACCACAGAGCTCGTGTCTCTATTCTATGAGGCATCAGCACGGGCACTGGTTGAGCTGGATGTAGATGGGTGGAAATACCAGTTTAATGTAAAGAACACACAAACTGAGCCGGTCGCCCCGGTGGTCTATCTGGTGGTTAACCTCGAATACCTCTAACAAGGTTGGAGTCAAAGATTCAAATCTTAGAATAGAGAATTTATTTCTAGAGACACCAACTGCCAAGAGCGCTTTATAGCGTGCGTAAGCACCACTCGACGCGAGTCGACGAGGGAAGAAAGTGCTGTTGTACCCCTCTCGCGATAAAACAAAGGCGCATGCCGTCGTGGGGAGGGGGGACAAGAGCATGATTAGTGACCCCGGCTCTGAGTTACATCTAGAGAGGGAGAAGAAAAAACGAAAAGTGCGAAAAATAGCAGATGGGAGGAGCAAAAAAAAAAAAAGAGAGCCGGTCGCCTCGGTGGTCTACAGCGGTAGTGTAGTGGTTAACCTCACGCGCTACACCTACGCTTGGAGGCAGTGGTTCAACTCTCGCTATGGAATTTTTTTCGAGAGACACCAAATGCCGAGGAGAGCGCTTTATAGCGTGGGTAAGCACAATTGGATGCGGGTCGACGAGGGAAGAAAGTGCTGATTTTTTCCGCCACCAAAACGAAGCCGCGTACCATGGCGGGGAGGGGGAAGAAGAGCCTGCTTAGTGGCCCCGGGTCTGGGTTACGTCTAGGGAGGGAGAAAGAGAAAGAAAGCGTACGAAGTCCATATTTATTACATGCGACGAGAAAAAAAAAACAACTGCTGCAGCATTACTCTATTAATACACTATCCTTCGATATAAAATTATTCGGGAAAATGAAGAACAAATAAAAAGGTAAAGTTACCTGGTACTCCCGGACCCTTTCGACAATCTTCGATTAGCCCGACAAGAGTCTCCCGGGGCCACAATCAGGATGACTTTGGCTCTACGACGCCACGACCACTCGGGTACGGGGGTACCAGGTACCATATACCGGATTATTACGAAGGGTATACCATTTGTATCTCTCTAGGATGAAGAATCAGCACGAACACTGGACGTACTAATGATGCCGTTGGTTAGAAAAAATAACGGTTTAATGTGAAGACGACGCACACTACTGCTGCTGTTAGGTACATTAAAAAAAATAGGAATACTGCAACATGTGCGTAAAAACTGAAATTTACACGGATCTACATCCAGCACCAACAGCAGTGCCGCGTCGATGCCTAGTAGAGAGACGAGCTCTGTGGTCACAAACTACGAGACAGAGAAACACATTGCGAAAACAGGAAGATGTGTTGGCCATGCAACGCCAACCGCGATGAACACGCAGGCAACAATTACGCAAGCCAGCACATCAGACTATTTGCAAAAACAAGAAAATAATAAGAACGAAGAAAATACAAAAAAGAAAAAAAAAATCGTCGAAAGAAAGAGGCAAATATGACGACATGAGAAAAATGAAAACAAAGCCCAACAGCCAGCCAGCAAATACTATTAATATTAGTAATAGTAGCACACAGCAGATAACGACATCCACGTGAAAACTCACGATTGCCAAAGGGCTCATCATCGGCGTGATCCGGAGTGACGGCCCCGTGCCCTCTCCAGAGATGTGTAGCTCAAGGTGGCCGTCCACATTCCCTTTCGAGCTGCCGACGAGAAGAGGAGAGGATCAGATGGTGAGCGCGACGGCGGCGTGGGTGCCGAGGGCAGCTTCCCCCAGGTCTTAAGTTCGAGAGACATCGTCCTGCAACTCGAAGACGCTGTTCTTGGCTTTTTCTGCGATGGTCTCCTCTCTGCCAAGGGACAACTCGGAACAAACAGGCCCCTCGCATTCAACTGAACTCGACGCCGACAAGAGGACTACGTTCCGAGGCCGTCGGCAGGTACGAGACCGCGACCCCCTGTGGTAGCAGCGAGGTGGTCTCCGTGAGCTACAACTACATGAGGTCGGGGGACGCTTAATAAGCGTTCAGGCGGAGAAGACGGCGACCGCCCATCCAGGTTGGACAGACCAAAGGTGAAAGTGCCAAAGTGGGGACAGGACAGGCGGCGTAAACTCCAGAGGGCTGCTGCATAGATCTCAAAGATCTTCAGTTGGCCCAGCTTTGCCAAAAGGTTGAAATATACGTGCAGAGGGTGGCCCCTTTTAATGGACCCCGCGACAAGGACATATGTACGTGAGCGACCCCAAACTTATCCGCACCGTTTCCCCCCACTTTAATCCATGTAGAACTGCAACGACGTTTTCGGGCACAACTACTACGAGTATCTTGGAAATTGTCGAACACATTTTGTAATTCCGAAAGGGTTCAGGGATCTCGTCCCTTGTAGTGGACGCAACCTTCAACAAGGGACCATTTCCCCCATAATAAGGTGCCACCGCGCAGTTTCCAGCTTGAAAACGCCACATGTACTGCTAGAAAACGTTTAGAAGGGTCAAACGTTCTAAGGGACGCCGTTATATAGAGGACCCCGCTCCGACGAACTAACATGGTAGTGCATGGTGGTACTATATGGCCCTTTAACAGGGGCCACCTACTTTACTTGACTGTACCAGGCATTTTCTACCGGATTTTGGCAACTGCAAAAAAAACATTTCACGTTTCGTTCCACAGAGTCCAAGCAGTTTATCCCGAAAGCCGAGACAGCAGGTTTATAAGAGGTAAACCCTCATCTTAGCCCCCAGAGCGCGTGCTGGTGATTTATTCGGAGTCGAGATGCAATGACGCGTTAGTGTGAACTATCAACCATTTTTTCGACGCTAGTCAAGTCGTACACACTACATACGGCAACTCCCTGACAATTCCATCAGAACCGAGATCTCAAAGATCGCTTCGGATGCAAGGCACACACGAACTGCAACAGTTAAGTCGTAGATAAGTAGGGAGCTAGGCCGCAAAATATCTGGTATTAGTCTGGCCTCTTCAGGCAAGTACCGGGGTACCTGGCGGATAGTGCCCGGTCGAAATTGCTCCCGTCAGGTCCCCGGGTAAGGCCTCCTACTCACGTGTAATCGGGTCGTCGGGTACCCGAATTCCCGGATTCGCCAGGCAACCGCCATGTATCCGCAGTTTGACAGGCCCCGTTCTAGTATCCCATCCAGTACAATAACATACCTGGCATGCATATTGAAACCCTTCTAAAACCTCCACTGCGATTCATTCGAGGTATGACCATGCCGCAGAATAGTATCGACACAACCGTACTAGCCTGTCCAGGGAATCGGGTAGTACCTGGGTACTCGATTACCTAGACTCGTCGGGTAGTCTGGTGCTGATATCCGCAGCTTGACGTACCCCCGGTTTAGCATCGCGCACAATGTATATGGAAACCCTGCTCAAAAACACACTGACTGCTGCTCCACTGCTGCTTACAGTAGTATACGTACAGTTTTCGTATACAGGATGAACAGTAGTGCGGTAGTAATTAAAATTGAAAAAATATACCGGGTCAGGGGAGCACAAAAACAATCTTGCCCACACTTTTTTTATTTTTTTAGGGAGCCAGACAGGGCGGGGTTCACTAAAATAGAATAAAACCAATTTGTAAGAAAACGTTATTTTCTCGATTCGAACAGAAATCACGGGAATCACAACGCTCCGATTTTTTCTTCGGTTTGACCTTTCTAGAAGTCAATGTGGCTCCATTTTTTCTTTTGTGTGTGATCCCTGATAGCATGTATCGTACGTGTGTTTCATTTTTCCTCTTCGTTGTTGTTGCTCTTCGAATATGCGTTGCAAGGCACGTTCGTGTCGACCAGAGTGTGACAACGCAAGCAACCAGACAAGAACAACAGCAACAACAAAAAAGTGTAGCCGAGGGCCACCACTCTGCCTCGAAGTTTGTGACTAAAGAGCCTTTGTCTCTCTCTAGGGATGACGAATCGGCACGGACATTGGGTATGCTGGATGTCGATGGGTGGAAGCAGCAGTTGAATAAAAGCTACACACATGCGAGATGGCAAATATAATAATACTCGTACGATATACATACCAGGTACATCGCAACGACTGCAGCAAGACGCAACGTACATACGGTATAATAATGCATGTGGCTTCCGGGTTGTTTTCCTGGAGCATGGCGGCGTGGCTCCTGGCATTTTCAAGTCTGCAGCTTGCGCCTACAATCCGTCATGGACCTCTGCCTGCTTCACATGATTTGTTCTATTTTCCTTCCCGCGCGAAGTGGCTTGTTCCCTCTTGATATACACCAGGTACGTCATCGATGCTGCGGTTGCTGCTTGTGCACTAAAACTGGCTCATCCCAGGCGACTGTGGTATCGAGTACTGGTACTCGTTTACACTGATAAGGAACGTGTTTGCGCTTGTTTGGTTGTGTGTGTACTTGTTTTTCACAAAAAGTCGTGCTCTCTAGACAGCCATCCGGCACATCCACAAGGTTTCTCATCACGTAGAGTGCGCTTCTTGTTTCAATACTAACCTGTCGTATGCTCTTCTCTCGGCTTTTCGCTCCACCTTAAGAACACAGCAGGCTCCGTACAGTCTGGGATACCCGGGTACACGCTCCAGTAACGAGTATCCGGGTACCCGGGTAGACGGCACTTTAAGCGGCTACCCGCGGGTAGAAAATCCGAAAATGTCTGGGTACGTGTTGCAAACGGGTATTCGAAGGGGTCAACCTCTATTAATGCTGTTCACACCCACGCGCAAATCCCGATGCTGGTGTGGTAGAGAGATATGTGCTCCATCTACTCTTACAACGGGCGGAGAGGGGCGGGGCGGGGCGGGACGGTGTGAGAGCAATTCCATAACCTGTTCTATACCTCACAGGACGCGGGGCGGGCGGAGTGGCGGTCCGAAGGATGAATCTAGCCTCGAAAAACAGAAAAGCTCATCATCATGCTGGTCCTCCTCCCTTTAATATAGTCGTAGTCGAGGCGATGTTGACGATGCGTAGCGTGAATTCGCGAAGTCACTCCCCCCACATCCCCTCTTCGACGGTGCTATTACTAACTTGCTAGTTTCCTCACGTCGCGGAAAGTCGACGTTTTTCGAAGCATGGTATACCGCTATATATGTAATCGCTACAGTGTACGGAGTACGCTGGTAGATCGCAATCATCAAAACAGTACGGAATGAAGAAGGGCGGTCTTCCTCGAGTACGCCGACCTTTCTTATCAGCACGCACAGTAGCCGTTTTATTTTTAGCCTAATAAATACTCGAACTACACAGCAAGTGTAGGACACCAAACAAGAAACATAAACACCATATCAGGCTGATTTTCTTATTTGGGAGAGGGTGCATTCTACACTAACTTCCGTAAAACAGCTCCCGAATTCCGTATGTTGCTGAAATCAGCCTCATAGTACTCTGTTTCTTATTTGTGGTTTCAGTTGAACTGCTACTATACAACAATATGCAAACCAGGGAGGCTAGGCATACTGCTACTTGTAAGAACACGAGAGACATCATCCCCCTTTTGAGACACAAACGGACAAACGTGAAGTTGTTTACGTGTATGAGAACATGTGTTTGATGCTCGGAGTCCGGAGTACCCGTACCCCGTGCGCTTGTTCACTCGCATGCGAGCGGAAAAGCTTGACCCTTTATTTAGCTTTTGGGACCCAAGCCAACCGACCAAACGACACCATGGCATACGATAACATCGACCGTTTAGTGTGAGAAGGAATCAGTGCGCGTATAATATGATAATTTATGTTGTTTACGTGTAGAAATGACTCCTTGCTAGTTCTTCAGGACACCTGTCGTTTGTTTTGCCTTGCTTTGTTATACGAAGTATTTATTTATTTATTTATTTTCTTTATTTTCTATTATTTTTTTTATGGTCTGGCTTGTTTTGTTGTGTCCTCGTACCCGGCACGCTAGCATTTCACTTGCTTTACCTTGATGAATTGCGACTGTTTGGTTTACTCTGTTTCACAGTCTGTGACCACATAATTTGTATCTCTCCAAGATCTCTCTAAGATGAAGAATCAGCACGGACTCTGAGTGCACTGATGTCGTTGGGTAGAAAGAACGGTTTAATGTGAAGACAACACAACACACACTCGTAAAAATTATGTACAGTACGGACTACGGACACTGAAAATGCCATCTACAAACGCCTCGAGGACTCCAGAGACAAAAAGTGTCCAAAATACATGACGAACACAGCATCGGCCGCAGGAGGTAGGCCGCAGGCCGTGGGGTGCTGGGTTAGGCGATGACACGTCTCGCACCTACCCTGGGTTATACGTGCATGGCACTATTCGAAGTGCTACTCGCTCGCGCAAGACGGGTGGTACGAAAAGTGCGATCGTACTTCTCATTTCTCGATCGCTTTGCTTGGGTCCGAAAAGCGGTATTACGTACGTACCTCATCAGCCCGGTTGCGCCATGATGGTGCCGATGCTGTAATCGTCGTTGTGTCCAAAACTAAATCTCCCTCTGAAGACCTAAGAGGGTTCACTTCCAGCTTTAGTTGTGCACGGAAAAATTGAAAGGATTCAACCGAAAATCACAAGAGCCGAGGTCTCCTTGTACCTTCACTGCTGCTACTGCTTGCACTACTACTGCTACTACAAACTGCTACTACAAACTGCTACTACAAACTGCTACGACGACGACAACTACTACTATCAATACTCCCCCCCGTCCCCCTACTATCCCCACACACCAGGTAAACAAGGCTCCTCGCTCTAGGCTATTTACCACAAGCGTACCTCGAAAAACCTAGATCACAGGCGGACTCGACAAACAGCGTGGTAATGACGGCTTTGCGACTCTCACCTGCTCTCCGCCGCCGCATAGACGACTCCCGCGCCGGTGAGTGCCACGCACACCGGAAGGTTGGCGAGGCACGCTGGGGCAAAGAAAATCAATGGCGGCGGCATCTTGTCGCTGCAGATATCCAGAAGGTAGTAAAGTCCTCTTGATCATAGGCCGTCAACTCCGGCGTGCTTGCACGTAGATAAATAGACAGAGGGGTGAGCAGAACAAGCGATGAGAATTAGATCTAAAGGTCAGCAAGTACCACATACCTGGTACTACTACAAATGAATCACACCCCGGTGATGACATTTTCGGTTTAAAAAAAAAATCATAGGGTGTGATATCCTGTGGGGGGGGTGATATCGTATGTAAACCGGGTGATAAAGAGTAGCCCGCAGGGGTCACGAAGGGGGTGTGATGAACCACGGGGTGTGGTAGCACTTCCGCACACCCACAGGAGGGCGTAGGGGTGTAGTAATGAGTGGTGTGATAAAAATGGGTATGATAACACTGCCTGTAACGAATCGTACTGCTACCGCACACTTGAAAAGTGTGACATTGCGGGGGTTTCTGCGGGGGCCTGACTGGTGCGTGCTGACGCTTCTGCGGTACTTATGTGTGTTGCTGCGAGCGAGTAAGCAGCTGGCTGCTGAGCCCGTGCGGTGGCTGCCATATTGGCGCCTGTTGCTGTGCCAGCTGCTGCTGCTGTCAATTCGACAGCACCAGCAGGAGCAGTACCAGGAGGAGCCGCAGGTGTAGAATAAGTTTGCTCGGGTCGAAAGAACGAGGTGATCGGTCACGCCTGCACCGCTGCGGTCGCAGCAGTTGTCGAAGGAGCGGAGGTGCTGGCGGCGGCATCTTATGTAACCCGGGTGATAGTTCGCCTCCTCGTTTGAAATGCCAAAAAAATAGCACCGGGGTGTGGTTGTCTGTGGAGGGTGTGGTTTCTTATGTGGGAGTAGTTTATTATGTAGTATAGGTGAATACCATGATACTGTTGATACCTCCTCTACTTCACAGGCAGTCAACTTCGACGTGTACCGCTTGTGGATGGACGGGGGATAGTGGGCGGAGTGAATTAGCGCTAGGCGTTAGCAACTACGACGTGCTGTGATCGTAGACAGATTGCCGGATGGAGGTGCAGAGCAGGGGACATGAATTAGCCTTAGAGTTCACAAAGTACGTGAACATGATAGCATGATTCTATCGATACCTCTGATTGATCGTAGGTAGTCAACTTCAGCGTGCTGCTAGTAGATGGGCGAAAGGAGGCACAGAGTAGCGTGGTGAAGTAGCGCTAAACACAGGCAAGTAAGTGCATATAATAATAACTACCAAGGTATTAATAGTATCGGGGCACCGATTGTCTCTCTCTAGGGTAAAGCACTGCTTGATTTCGCACTAGTTTTCAACAATGTTACAGTAACTGCAGCAATCGTGTGTTTAGCGGTACTCTGCTATACCACGCGTATCATACCAGGTACCAAGCACTACAATGGGATCCGAAGGGTGCGCCAGCTAGCGTTGGGCTGCGAAAGCAACTGAGTTAAATCGACACACGACGCGTATGAAAATACGTGGAAGTGTGGTGAGCTAAAGCTTTATTTTTCCCCATCCGCCGGAGGATATAAAAAAAAAAAAGCAAGCAAATTGGCCCCGAACAAAAACTAGCACGGGTGCATATCATATTCTCCTTGGAAAGGAGTCATCGTGTTTTCTCATACGTACGACACGGATGTTGTTCTTGTTGATGGCATGCTTTCTGCTGGTTCAGATGCCTTTTTTTCCCCGAGACAGCACTAAATTCACGATCAGAGGGTAAAGTATCGAGTTGTTAGACATCTAACACGGGTTTTGCCTCTGCACTCTGGATCGTAGTTTGTGACCACAGACATTGTCTCTCTCTAGGATACCGATAACGAATCGGCACGGACACTGGGGGTGCTGGATGTCGATGGACGAAAACAACGGTTCAATGTGCAGAACAAATACATACACACACCAGAGAGAGAGTGTTATTAGTCTACTAGGGATGGTCGATTGCCACCGTTCTGGCGGTTGCGCTGGGTTAAGAATCCCGGCTTGTGTACCTTCACCCGGGATAAGTTGGACAGCACACCTCACCACAACAGCACACCCGGTGACAATATTTTTAAAGGCCAACATGTTATCCCGGGGATGTGATATCATGCGTGTTATTGACGGTATATTTATCGCACATCGCACACGTTTTTTTTTCTGTGTTTACTCCTGTATCCGAAAGTGCGAAAGCGTAAGTTGGCGGAAATCGACTGAAAATGGGCGAGCAGCGGGAATGCTGAATGAACCCTATGCGCAATAAAAATGAAAGCAAGTGTCGTGGGGGGAGAAGGGGAGACACCGATTCATGACGACGGCATGTCAAGAAGGTCGATGAGGGTAACACCTCCCACAAGCTGAGCTGGAAAGTGCACCGATGAGTGGTACTAAAAGATATCGGGCGGTGAAAGAAAACGCTCATGATTCGTTACACCCATATGATACGCTCGTACCAGTACTATTAACAGCAGTAGTGGGTAACAGGTAACACTGGACATAAACGTAAAAAGCAGTAGTGGATAACAGGTAACACTGGACATGAACGTAAGGGACGTTTATCGTTAACATTGCTGTCCAAACGGTCCTTACATTTTCGTAAAAAGTGGTATCACGCCTGGTGCCTGCCATATTACCTCACAGACGATATCCATCCGCCTCGCCTATAAAATAGTGAACCAGTCACTCAAAATACCACCCACTCCACACTTTCCGTGCACCTTCTACCTGCGGTGTCAACATAGATTGGAAGGATGCACTTCAGCGCTTGCCGGTATTGCTGCCGTGCGTGGCTCTACAGCAAGACAGTGCATACGATACAGATTTCGTAGCGTGGATGTACTCCTTTTAGAACTACACCCACATTTTCGAGCACAACATACTTGGATTTCATGTGGAATGTATTTCGCAGTTCTAAAATACGTCGTTTCGTGTTTGCGCTTATGCGTGCTTGTGTGTGCTTAACATTAAACCGTTGTGTCTAGATTACTCGGCGACATCCTTTACATTGTACATCCGTCGTATTTGCCGATTCTTCGTCCTAACGCTAACCCTAACCCTAATATTTCCTACCTGGTAAAGTTTAAGCTAAGTTTCTTGCGCTTGTGGGACCCTTTCTCTAGAGAGGGCTGGAAGTGTAGTCTAGTGTACTCAACAGCATTTACACGCGTCCAAAAAATGGCTCTCGTGATACTTCCAGTTTTTCCAGGAGGGCGATGCGATGATTGCAGTTGAACACCCGCACGAGTTAGAACACAGCAAGGCCAGACCTATAGCCCCAATGCCGCCCACTAGTGCCTGTGATGCCCCCAGCCCGATGCACTCCCAGGATTGCCCACTCCATCGTGTAGCAAATCAAAAGGTGTTGCAAATGGTGAGAGAGAAGGAAGGGGTTGGACTCGATTGCGACATAAACGTATCCAGAAGTCCAAGGAACGATACCCGACCGAAAAAATGTCAGCCATCAATAGTGGCAATGAACACCGATAACCATACCAGCCATGCATCGATCCTTCACCAGGCTTGGTGCCCTGCCGATGGTAGGCCGAGCGCTTTGCCCTAGCCCCAGTGCGTTATTTCTGGTTCGACCCCTTGGTATCTGTGACAGCGTGTCGGGCGAGCCCATTTTGGAAGATTGGAATAACATCCCACCTGCGGTTCGTTCGCCGCCGTTGGGCCGATGGTCGCCCACGATCCCCCTATGCCGGCCCCGCTAGGGGGCTTTTGTCCTTGTCCGCACTTGGGGTGCTGTGCGTAGGCAAGGGATCTTGCAGATCGCTTCTTTGCTGGTGTGTAATACGAGTTCTTCGTCGGTGCATCCCAGACCGGCTGTGGGGCGAGGAAACGAGACGAGGAAAGGCAAACAGGGAGCACTCAAAGGTTCGGAAAGGTTTGTTGTTATCAACCATTTGATCGCAAAATGAAACCGTTTTTACAGAAAACGAAATCAAGGATTTCGACGAAAACATGATACGGTCACCCTGTAGCCTGTTGAAGGATGTAGCTGTACAGCAGTCTAATAGAGATGCACCACAGAAAACGATGCATAAGCTACTCCATCCAAACTAGCAAAAATGTACACAGTTCGCACTCAACGCCGCACTTCTTGCACGCGATGTATGATATACTTGCTGCTGTGCTGCTACTGCTGCGCTAAATACTCTGCAAAGGCATTATTGCTGGTTCGACGACACCGTACAATAATAGGCGAGCGTGATCATCAGTCTAATAGTCCAACGTCATACATACGCGTAACGTTCTGATACTATCAGATAACTCGACAGTGGGCACGCTGGGAGCATGTGAGCATAATATTGCATAATGCAGTAGTCTAGAGAGATAGCAACATAAAGCACGATCGTTCCCACCGAGCAGCCGCGCGCCAGGTAAACGCCGGAACTCTAGAGTAGTAGCACCAAATAACTAATAACAATACCTGGTAGTCTAATACTGCCTACTCACACGAAGCAGCACCAACCGGCAAGGTCACGGCAGATCATTTCTGTTTTTACGCGACCAGCGTTGTACATACGCCGACATACGCTGCGCGGTTGGACGGAGCCGACAGTTGAAAGAGACCCTGTTGTGGTACTCCGAGTGGGGGATGCGTGGTTGGTCGGTGTTGGGAAGCGTGCTCCTCATGGGTTCCGGTGCCCTTGTTTGGTCTCTCCTCATGGCTCGCTGGATAGACTCAAAAGCTTATACATTATTTCCTCTTCATTGGACTCTCAAAGACAGACAACACAGGCCTAGCCACGATAGGGCTGGGTAGAGCAGGTAGAGCAGGTAGAGCAGGTAGAGCAGGTAGAGCAGGTAGAGCAGGTAGTGAGATGTGGGGCGTCCTGCTTGTCCCATCATCGTCACCTACATTATCGCCCATCTATGATGGCCTTGACGTGAATGTGACATCTAATGTCACATGGTTTCACCTCAACCATGACATGGCTTCACGTCGAATCTATAAAGCTATCCTTCTACGGAGGGCACTCCATTACACTAGGCCACCCTGAATAGTCGTAGATGCAGGTCACCTGCCAATCAAAGGATGTCAAGAAAACATCCAGAATTGGGAAGGGGATCGAAGATGCGGCTATTCGAAACAAACGAAAATGAGGCTATAGATTCCCCCACACCTCGTAATAATGAGGCTTAAACGCCTCATTGCAAGATATGCAACCCTATGATGGAGCTCACAACCGTGAGAGCTCGAGAAAGGGTATGTATCTACGGTATACCAGTAGCAATCGGCCTACGAAAACACGAAGGGCGTGGCCACTGAGCGCAAGGATGCGAAGGGGGCCAAAGAAGAAGGTATAGACGCGGAAACCAAGTCAGAAGAGAAGAAGGGAACACGTGTCACGCTGTGGAGGCCAGACGAGTTTACGGCCTGAAGCGTAGTGCCGAAGGGGCGGGCGGTCGGTCCATTTGCCGGAAGACAAGAGAGAAATAAAGGAACACTGCCTAACAGAACATCAGAGTCCGCTACGTTGGACATGGACACCTGACGTGGGGCCATCGCTTGGACGGTGAAAGAGAAACAACCAAGACGCGAAGAAGTACGCAAGCGTCGGGCCATTAATTGAAAGGCAGAAGAGAAAGAGCCTGAAGCATGAAGCAAGAGAAAGCAAAAAACAGTACCTAAAATAATGTCAGGGTCCGCAAGGTTGGACCTGGGAGGCTGACGTGGGACCATTGGTCGAAAGGCAAAACTATCAATAACCAGTACGCTGATGTGTAACGAAAGCACAGGGGCCGTAAAGTGGGACCTAGGAGGCTAGCATAAGGCCCTTGGTCGAACTGTAGAACGGGAAACCGAGGCTACCAAAACAAATCGCGAAAACGCAGTGAAAGACAACACCTAAACAGTGGCACAGACAACACCAAAATGGTGGTACTGGAGGCGTGTGTGATACGCCGGAAAGCTTAACCGGGGGGCAACAGTGGAGTACCCTTGAAAGCTATCTGGGTACAGTGCCATGAAAACGGGAAGAAATATGTGGTGAAGTCACCTAGCCAAAGCTATGCGCAAACAAGGACGAAACTGAAACGTAGACACCAGAAAGACGGAAGGCACTATCGGAAGCCGGAAAGAGAGTCGACATATGACACCTTGAGAGGCTAACTAATAACGGGAACAATGCCAGCAAACGTAGCGAGGCTATTCAACCATAACAAAGCAAGCCAAAAACGGGGTCAACACGAGGATACTCGTTCAGCTCGAATCAGCGCTGAAAGTGTCTAGATCCAGAAAGAATGCAGGGAACAGAGAAGACAATATGAAGAAAAGCCGCAGCTGGGTACTATACGTCGGGAACGCGGGGTCGCTAACGTGGAGCAACCTAAAAAGGTAACCGAGAAAAATGCACGGAAAAACAGGAAATAGGCAAATCGTGTCATAGCAACGTGCTGCAGCCTGACAAAAAGAAGGGTCCATAGCAAAGGACCTTGAAAGGCTACTTTCAGAAAACGAGCAACACTAGGTACGTAGCGAAGGCATACCTCTGAAAGCGATTTAGCCGAAAAAAAAAACAACACGAAAGGGGGTCAACAGGGAACGACCTATATGGGCTGCGAAGCCAAACTGGAGTCGAAACGTGGGCCCGATGCGACAAGTACGCCAACAAGCCAAGAGCAAAACGGGGGCCAAGAGGGGACGGCCTGTGGACTGCACAGTCAGGACGGGCTGTAAACCCATGATTAAGGCCGGTGTAGTTGAACCCTATTGGCAGGTATGCCGAAAAGAAACAAGAAAAAATGGTCGAGAGAAACAAAACCTGTTGGCTGCAAAGCCAGGACGGGGGTCAGTGTCGTTGGACCGAAGGGGCATGGGTGCCCAGAGGAAAAGGTAAGAAATAGTGGCCCAGGGGAATAGATCCTACGAAGCAAGAACGGAGCCCGACAGCAAGGGGCTCTTGGCGGCAGGTACGACCAAACAAAAAGGCAGAGGCCAAAGAAAACCGACAGATGGGCTGAAGAGTCAGCACGGGACAGCTAACATGGAACCTAAGGGGGGCTCTCAATGTGAAGCCAGTGGTCGACAACATGGGACCATAGATAGTAGCAATAGCTGAAATGCCGTAATACCAAGTGGCTGAGGCTAAAGTGCAGCGACGTCAGTCGTGGGAAGAAGTACGGCAAGAACAAAGAAAGGTCCAACAACGAAAGGGACGTATGCCAAGGGGCAAGGAGAAGTCAACAGCAGCAACAAAAAAGGAGGTAATGCCTCGCGAAAAACGAAGAGAAATAACGCGGAAAGCATCCATGTTGTCACCAATCGCATAAGGCGAGGTGGGAACGACACGATAGAAAACCTCAACATGGTTCGGAAACGCCATGGTTCGTCGTTGTGCACAAAACGTGGGCAGGCTACATCGGCGGTAGAAGGCGGAAGCAAAACCACAAAGGCGAACACTCGTCGTACTGTAGAAAAGTGGAACAACTTGGGCGCGAGTTCAGGATCAAGGCGCCCATGAAGGTCACCGAAAAACTAACAAGTGCCATACTTTGAATGCGGCAAATAAGACAGAAGGCATACTACTACGTTAAAACGTTGTTGGGGGCTCAATGATACTGAGACTGTAAGGGAATACTTTGGGGGGGCACAAGGCGATAACACTGACGATACTGGTAGCTACCAGGTAGAATTGTACTGAGACAGTAGGGTCCAAAGCTAATACGCGCACTAAGCGTTCACTCCCAGAAGAAAGGAGAGAGTACTACTACGGTCGGCCGCTAACTGCGCACAGCGATAACCACTAAGGAGCAAGCGTGGCCAGAAATAACAAGAAAAAAAAATCAAATAATACCCGCGTTGCATGGACGCGAAAGCGGAAGGTATCGGTTCCGAAAATTCACGAACGCCAGAGTCGGGAGGAAATACGTTCCGGAAACGCACACACTGCAGAGAGGAGGGGGTGTGCGTTCCCATCCGGCACATAGTGCAGGGGGAAGGGAAACCAAGGTAGAAAAACGAAGCTAACACGATATTAATTTCAACTCATACCGTGAGAGCGGTAAAAACGGGGTCTTAACACAACGGAGGGCTCAGAAACTCTGCGAAAGAGCACGCACACGGTGCAGACGATATCTCGGCTGAGAAGGAATCAGGCGAAACTATTACGATGTCGCGGGCTGATACCGTAAGCCGGACAGAGGGAGGGGGCAAACCACGTACAACTCTAAAAATGCTAGCGGGGCGCATGCACAGCGTGCAAGCGAAGTTCAGGCTAATAAGGACCTAGCGAAACTACCATGGTTTCGGGGGTTGATACTATAAAGAAGCCTAGAGGGGGGGGTCGTGAACAAACGACGGACCCGAAAATACTAGCAAAACGTTTATGTTGTGAAACTCTGAAAATGTGGCCTACTATAGAGCCATTCCTACCGCAAGCTAAGTGACAAAAAAAACGGGGAAAACACACGCGAAAACACTTGGATGTCCAACCGAGAAGATGGAACTTGTGCAGGGCAATATGACGCAAACAAGGGGGACAACACGCCTCAATAAGCACCTACGGCGTGCGTAGTACAGAAAATAGAGGAAGGGCCAGAGCACATACCACGTATACCACAGTGGTAACAGAACAAATACGACGCCTCAATAAGCACCTATGACGTACGGAGTGCAAATATTTGGGGAAGGGCTAAGACATATATGCCAAAGCGGTAAGAAGCCAAATATGACGCTTCATTAAGTACCAATGACGTACGTAGTGCAAAAAGCGGAAGAGCCAAGATGGGCATGCTACAGCGGTTTTGGAGACATATACGATGCCCAATATGCACCTATTTCGTACGTATTGCAGAAATCAAGGGGAAGGCCAACGAAAAAAAATACTACAGCGGATTCGCGGGCAGCGAAACAAGGGTACGCTAAACCGACGAGAGGAAACGAAAACACGGCAGGTTTGGGCCAAGTTACGAAAACGGGGCAGGTTAAACCGGCGCAAACAGGATGACAGAACCACCACAAATTTTTCGGCTTGGTTACGAAAATAAATGGAGCCAGCTAAATCGGTGGCTGGAAAGCCAGGATAGCACACCGACGCAAGCACGCAAACATATGTGCTCGTCAAAAGTGGAACAGCCCGAAAAGTCAGGGTATCACACCTACACAAGCACGCGAACATATGTGCTGTTCAAAAGTGTGACTACCCGAAGAGTCAAGGCAAAGAAGAGGCACCTTGAAACTAACTGAACAACAAAATCAAACCCAAAAGAGAAAATCAAGAAGCCAATGCGCACAAAACAAATCCCATGGAAAAAAAAACACAAGAAGGAACTCAAGAAACATGGTGAGGGTCAGGGACAACAAGATAAAAGGGTAAGTGCGACTCAACGCGATAATACCCTGGGTGCAGATATCCCTGTCGCGTGGCGTTGTAGGCACGCTGGTCCGTAGATGGTGCTCCGCGAAGATATATATGCAGTAGAGACACCGTAGGTTGATCCTGGAACCGGGTGGTGTAGGGTTTGAAGAAAGATCCGATGGAACGCGGCTGGTGGTCGTACTAGGGTGTGCTGCAGCGCTCCGATCGTGAGGCAGTTACGTCGTGGTGTTCGCGGAAGATGTGGTAGGAGCGCTGGAGACGGATGATGGTCCAGTAAAACGCGTTGAAGAGCTCCGAGCACGAACCAGTGAGGGTGGGGTGTTCGCGGAAGATACGGTAGAGGCTCTTGTGACGGAAGAAGACGAGGCTGTAGTAGTTCAATATGGTAGGTTGAAGAAGGTGGCGGATAGCGTGCGCGGTGGTGGAATGTGCGTGGTCCGCAGCGTACATGTAGGCGCAAGCGTTGACGCTGTAGTAGTCCTTTAAAGTGGGCCTGTGGAGATGCCTGCGGTTCTCGCGGTGGTGGAGTTCGCTTTGTACGCGGCGAGGATAATGGCGTGGTTGCTGGAATAGGCGGTAGAGAAGACCCGAAGTTGCCGGCGATGGCTGTGATGCCGGGGCGGTTAGTAGCGGACTGAAGGAGCAAACCTACCGGCGCGGTGGCTGCAGGAGTCGGCGAAATATGTCCCAGCTGGTCGGCGCTGACGATGCGATGACGCCGGAGTCGGTGGTGGTAGCCAGGGAGAGGGCGCCTCGCCGCTGGTAGCGGTTTGAAGCGGCAGGCTCATCGGTGCATGGCTGCAGGAGTCGGTGAAATGATTCCCAGGTTGTCGGAGTAAATGGTGGCGACGACGCCGGGCCGGCGGTAGTGGCCAAAAAAGAAAAGGTTGCCTTGACGTTGGTAGTAGCTTGAAGGAGAAAGACATCGAATGAAGAAGTCGCGGAAGACGGAGGTGGAGCTCAGGTGGAAGGCGAAGCTCTGACGAAGGTGGAGCTCTGGTCGCGAAGCTCAGGTGACGACAGGTGACGACGAATCTCCGTGCAGGTGACGACGAAGCTCTATCGAAAATGGAGCTCTGAAAAAGGTGGATTTCTGGGCTTGAAGCTCGGGTGACGACGAAGCTCTGGTGAACGGTGGAACTCCGGTGAGCGTGGAGCTCTGGTCTCGAAGCTCAGGTGACGGCGAAGCTCAGGTGACATCGAAGCTCTGGTGAAAGGTGGAGCTCCGGTGAACGTGGAGGTCTGGTCGCGAAGCTCAAGTGACGGCGAAGCTCAGGTGACGATGAAACTCTCGTGACGATGGAGCTCTGGTGGCAAAGCTCAGGTGACGACGGAGCTCAGATGACGATGGAGCTCTGGTCGCGGTGTTCGCGCGGCAGTGGGGGGGGTGTCGATGATCTTGGAAGTGTAGCCACAGGTACTGGCGAGAAAAACCGTAGTCGGAAGGGCAGTCCACAGTTTTCAGCGGCGGCTGTGGAGCGGTGACGGCTCCGGGAAAATAATGGTCCGACGAAGGATGAGGATGGCCAAAAAGGGATGCGCCAATGGTGGGCGCTGGGGAGAACGAAGGACGGCCTGAAAGCCGAACCAGGAGGAGCGCCAGCGTCCTCGGCGCCTTTCTCGGAGCTGGCTAGCGAACCGGAGGCGATGTCATGGGCCGAAATAGACCCGACGGAGGTTTTGGCGCGGAGAAGGGGTCGACGGATTGTTTTGGTATGGTCCGCAACGGTGAGTTTGCCGAAAGTATTTCCAGCGAAACGTGGTGCATGGGGCAGGAGGGAGGGGGTTTGAGCCCACCCAAGTCAATGCCTAACAGGAAGGGTGCACGGTTTGTGCGTCGCCGGTGGATGGGGGCGGATAGTGATGGTGGGTCGAAAGGGAGGGGGAACTAGCCCACCCAAGACGATACCCGGGATGGAATGCTCGCATCGGTCGACGTGGGCAGCGGAGAGGCCGTGGAAGGGCCCGATTTCTGGCTAAAAAGGTCCCATACGTACCAGGCTCGGGAGGTTCATGAGCCCGAGGCTAAAAAAAATAACAAACTCGGAAAAAGAGGGCGGTGGAATGGTAGAGGTGGGTCGTAGAGGAGAGGTAGCGAGTCCACCCAAACCGATAGTCGGTTCGAAACGCTCATACCCGGAAAAAAAATTTAGCTCCAACTCAGAAGATGGGAGCGGCGGGATAGAGTGGTGGGTTGGGAGGGACGGGGGAACGAGCCCACCCAAGCCGATGCTCGGCTCGGAGAGGTCATAACCGGAAAGGAACAAAACCACAGGTTCAGATGGTAAACCTATAGGAATGTTAGGGTAGGGGGGGGTGGCGACAGTGGCGTCACAGATATGCCTTCAGGGACGGGTAGGGGTTGCCTAGGTTCAGGTGGTGAACCTACAGGGTTGTTGAGGCAAAAGGGGGGTGGCGGTATTGGTGTCGGATGGGGATTCGCGACCGTTGGGTTGGAGGGGAACTGTTCGGTGTTCACTGGCAACGGAAACAGAATCAGTCGATGGTCGTCCGTGGTTGTGTCGTCGAGGAAAGCTGAAGGGCCGTTGGTGGCAAGGATCCGGTCAATGGGGGGGTAGCTAAAGAGCTGGGTCGGGAGCGATAAACCGCGGGTTTGTTGTGGTTGCGGGAAACCAGGGCACGCTGGTGGGCTAACGGAAAAGCTGGCCGGGAGATACCGTTGTAGGCCTGGTATAGGTGGGATGGTTTGGGTCAGGGTAGCCGTGAAAAGGGGGGCGGTAGGGGGTCCAACGTTTGTCGAAGTGAGAACTAACCAGACCGTGAGGAGAAGGGCGGTTGTTTCCTCCAGATGGTCGGCGGAGACCGGGGCAAGGCGGCTCTGCGGTAACACGTCGGGGTGGAGAACGGCTTGGGGGATTCGGCAGGTGCGCCTCGGTGGTGACGGAGGGGGCCGGGACAGAGGTGTTCCGTGGAAACCGGTCGCGTTGAAGGGGGGGGGCGGCAGAGTTGTTCTGTCGCGATGGAAAGGGTCGGAACGAGGTCGGTAGTAGGAGGGTTCGGTGAGAAATGCCGAGACCGGAAAGGGATGACTCGTTTGCAACGCGGCGGGTTATGGGGAAAAGGCGGCTGCCAACCGAATGAAGCGGTTATAGCCTCTGCCTATGGATGGGATTGCCAGTCTCGGGTGTACCGTTGCCGAAGCTAGAGATACGAACTGGGAGGGCGGTGGTGGATGTCGAGGGTCGTTGGGTGGTGGTACGGGAATAATTTCCGGCGTTTGTCGGCCTCGGAACCATTGTCCCAGGTATGTAATGAAGGAGCTCCGGCGTTTGTTGGCCTCGGAACCAATGTCCATGGCTGTAGTAGGAACGGTTCCGATACTTGGTCGAAGCCGGGTGAGCTACGGGGTCGTGGTGTCGCTCAAAATGTCGGTATCGGGCGATGTCGGAAACTACTCCACGCGGTGATAAGAAAAACCCGTAGAAGAAGAATCCAGAAGGGTGGCACTGCTAACGGTTGAACATCCCAGAAGAGGTAGTCCGGTGTAGGCTGGCTGCGGTGAGCCGCCAAGCAGTGGTCAGTTGCGGCTGTCTGTAAGACTGTCGCGTGGCGATGGCGAGGGTGCAGCTGGCTGATCTAGGGAACATGCGCGGCTGGGTTAACGTGATCGCAAAGGGAGTCTCGGTATTGCATAACCGAGGCTCTGGGAGGGTCTCCGTGGGTTGCGTTTAAAGGAGCGGGGCGAAGATACCCTGGGGGTCCTGTCTCCAAGCGGCGTTGGATGAGCAGGATAGAACTCGCTAGGAAATGCCGTACCTGTGGTCCGTGTCCACGCAATCCACGAGAGTTGCGGGGAAGACGGGGCAGGGGGCTCAGGGCATGTCCTGGTCAACTATGATCGCGAGTCTTCCGTCGTCATGACGGGACTGTCCCTTGGGCCCAGGGGCAGTGGTGCTGTCAACACTGTGGCAGCGAGTGGGAACCCGTCGTTCGCGGGCCCACCGCTGGCACTTGAAAAACGCGCACGTCCTAAGACGAGCGCGGGTGGAGCCGCCGATAAATACGCGAGGCGGGCTCAGGATGCGATGGCCCGGAATTGGAAGCAGAAGTGTCGTGCTGTAGTCCGGAACCGCTGGTAGCCGTGGTCTTCGGCAAGTAGCGTTGCTCATCGGTAGAAGGCGTCGAGTGGAGTATCCCAGTAGGGCTCGACGTCTTGGCCTCCTCGTACCCACACCTCAAGACCATCGCTAGAACAAGGGGATCAGGCTTGGACAAGCGATATCGCATGTATGGGGCTGGGCGGGGGAGGTAGATTGTTGGGGGGCGGGGCGTCGGTGGAGCTCGTTCTTTGAAAGTTGGAGCTGGAACCTCGTCCCGCAATTAGATGGCCTGGTGCTGGTAGTGCTGTATCGGTTGATCAGCTTGTAGCGTCCAGGGATTTTGTTTCGCCGCAATGGGGATCGGCCGGCCACGCTGTTGCTGTCGATGTTGTCGTCGTTGTCGCAGCAGTTTCCCGGGGAAGAAAGGCGATCATGGCGCTTTCGACCCAAAAAATAGGTGTCACGGCAATTATAACGAGCGGCGTTGGTTGTCGCGGGTTATTGCCGGGTAATAGCGCCGGGTTTACGGTCCGCGCGTTTCCGCAAATACCAAAAGTAAAAACCAATATCCTGAAGTATGCCCATACCTGGGTTGAGCGCACCAGAGGCGTAGCGGTGTTGCTACAGTGGGAGAGTGCCGCCGGCACGATGCAGACGTCAAGGAGAACGCCCGAAAGCCAGCGAAGCGGTACTCGATGGCCAGGTAGTTGACAATGATGCTCGTCGCAGGTTGTGTCCCGTATCGCAGTATGTGGTGGTTGCGAGCCACCACTTTTTGCGGTTCGTGAGTCAGACGCAGGCGTCGTGGGCGTCACAATCCGGGTGGTCGCGACCGTCGTCGCGGCCACTACGGATAGGATGGCGTCTGCGCCGTTGGGCGACCTTGCTGTCGCTGTTACAACGGTCAATATCGGTGATGTAGGTGGTAGGCGGAGAAGAATGGTGGCGTAGGTGGTAGTCGGAGAAGAACGGTGGTCTTGACCCGAGCGGTAGGTGATGCGGGGGGGTGCGTGCGGCGTTTTGGGGGGCTGGTTGCGGAGGGCGTGTGGGGCGTTTTCAAGCCGTGGGTTCACCGGAGGTGGGTGCTGGCGCTTGGAGCGCGTAGGGGAAAGCGGCAACAAAGTTGGTTTGGCGGCTCTGTGGCCGTTTTGACAACTTTTAGTAGCGGCGGGAGGGGGGTCGGAATTTCAAGAAAATAGACCGAACCCGCAGATTACCGCAGACGAAGCGTCTAACGATGTCGACATGAGTCGTAGTTGGGTAGGTACGACGTGGCCGATAACCGAAAAAATATTTTACCCCAGACTGGGGTGTCTTTGGGTGCCGCCCGGTCGAGACCGTGGGCGCGCCGGATGCAGTTGTGAGCAAGTGCCAGCAAACAAAATTGGGCGCAGGGGGTTAAGCGCGGTGATGGGCGGGCGATTTTGAACCGTTGTGGTGATAGACGCAGCCGCGTGGGGTGGGCGGCTATGGAAGCCGGGGTTGGGATGTGAGCAGCAACGTGTCGGTTGGGACGGTAGTCGTGGCTCAGATGGGGGGGGTGGGGCACAAAGGGCTGTAGTCGCGGTGGCATGATATTCGGTAACCACCGCGGCACTGGCCTGATGGGTGCCGCTTCGGCGATACACGCTGTGGTAGTCGTCGCTGTACTTGCGGCGTTGTTGCGCTCCCCCACGGGAAAAAAATTAACCTCTTGCCCTCAGGCGCTAAATAAAAATCGCAGTCGTATCAGGTGGGCGTCTCTCGTAGAGGGATCTGTCCTCCTAGTCTCGGCGTGTAAGGTGGCCGTACCAAACGTCGAGGGATCCGGTTTGACTGAAATGGGTCGGGTTCAGTGGCGGCGGTGGAAATGCCGTCAACGACCCTGGCCGCAAAAATGCGCTCCGGGCATTATTTCGATTTTATTGGAACAGAATGACAAGGTCCTTCACTGTTACTGTACCACCCATGGCTACAGCAGGAGAAGAACGCTAAGCACACTGTTCATTGTGAGGGTTTAGGGGTTGGGTCCTGGTTGGTGCGGGACTTACCGCGAAGGTTGGGGGGGGGTCCATGTTGGTCCGGAATGGATAGGGAGGTATCGCACGCACCGGAGTAGAGGGGTAGGATGCAGTACCAGTAGTTTTCGAACGTCACCAAGAAGACCGGAGGGTGATGGATGATTGTAGATATTCCCGGGGGAGGAGCGTGGTGCTCGGGAGATGGTTAGAACCACCGAGTTATCCAGTCGAAAACAAAACAAAATCAGACCTTACAACACGGAAAATATGTGTACCTCTTGTACCCGTCGATAACCTAAGCTATGTTTGAGGTTTCCGAAGCAAAAATCCGGACCTAAAAATGACGGTATACTTCAGGGGTGCACTGTTTATAAAAGTACCGGGGGGGGTTCCGTGTAACACACGTAGGATACTCGTGAAACAGGGAGAGAGATGGCACTCGGAGCGTGACGCACTCGGGGTGCAGTTTTACTCAACCGTATTTTTGCTCAAGCACGATCCTAATACAGTTCGGGTCACTCCAACGCTGCATCAGGTCGGGGGTGCGTAACAGCAAAAACGTAAGCCTCATAAAAATAGCTCAACCACGCGTGGGGTATTGAGCGTATTGACGAGGCTCGTAGCACGTTGAGTCTCCACCCTCACAGAGGTTTCCAAATAGAACACAGTGCACCGTGAGAGGATTTTATAAAATAGTACCAATATGATATAGTGGGATGTTCGGCATGTAATACCGCCGTTCACGCATTCTGGGGTTGAAACCCCTAAAAAAAATAATGCACCGTGACAGAGCACAATCATTGTCAATTAATTGTGTAAGCCAACATAATGTGCAGCGCGTGTTGATGCTCGTGACAAGACGATCATGGTTGCACGACCATTTTTGCAAGACGAGATGTGCGCCAGCATGATGAAAGCAACACGTGCGGCTTAGAAACGGAGGGGGGGCATTTCCCGTGGTCACTCGCAAAATTATTGTCAAGCAACTAACAGAAGAAATGAATGCCTTCAAACCAAAAAAATGAAAAGTAAAAAAAAGAAACAGTTGTTGACTTTCAAGCTTGCGCAGCAACGTTACAATTTTGAGCAGAATAGACCCTGCGTTATCGTAAAATTGAAGCGGAAAATGCGTTGAAATTCGGGCATCATCTACCCTATATCACCAGAAACGGGGAAAAGTAAACTCGGTCGGGTGACAATAATTGGGCTAATCTGAGCAGCGTCTACTCCACTTCATCATACGAGATGGGGCAGATGCGAGGGACTTTGATGCTTTTTGTCGCAAAAAAAAAAAAATGTTAGCGTAGAGCCTGCTTTTGTTATTATGGCGTAAAAAGCTGGCCGAATGCGGGGGGGGGGGGTAATCCAATAATAGACAGCGTAGAGCTCGGGCACGACAAATATACTGGCAAAATGCTCTTACAGCAGATGCATATGGGCATGATAGAGCCCATATGTGACTCAAAACTGGTAAGAGGCACGGTTACTGCAGCATTTCGGATGATGTGAGCAGCTTAGGGGGCCGTGCGTGAGACAAAACCGACGGAATTCATGTATGACACTAGTATCCTGACAAATTAAGGCAGCATAAAGCCTGTGTATGACAGAAGGCTGGCGAGATACACGTACTATAGCAGTATTTTGTCAAATTTTAACAGCGTAGATGCAATGCAATGGCCAAAATGTACGAAGTGTGCGCTAAACAGCAGCATGGTGACAAACGGCAACATAGAGCTTTGTACGTCATAATAAGCTGGTAAGAATTGCACACTGGACAACGGTAATTTCGCCATAGCACTGTAGGGTCCGCGTACGATATGTCTTTAACTGGAGAGATGGTACGTGCGACACCACCAGTCAGTGTATAAAAACAAAACGAAAGTTTGCACGAGAAAAAAAAAAACAGTACAAGCAGTATTCCCCCGAGACACGTGCTTGTTAACCAAGCAACAAACAAGCAAACAAAGTAGCTATCAATGAAGCAAACAAGGGAAATGCATCAAAACAAAAGAACAAACTAGGGGCAAACCAAAACGACTTTGGGATGGCGGTGGAAACGGGGTACTACCGGGAGTATCAGGACAAGACGCAACCGTGCATACAGGCCTAAAACCCTGGGAGTCAGACTCGGTACAACTCCGTACCTGGTGGGGGGGGTAGGTATGCTACGATTATGAGGGTGTGCCACGCCCGAAAGGTACGTGTCAACCCATACGTGTGTACGTACCACTGCTTGTGCTGTGTACGAGGTACGCAAATTATCTATGAGCCGCTGTCTCCCCAAAGGTACGCAAGCAAAAATATTACTAATACGTCGTACCCGATGCCAATCACACGCCGTAAAAATGACACCACCGGCTAAGTATGCGGGCAGAAAAAGAAAAAGAAAAGAAACGAGAATTACGAAAAGCTGGCCTATACGAGTACATGAGCCGTGCTGTGAGCGAACCCACATGAAGGTGGAGTGTCTCATAGGCTGTAGGTCGGAGATGCAATGCTCGAAAGGTTAAAGCACACAGCGTGCTGGTACCTGGTAAAAATATGCCAAGAAACCAAAACCCAAACATGGTTCAGCTAAAAAACGAAACCCAAGAAATAGTCACGCACTACTACTGCAGGCCTGCTGTGTCAATAATACAATATAGATCATTAGCAGAAATGCGAGGGGATGGCCAAAAGTAGGAGAGAGAACAAGGGCGAGTTATTGCCTTCATCCGGAGCGCGCAACTCGGACTCGGGGGGGTGTGATAGGGCAAACTATTGCACATGTACCCCTATTCCGCAACGACACGGTACAGTAGTAAGGTGTGGTTCAACGGAGCCGGCCACTCGAATTAGTCGAGTGCAAACAGCTCACAGGGGTCCAACTGCGCTTCTACTGGATGAAAGGGAGTATGTTAAAATACGAGAGGAAAAGCAAAAAAAAAGGTAAAAAATAAAAACTACCAAAAAAAAAAAAACGGGAAAAGTAAAATGCAAAGCTGTGCAAGCCGAAAAGAGCTTGCCTTGGGGAGAGAAGAGCACCGGGGAGAAGGTCACGAAGCCCAAGGTCGACACGATCACTGCTACGACGTCGCCAATTGTTGTGGTACTCCGAGTGGGGGATGCGTGGTTGGTCGGTGTTGGGAAGCGTGCTCCTCATGGGTTCCGGTGCCCTTGTTTGGTCTCTCCTCATGGCTCGCTGGATAGACTCAAAAGCTTATACATTATTTCCTCTTCATTGGACTCTCAAAGACAGACAACACAGGCCTAGCCACGATAGGGCTGGGTAGAGCAGGTAGAGCAGGTAGAGCAGGTAGAGCAGGTAGAGCAGGTAGAGCAGGTAGTGAGATGTGGGGCGTCCTGCTTGTCCCATCATCGTCACCTACATTATCGCCCATCTATGATGGCCTTGACGTGAATGTGACATCTAATGTCACATGGTTTCACCTCAACCATGACATGGCTTCACGTCGAATCTATAAAGCTATCCTTCTACGGAGGGCACTCCATTACAACCCTGCGCCCACAGGCGCCTCAATCTGCAGTATAATATACCTGGTAATATACGCGGCAGCGGCTCTCGAGAACCGAGCACAAAAAGCGCTAGTCCGAACGAACCGCTACACTACAAAATACCGCGCACACTTTCTTTGCTGTTCTCCCGCATGACGAAATGAAAAACATGCAGAAAGTACGTACAAATCAACGCATGTGCGCCGCTCCGTCTTCGTTCCTATTATTAACATTACAATACTACCGTACCTCTTTCTCTGGTTCTCGTTCTTTTCTGCGATCTGAGACCAAACATGGTCGAGAAGATTACCGCGCAGTTCTAGCTATGCACGCGAGAATTCAACAACCGACGATTCCAATTCTCAGCCTGACTTGTGGTCAGTCCATAATAAGCAGACTCACTGCCGCCTCTAGCTGGAGTCTTGGCCCAGCCATAAGCTTGCCGACAGAGTGATCACGGGAACATGAAACATGGCATTCGCGAAAACGAGTACCCACCTGGTTCACCACTATTGTTGTGCTGTTGCGCCGCCAGAGAATGGCCCTGGCCCTCTTGGTCAAAGAGTTGAAGAGCCTCTCAATATGTACGCTGCACTGATTGTACTGTTGTACCTGTATCATACTGGCGACGACGAGACCACGACAATATCAGAACTAGCAGGTATGGCCTTCCGTACGACATCTGATCATACATACTGGTACCAATTTGGATACATATTTATTTGGATATTTGGTCATTTAATAACTTTTGTTCTTCATGCAGATCATGCGACATGCGATGAACATGACACACGTACATACGTACTCGTACTCGTACGCGTACCCAGCTGCTGTTGCGCATGGCTTGCGTATGACATCATAATCGTACCGTACAAATTGGGATATTTCGGGTATTTGGTTTTTCTTCATAACTATCTGTTCATGCGAATCATGCGATGCATATGAAGAATTTTCATTTATCATTTTAAACAAAGCGGTTGCGTTGACATATGCTACCTGGTGTGATGTAGAGGAGAGGAACACCACTCAGCGATCACCCACTACATGCTAGGGTATGTTTTCGTGAGCACCACTAACACGAGTTTCAGACGTGGGCGCGACCACAATATCTTCGACGGCATGGAAAATACAGGGCGTATAATCGTACATTATTAATAGCTAATTATGTGAAAAGGAATTACAGGCAGATATGTTAAATTGCGGTAGACCACACTACCAACCTATTACGTAGGGTATTTCGTACCTACCGTCCGCATGATCGCCTTCCAACCTCTGCCAAACGAAGTAGCATAGACTATGCCTAACGAAGCAACATAGTTGAGCGCGGGCACATCAAGCGTTCCTTTCAAAACACTGACGATTTGCACTTCTTCTCCTCGTGTTCAATGGTGGTGACATTGCATAACCACATCACCTCGCTTGCTGTATTTGAAATATGTATCTGAGGGTGCGCCAGCTAGCGTTGGGCTGCGAAAGCAACTGAGTTAAATCGACACACGACGCGTATGAAAATACGCGGAAGTGTGGTGAGCTAAAGCTTTATTTTTCCCCATCCGCCGGAGGATAAAAAAAAAAAAAAATGTATCTCTGTCTTATAATCGGCGACCTCAGAGCCCCACATCGGCACGATAAGAAAACATCGTAATACTACCTGGTTGCACATACATGTCGATTGGAATGTTCTATCTTGCGATCCATGTAAAATAACCAGTAGAGCTCACTACTTTTTCGACAACATGGTTGACGCACACCGTGTACGAGACGAAGGGGGTTTCGCCGTACATTGGTTGTTACGTTTCATTGGGTGAGGGTTAGGGCATACAATTCAAAAAGTATGCCAACCATGTTGTCGAAGGAGCGGTAAGGCACCCTCAAAATAACACACCACAAAGCTATAACAGATTGTTGTACTCGTATACCACAGCAGTTCTACATGATTGTTCCAAATTGTTGGGTTGTATTCAGGGTGTTGTTGTTCTCACATTAACTCGCATAATCAAGGCCGTGGTCACAGGACAGGCTCCAGTCACTCTGGAACTGAGGAATACCCAGGAAAAGGCACAAACACACCGAAGGTCATTCATATAAATAGCCAGGTCTGGTTGTTGGAATATACGGAATATTCCTAAAAAGCCCCCCCCCCGCCCCCCCCACACGTAAAAAACAACCCCCCCCCCCCCTCCCTCGCCGCCCCACCTAAAATCAAATCTGCTAGAATAATAAACGCTACCAGGCAGGTGATATCACCTCATTACCTATCCAACCAGCCATGCCGTAGCTCCAATTCATTCATGTCCGCCCCCCCCCGCCCCCCCCCGCCCCCTCCTTCCCCACCACCCGCACCATCGCCTAGACCTAGCACGTATAGTAAAGTTCCTCACAGGTATACATTCATGCGACCTGAAGGGGTTTGATCCCCCCGCCCCCCCCCTTCGCCCCCCCCCCCTCCTTTTGTTCCCACCCCCCGCCCCACCTAAAATCAAAATCTGCCAGAGTAACAATCACTATCAGACAGTTGATATCACCTCATCACATTTCTAGCCATCCATGCCGTACCTCCAATTCATATCCCCCCCCCCTTCCCCCCCACTCCACCCTCTCCTCACCGGTTGTACGACTTACAGGATATACATGATAAACTGATGCAATCCTTCCACAACCGTTAGATTTGTCCCCGTGAAGGATTTATAGTTTCCGCCCCCCCCCCCCCAACGCCCGTAAAATCTCCGCCCCCCCCTCACCCGTTATACGACTTACAGGATGTACTTGATAAACTGATGCATTTCCTTCCACAGCTGTCAGATTTTGTCCCCCTCAAAAACGGGTTTTATAATTTACGCGCACAAAATGATCAACATCACCCTGTTGACCCTGGTACAACCTACACTGTACTTCCAAGTGCAGTCGCCGACCTATATAGCCGGTCACCCCGGTAGCGTATCAGGTTATCCTCGAGCCTGGTATAGGTCAGTTTCGTGAGTTCGAGCCCCGCCGAGTGCATACTCGTATAAAGTCTTGGGGACTTTTTCTTGTGCACAGATTGACTTGCGGAAAGCGCGAGAGCGTGAGTTAGCAACACTCGATGAAAAATCGACGAGCAGTGGGATTGCTGAACTCTATGCGCGATAAAAATTGAAGGCGAGAACCGGGGGGGAGAAGGGACGACACCCGTGACCACGGCTTGTCCAGAAGCTGGAAAGTAAAAGTGTGAGAAACAAAAAAAAAAAAAAAATCCTTAATGAGGACACACACCCAGTAATACGCGCGATCGGAGTATCACACACAGCTTAAAAAGATGAGCTTCAACGGAATCTTCGATTTCACAGCTGGAGTGTATTTTTATTTTTAGAAGATGACACACACGTACCGAGCGAGCGTAAATTATACAT
Source organism: Undaria pinnatifida (assembly GCA_012845835.1). Classification (NCBI taxonomy): domain Eukaryota; class Phaeophyceae; order Laminariales; family Alariaceae; genus Undaria; species Undaria pinnatifida. Next base: position 8,183,680 of record JABAKD010000012.1, on the reverse strand, counting down.
GGCACCACACCACTGGTATCGCGAACCAGGTAGGCGCGCAGGTGCTGAATTAGACCACAAACAGCAGTGCTCATGTTTAGGCTGTGCGCCTCGTTTGCTATATATACATCCCAACCCCACCCCCTCGAACACTCCACCCTCTCTTTACTCACTGATTGTACGACTTACCCCAGAATATACACGATAAACTGATGTATTATTTCCAAAAATGTCACATTTGTCCCCTCGAAATAATGTATAGTTTCCAGGCACATATCGAGTTGCCCCCCCCCCCCCCCCCCCCCCCCCCCCCCCCCGCGCCAACCCCCCCCCCCCCCGCCCCCAATAATATACTGGTGCCAAAACCGTCAGATTTATCCCCTCGAAAGGATTTATAGCTTACATGCACAAATTGCCCCTTTCCCCCCCCCCCCCCCCCCCGCCCCCCTCCAAACCCGCTCGCTTTTGATCAAAACCAGGCCCCCCCTTTGCCTTCACAGCTGTCAGATTTTGTCCCCCTCAGAAACGGGTTTTATAGTTTCCGCGCACAGACTGACTAAAATCATCCTGTTGACCCTGATAGCTACACTGTAGCTGTAAGGGGAGTCGCCGACCTATATCCTTAATGAGGACACACAACTCGTAATGCGCGCGATCGGAGTATCACACACAGCTTGCAAAGATGAGTTTCGACGAAATCTTCGATCTCACAGCTGGAGTGTATTTTAATTTTTATAATATACTGTTTGTACCGGTATTTTTAGCCCCACGGCAGATGGCAGGTGTTCACAGCACTTTACAGAAGAAGTTCAATTATTTTGGTGACGGTCTTCTTTCCAAAACCTTGTATTTGTATTTGTTTTGCTGAGAGAAAGGGTGGATGAAACTTTCCACAGGGACATCTTTGAGTAAAACGACACGTATTATATGGGCATATCATACGTTGTAGCGATCCACCGCCGCGTACAGCAACCAGGCGTTCGAAGTGTCACACGCAGCTTGCAAAGATGAGACTCGAGTGTTGTTGACGAATCTTAAATCCTCTGTCTGGCTGAAGAAGTGGATGTATGGCACGTGCTGTTTATCATATATACAACAACGGTACGACGCCTACAACACATTAAATCGGGGATATATTTTTTTGTGTGCCCCGAGCCTACCAGGTAGTCTGTGTTTTGACCGTGTGCGTCGCCCCCTCTTGTGACGCGCGGCTATTCGACTTGTTGACGTGAGCATCCCCGTCCATCTTCCAGTTTGTTCCACACAGTACCTTTTACTCCTCGGGACAAGTCTTGGACGTAAATGTAAGGACTGCTTTTTGTTCATATCCATTATTTTACGGTCCCTATAATTATGTCCAGAGTGTGTATGCTAGCTGCAGGCTGCTGCTTCGTATACATGATAATCACACACAAGGTCGACCTTTGGTTGCTCTCGGAAACACCAGCGTGGATTGGGATCTCACACAAGGCCACCATGTTCGTTCACATTCCGTGCCGAGCACGTTATGATTATAGTGCGTTGCGTTTCGTCCGGCCACACATGCACGCACGAGCGTCTCTTTCCGGTACAAACACATGATGCAGCTACACCATGATACACCCGCCCATATGTGCCCTGTACAGACATATACCCATAGAATATACCAGGTACTTCGTACCAGGTACATGCAAAGATTCGATGGAGATCAACGAACAGTGGGAATAATGCTGAAGCCTCTGCACCAGGCACATTCCGGGCGGAGAAGGGACGGCACCTGTGGCCACGGCTTGTCCAAACACGGGAACAAAAGCGAGGCCAAAAACGAAACAGAGCACACACTCAACTCAACTGACTTCGTTTGTGGTAGAGAAAACCATGGCCGAAATCCTGTCACGAAGTCTCCTGTTCGCGTGTGGTACTATAGTACCCCCCCCCCCCACCCCCCTCATCGGGAGCAAAAGTTGTGGGAATACGGGAGAAGAGAAGTTCCCCCGAAAACCGCGCCACCGTCTTGCGTACTTGTTTCCTGTACGAGGGGGGGGCGGGGGTTTGTTCGCATATAATGTTCTAGGCACTAAAAAATATGTACCTGGTGCGTAAATATTACAAGGAGTGGGGGAGGTAACCGAAAACATGTCTACCCACTCGCGCGACTGAGCATCCACTTCTCGTCAATTACTGGAAAAGCGGCATGTCCAATCTATAACCCCAGGCTCTCAGGTGTGCTTTCGGTAAATAAACGGTAACAGCTTCAGTGTTTTTATCAGGATGCGCTGTGGGGCGGGGACGCGATGATCGCCCCTGACCATTCACAAAATGACAACCAGGGTAGCTGAGAGTTGCATCGCTGGAGCAGTATAGGCTCGTCGTCATGAAACATCTACGGTAGGCTTGACACCATAACGTGGCACCAATCTTCAGCAACCTTGAGCAAAGACTATTGTATAGGGGTTAGTGTAGTGCCCGCCGCTTAGCATGATTTGTTACCTAATCTTATTGGCACTCCCCGAACAAAAGATGAGCCTGATGTTCTTACTATTCGATGTGCTTGCTTATTCGTGGGTCTGTACTGTACCATATGGTTCAAAGGTGTACCATTGCGCCACTGCAAGAGGCTATCCGTCTATTCAGAGTAATTATCCAACGCACCACCTCTGTGATTCGTGAACAAGTTCACAGTGTGCCATACTGCAACCATCGTCGAAATGGAATGCCGTGCAGCTTGGTTCAGGGACGGGTAAACACCGTGATCTGCGTCTGAACCTGCTACATCGCCATCGCGGGGAGCGCTTGCGCGCCACCGTACACACATCGAGGTTTCACCACGAACGTTAGTTCCTTGCACACGCGCCATGGGTTCGTTTGATGAAAAACGAAAAGCGAAACGAACAGCTGGCGCTATCTCCACAAAAACAGAAGCTGGAGCTGTTATCGCTATAACACTGCAGCATCAACATGGCTTCAAATCTACGATGCGGAATTTAGGCACCCCGCAGAAAAAATGATTTTATCTCACAACTATTTATAGTGTGCCGGTCTCCGCCAACATGCGTGATTGTTTCTCCATTAGCGTAACACCATCTTGGGTCACTATTGATACAATAGTCTCAAAACATAACTGCGCCAAACGCCAGGCACGTCATCCCTTCATCGTTGACGTTTTAACTTTCAGTACCACACTTTCAGCTTGGGCCCCACGCATCTTGGACCGCGAAACCGGTACGCAGGGGCGACATATAACGAGACCGCCTTAGCATGAGTGACTCGCCGGAGCTCCTACAGCCAAAGCCGCCAACCGCTCCAAAGTCTTCGCTGCCGCTCCGGGAACAACGTGGATTCCGCAGAGTGGATGAAGCCGAGACGCTCTTCCGAGCGTTCCGCTGAGTCGTGGCCGCCCCCCTTGGTCTCCAGCCGTAAGAGGCAATATTTTCGCGGCGCGAACGCCCATCCCTACCTGCAGGGTCAAGCGGCGCAGAAGCTAACATAGTAAAAGTCTTGACGTATCTGTCCCCTATCAAAATCGTTATACCTTGAAAAGTCGAGTATCGAGTGTTCCATCGGTCGAACTCACAGCTGGCGCTCGGGTGACGTGCTAAAATGGTCAAAAGAAAAACTCAAGAGAAATATTGTCTAGAACATGTGCGGCCGAGATATGACGCAGCTTGCTAAGTTGAGTATGGACTACTCAATCGATCGAATCAACGCTGACGCATTAATCGTTATTGCGGAACAGGTAGAATCGAGCATAGAATTGAGCCGCCTCGGGTGCAGTCGAAGCAGGTCGTGCTTTGGTGGCGGTGTAACGAAAATAAGTGGAGGAGTTGCATGGCTGATGGCACTATTGCAGGCGTTTTCAGTAAGTTTCCAGATCGTAAGCACCCTCGTCACCGCGAAAATCACACGAAAATCGTGCTACCCACAGTAGGCTTGTGCTGAAATAGTGCGTGTAGCGAAAAACGCGTCCAAACGTCTCATCTGTATAGGTGCATCGACTGTTTTTGAGTCGTGCTATTAATAACTTGTATTCGCAGAGGGGATACAGCTATCGCTGCAAGGAGTTTGGGTCAATGCCAGGTATTGAGCATCAACTATGCTCGTAAGATCCGCCACGGTCTCGCGCATTTTGATGAGTCTTGGACCGTGATAATCGAAATGAAATTATATAGTTCCCAAATAGAGTACCGGCGGGGGAAGCTATTAATTGAAAGTTCTCCTGGACTCCTGGCATTGTATGCCGTACTCGAAAAAAACAGGCAACAAAGCCTCATACCAGGTACACAGCCGTATTAATACTGTAGTGTTTAAGGTTCCCTTCAGCGGTGGTGAAAGCAGAGGTTGGTGTTCGTGGCTTTGAAAAGGAAGAAGTACCGCTGTAAGGTAACCGTCGTGGACAATTAAGTACAGTAGTGTCGCTAGTGTGGCGGTAAAAAGTAATAATTTTCAACTTTCGGGGGAGGACATAACTCGTCCTTTCCCAATTTATTGATTTGGGAACGCCAGACTCTACTCTCATTGGACATACCAATAGTCACATACGGTCCACCACCGAATGAGAGCTAGCGGCGGCTGCAGGTAGTCGTGCAACGTACCGGTGCTCACGCGCAGATATACCAATGGTTTTCTCGAGTCTGCCCCTTCTACGTTGTTGCAGCCGCACAGCACGTACGCTTCAGGTGACCAGCATGAGCTACGTCTAGGCACTCGGCGTCGGACCAAGAAGGAAACACGACGAGAAGGTCATCGAACGGACAAAACGAAGCCGTGAGGGCTCACGTCAAAAATGACAATATCACAGCATCCTCGAGAGCGCTGAGCGTGGGAGCGATTATGATTCGCAACCGGAATGCCGGTGAAGTACGAGTATGCATTTTCTCCGCCACAGTACACGAACCGAGAGCGTCCCGCTGTTCTGCTGGTCTCCACAGCGTCGCTTTTTTTTAGTCAGTGTCCCGGAGGCATGGGGTTCGTCTTCAGCTTCTCTCCTTCCGACAAGGGGCTCACATCCTCGTCGCCTTCATGGGTGTCTCAAGCAGCGGAGCTACCTTGCGATTTAGTCTCGCTGGATCGACGCTCTCGGTGCTTTGTTCGAGTGCCGGCAGCATTCTCATTCCCGCACTTCAAATCACGTTCGGATCCCACGGTGTGCGGTCTAGATGGAAGCCGTTGGCGACCAGCGGAACAGTTTGATCTCCTGTACACAGAGCCAGGAGACAAAGTATTACAAACAAGGATGAAAATCGTCATGAAATATTTACGAGGGGGATCAACGACACGAGTTTGGGAGCGAGGTTGCAGCCAGCATGACGTGCTGGACAGCGACAGCAAACAAAATCAACGGTGCGTTGCTCATCTCCTTGTGCTCTTAGCCCTTCAGATTTAATCCGTGTGCTTCTTTCGCCGCAGCTCAAAACTTGCGCCTCAAAAACACAAGCTAAACGCATTACGTAAACGACCAACTCACATTCAACATCAACCCCACACTATTAATAGGCATGTAACAATCTACGTAGATAGAGATATGCTACAATACATAGACCACCAAAGCACGCAATCATGAAGAAAATAAGAACAAAACGCGACCGCAAATACAAAGACGGCAACCGCACGAAATCATGAAGACAATACTAAAAGCAAAACGAGACAGGTCGATCCACGGCAGCAGTACCTGCTATTATACGAGCATACACGGGGAAGGGAAAAACCCGTGCATGCGTCATACGGAGTCCGCTGATGCCATCGCTGGAGGACGGAATTGACTACTGCGGTATAACCTGCATACACCTCAACAAGCATGCACCCGAATTCGAGAGTTTGGAGTTTGGCCTACTATGCGCGCTTTACTGACTCTGGGAAATACGACCGCGCTCGGTCCATTAGCTGCTATAGCCAGGCATATCAAGTTAAGAGTGCATGCGCGGTCACAATCGGCACAGCCATGGCAAGACGAACTTCTGGTGCAGAACATCAAAACGGGTACGGCGAGACACCCAGTGCGAGGGGCACCACGAAAACGCACCATATTTTATTTGTCGCCCAGGCCTCCACCACCGTCTCCAAGGGGAGGCAGCACGACGGCTCACGTGCCACACGTTTCCGGAGCATCTGGAACATTTTCCGTCCACGCGCAAGCAGAAGTCCGCCTCACACCACCCCGTACGGCCTCACAAGCACAGGGGGGTCTTGTTGGCTCCACCTTTTCATCGCGGCCGGCGGCCCATCCGACACACGCGCTTAGTCAATCTCCCGCGACATCTGCACTGAGACCTTCATCGATGCCCGTGGCATCTTCGAAGCAAGTGCGCTGTCGTGCGCGTCACCCAAGTCACCTTACCCGACCCCACGAATACGGCAGGCGGAGTACTTTTAGGCCCTTTGTTCAGCGGCTCAGCACCACTCTCGATAGCGGCTACCGCAGTGCTTTGCAAATCTGAAGCCTTTGTTGTATGAGCTGGGCCGGCCAAGAAACCCCCTAATCCGTCAGTCGGGCATATCTTTTGACCGACAGTGACCCACTGCAAACTGAGCATATCCTCGTAATCAGCTAGATACGGTGGCCATTTTAAGCCCTCCAGCTTGAGAATCTGCCAAGTTGGTGCCGAAAAAAGTGTTTGCCACTCACGTCTCCTAGTTTGAGCATTTTTTTTCATGATTTGTTTGTGTTGCTTTTTCTAAAATTGTTCGAAATACAACGTGGATGGAATTGGCTCAATTTTTCTGGGCATGTACATCTTGGGACGAGGAGTAGGGACATATGCGTTTCCTTTCATGGGTCACTTTCGTTCGAAAGTTATGGACGAATCCCTGAAATATATGTAGATTTGTATGCAGAGGCACTTCGGTGGAAACTTGGCCACGCACCTCTCAATTTTTTGAAGTTGGGACCTGAAATTTTGACACGTGATTTGAATCAAGCTAAAAAAAAAAGTGGAAGTGAGACGCAAAAAAAACAAAAAACGATGCACTTTTCCCCGCCTCAATCTTCAGCAGAAATTTTGGGCCCACCGTAGGAGGACATTTTTTTTTTTTTTTTGCATCCGACTTTGAATGTGTTGCTTAGCTTGCTTGAAATCACGTGTCAAAATTTCGGATCCAAACTCCAAAAATTGGGTGTGATACTGCGATATTGTCCCCATGAGGACCTCTTGCCCGGCCCAGCTCGTATATATCTTTCGAATTGCGTTGTATATTATCATTTTCTGTGGCTTGGGAGGGAGAGCAGCTGGATGACATGTCTACCGCAGTACCCAACTCAGCCTCATATCCACATGTATTTGCTCACGAACACATGTCCCTCCCTCCCTCCCTCCACTGTCTGGGTTCTACTGTGCGAATTGTCGGACGGCTGAGACACCGAATGGTCCAAAACCATTGACTCCTCCTCACAACTCCTCCGAGAAAACATATAGCGTGATATAAACCCTCGCATGCCACTGAAAAAAAAAAGAAAACAAGTACATATACCCTCACTTATACGAGAATAGTACCTACATCCTCGCAATATCTCCGTCCCCTCACCATCGAAATAAAAAGGGTGGGTGGGCGGGAGAAATCACGAATTATCTGGTCCAGTGAGCGACCGCTGTCCAGTTGTAAACAACAGCTCTGTCTATTCGCGTGTTCTACCAGTCTGCCAGCACCTTCCCGTGCGGTATCCACTTGGTATCTCCACAAGCGCGATCAACCAAACAATGTCAGCTGCTTGTGTCAAAGTAAGCTACGTACGTACTCCGCCACAAAAACTATGAACCATAACGCCGAATTCTCTCTATGAACAACAAACAACATATTATTCTTATCGGTTCCCGATTCCAAATAATTTTTCTCTTTTGTGCTTTAAATTTCGCGAAATCCGCCGCCGTCGAAGTTTTTTGCTGCGCTTCTCGGAAAGAATGGGGCTACCGCCTCGGCCTTGGTCACCCGCCACATCGCAGCTAATCGGTTGGTTGGTGTCGACTTGAGGAAAAGCACGGGCTCAAGCTTCGGCGTATGACACGATCAATAGTGCTAGATGTTGCTGTCTTGACACTTTCGCACGTTATGTCTAGCTCGGTCGACATCTGCTGGTGTGTATGGCTACATCAGTATTCTAGCTTCCTTGTACACAAAAGCACATCACATGCGAGTCTGCGTCCAAAATAAAGACATCCTCGGTATAACTTGGGTTCGTCTAAATGTGGCTCTTTGTTGGACCCAGACTGATATGACACTTCCTGTGACTGCAGAAGTAGCTTCGGATGGGGTCTTACTGACACCCACCTGGCGTCAACCCCGGCCGCCTATGCGAGAGACTCCATCGCTCGCCGCTGCTTCTCATCGGGCCTGGAAAACGCCTCCAATACAAGGTCACTCGAGCTGTGCGCTTCCAGCAGAGCCCGCACTCTCCCCGCGAAGCGCCCGGACGCCGCCCGTCAGTGGAGGCTCGGCGCCCCTTCCACGGTGGAATCCTCGTAAACGTCGATGATATCCAGCGAGCGACGCTCCCTCGGGCCTTTGCAAATGCGGAAGTGGGTGTTGCTCGTGCATGAGACTCCGCCGTTTCCGTAAATTGTCATGGCTGACCTGTCGGGGAGGGGGCCAGGGTACGTATGAGTATTACAGCGCAAGCGAGACATCGACCACTTATATATCGCCTTCCTCGCAAGTGCAAAATAATTATTGTCTTGAATTAGTCCGAATAAGTCAAATCACCTTCACCTCCACACTACTACCTAACGGACATAATAAAAAGGCAGCCATCGTGGGGGATTTAAGGTTGGCAATATGGCGAAACAAATTGATGATGAAACACTCTTTCGAATTCGTAGAGTTTGCACGGTTCCTGCATAAAAAAAATGTAAAAAAGACCCGTTGCGTAAGGCGCCGGCTATTTGTGCGTGGCCATCATCGTGCAGTCCTAGCGAGTCAGACGTTTTACAGGCTGGTTCAAGTAACCCCCCCCCAAATTCTCTTCCCCACGAATACCGCTCGCAATACGTATCTAGTCAAAGAGTGGATATTTGGTATCATAGTGACCCCTATGACCAGTGGAAGAGGGTGACATGGCCATTTTTTTGTTTACCGGCCTCGGGCTATCTCTAGGAGCAAAACTCGCGGTCGACCAATGACAGACCTTCACATTCAGGATTTTTTCCAGCGGAGCGAAAAAACAAATTGCCCCGCATTTTGCACGACCTGGTTGGACGCACTCCAAGGCATGTCCGTGCATTTTTCGCGCAAAAAATCGAAGATCTGACCTGCCTGTGTTCAACATTAAGTAGAATCTAGCGAAAAAACTTGATCCCAAACTAAAACCAAATAATTTGAAGGAAATCACGTATCTTACTCATTTTTACGCACAAAAGTCCAAATGTCCACGCCTTTTTTGAGAGATAGACCCTGAAATTTTGCACACGTGTTCTAAATGCCCATCCCGAGGTCTGACCCGCGGGGGTTTTCCCTTTTTTTTTGTCGCCGAAAAAATTGGGCCAAGGTGGTCCACATTTTACGAAAAACTTTAACTGACTAAAAATCAGGCAAAAACAAAAACAAAACACAACAATCGGATGAGGTCTTCGCAAGGGCACACAGAACACGTGTGCAAAATTTCACGGTCTGAATCGAAAAAACGGCGTGGATATTCGCCGGGGAATGAATTTGGGCGTTTTAACGTGAACCAGCCTGTAACTGTCTGTCGCCAAATTTGTCCATAGGGGGGCTTATGGGAAAGAAAGGAGGAAATATTCCAAGGCTTGCGCAGGCATTTTCGGTACGGGTCGCTGTCAGTTATCGAGATTTGCAATATTTTTGTCCCATGAAGTGCCCTCTGCAGCGACGCCACCACAAGTGCTACAGTTAGATCCTATCCGTATAAATAGGTTCATTCGAACGCTCTTGTCACGCGCTATCGAAGATTTATTTTAACCAACTCAATAAATGGAAGCATGCGAGATACTATCCAAAAGGCCCGAAATCAGCGTCGCACGCGGCCGAAGGATACGTACGTGGCGACTAATGAACTACGAATCCCTTCCTAAAGTGTTCACCCTATCCGCCTCTACGGATTGGTGTCCCAGGTCTCGGGGTTGCCGATGCTATGCGCACTGCTGCGCGTGCGTCTACCGTTCCTGCTGCGGCGCTCTGCTTTGCCAGCGGTCAAACCGACTTACAGATCAAATTCCATTCCGCCAGAGACCACAACCACGTTAAGATTTTGTTAATTTTGGGTGGACGCTGATTGGTCAAGGGTCATAATTTCGAGATTGGAACTTACAAATTCACAATTTCCAGACCGGACTATTGCGATTGCGGTAGCAAACAGGCGAATGAGTAACATTCGCACTGCCTGTCTCCAGCCTCGACTTATTTTAACGCACGAAAACAGAGACAGTAAATATGTACACAGGTGGCCACAGTTCAAAGGAGGTCGGTTTTAAGAGATACCGAGGTAGCGCGTCAGGTAACAAATTGCGGTCGTGTCATACAGGAAAAAAAAACTCAAAAATGGCAACTGCGTGTAGACCGCGTGGTGAAAACAAGACTCGAGGATGCTACAGTAACGCAAAGGACCAAACAAGACAAAACATCATGAAACCGCGTCACATACGATCGACGAACGGGCTAGCCTGATCGGACTTGCCTGATTCTAAACCACTAAATAAGTGTATAGTTGTAATTGCCATGTTTGCCTCTGTTTTCGGGCATAATATATCTTCGTGCTTGCACCTTAATCCCAAACGCCAAAGGGGGTGGACACGACTCGGACCCCGCGGTCACTGTCGTCGAGGTTTGCGCGCGGTGTGTCGCTCGCGGCAAGCTTTTTTAACCTTTTTGCCCGTAGGCATGGATAAGACAAGTCCCCGGGTTTCCAAATCTCCTATCCCCGGGGTTTCCGCATCTCCTATCCCCGTGAAAGGACTTACTTTTACGTACGTAAGATTTGGATGCAAACCTGATTTTTCTGCTACGAAGCCTACCACGGGAGTACGTGCACTTCCTTAAGTTTTGTCGTGAGATGTATGCTCGCACATTGCATGGCTCCCCGAAACTATGTGGTTACCCTGTACAGAGACGGGTTGCCGACATTACTATTTAAATACGTATGTTTGGGTGCGCTGCGCGCCTTACGTCATACGTACGGTGCGTGTATTATGCGCTTCGTGTCACGCGCGTGCCGTCCATGTTCTGTCCCCGGTTTTTCTCCTGCGAGAGGCGTTCACCTTATGCATGACATCGCTTCTCAAGCGGGAAAAAGACAAATATTAATAGGAATTGGGAACCGATAATAATAATATGTTGTTTGTTGTTCTAGATAGAATTCGGCGTTATGGTTCATATTCTCTGGCGGAGTACGAAGTACGTAGCACACTTTGACAGCAGCAGCTGGCATTGTTTGGTTGATCGCGCTTGTGGGGATACCAAGTAGATACCGCACGGGACGGTGCTGGCAGACTGGTAGAACACGCGAACAGACAGAGCAGTTGTTTACAACTGGAATGCGGTCGCTCGCTGTACCTGATAATTCGTGATTTCGTGATTCTCGAGTTCATCGCTAGACGGCGAATCGGGAAATTAGCGAGAGTAAGAAGCAACATCGAAGGCAAAGCGCTTCATACTAGGCACAGGAAGCGAGCTCGGAAGCGTCGACAACGGGCCTCGCCTCGACCCGTATGATATTACGTGCAGATACGGGTTGTTGTTTGTCTCGATCCCCGATACTGGTCGGCCGAAAGCGTATGCGTGCGTTTGGAAACGGTTCGAGCGAGTTGTGTTGCTTGTGCAAAAACAAACACAAACAAAAGCGACGAAATTGCAACCAATTCAACATCATGATCAAGCACATGCGCATCACAAGATCGCGGCAACGAGATATCATCGGACTCTCCCCCCGATCGAGGCAGAGATACGATGATGCTCGTAATCGTGAAAGGGATCGTGCCTGATCGTACTCTTGGCGGCCTGGGCGTGGGTACACAACGATATTTCGAGTACATGTGGCTTATCGTATTACATTGGGACAGTTCATCAGATGAAAAATGAACAATCTTTGGTGCCAAAAATGTACTCAGTACTTGTTTTTATCGTACATAGTTGTGTTTGACCACAAGGACCCGCAGAAAAATGCGTTGGATTGCTGTTGGTTGAAACATACATGGTGTGTTTGAACACAAGGACCCGCAGACAAACGCGTTGGATTGCTGTTGGTTGAAACGTCAGCGGTATTATCGCAATTCGATCACATGTAGCAGCAGGAAAAAAAAGTTACATACAGCAGCAGGCGGTTGGTGTGTCAACTGAATTTGGCTTCACGTCACGTTGGGCGCAGACTATTTCATATATTCTGTAAGTTGACCACAAAATCCGCTCCACATTACTGCTGTTGGGTGAGTCGCGATATTATACTGCTGTTGGGTGAGTCGTGATGTCATACTATACTTATTATTGCAATGGAGTTCATACGTTGTGGCAAGGCATCGCAAAAACATTGCACGTGTAAGGTATCGCTCATCCCGAGCAACTGAAAAATTCCTTGGTGTGTACAGATGAAAAAATTAAGATCGACGTGTACGTGCACGATCAAAAGAGTGTTTGCGAAAATACGTTTCTAAAAATTTACTTGCCTTCCGCTAAAAAAAGTGAATTGCCTTCCCACCAAAATTTTGGTGTGTTTGCGCTAGAGGTAAAATAAACCCTGCAGGCGACGCCTCCGAAATTTAGAAGGGAAACGGGGATGTGCGGCAACGCGGCGTGAATTTTAAATTTTTATCGGGAGTTAGGCACGCCGTCCTCACACAGCACCTAACGAACACACCACCTACAATACACGCGACACCACACTACGCATCGAGCCCAAGTCGCCTCTCTCCCAGTCTTCTTCGGGCCGATGAGCGGGGCACCCGATAATGCGATGATGGCACGGATTCGCTTGGAGGCAGAGGCCAAGGTTCGTGCAGAGCTCTCTTTGGCAGCACCTCCTCTGCTGCCACCCCCATCATCCCAGCTTCTTCACGGCGCAGCCCGCGGTAGTAGCTGCTGCTATTGCGTAGCGGCTGCTGCTGCTGCTGTGTCGGCCATGTCGCGGCTGTTGTAGGTGGGCCATGGAAGGGGACGTGCCCACAGCTGAGATGCGTGCCTGCTGCTGCTGAATGCAAACTGTTGCTGCCGCTACTGCTGTGTCGCGGCTGCGTAACGTTAAGATGGACCCGGGAGGCGTGGTGCTTCAAACTGGTCCTGCTTAGGGCGCTATAGACCCTTGTAGAGGCGTTCTGCCTCGGACAAATGCTCGGTGCGTTGTAGGCCAATGAAACAGAGACAAAATTTACCGTAACTTTTGATCAAAACCTACCTTCGACAAAGTACATTTTTGCCTTTTTTTCAAAAATTTACCGCAATATTGCCTTCGGGACAATTTTTGAAGGAGTATATTTCTAAAAACGTATTTTCGCAAACACACAAATATTATGTGGCATAATGAGCGGGTGATTCCCCATGCGGACTGCTGGGTGAGAGGTAATCTTCATAGCCAAACGATCGACTCGAGGGGTCTTGAACGCGAATACAAGTATATAATATGGCAATATGAATGAATGACTTCCCACTCGCATGGTTCGGTGAGAGAAAACCTTCTCAGCCAAACGCTCAAGAGGTCTTGAACGTGCATACTTGTAGATAGTCCGCCGCAAGGGCAGAAATTGCGTCTTGTTGGACGAAAGAAAATGAGTGGCATAATTCACAGGTCGCGGCAAGGCGACAAAATCTTAAAGCGCTAAAAAACGGCTGGGTATACGAAGTGAAACTGTATATTCTGGCTGGTCACCTCTCGTGCTGTCGCGATGGGGCGCAGACTGTTTCAGAATGATCACATTGTTTTATCTGCTGAATATCAGTGCGTATATGCTTGAGTTAAATAGCTGTGCTGTGTCACTGGATAATCTTGCTGGTACTTCTCACGCGGTTGCGATGGGGCACAGATTAATATGTTCACAATGTTTCTGAACAGCATTATAAATACATATATTATCATTCTTTTTTTTCGGGATTCGGTCAGGAGTTTTTTTCGTATCGGCCTCAGTATGCGATTCTCGGAACTGGAATTCTCGGTCAAATAGCTTCGTTCGAGCGCCGTTTTCGGGGGGTGGCTCAAACGCCCCTTGCCCTGCCGTATCCGTTCCGCACCTGGCCGGGATCGGGTACGTGGGCTGAGCGAGACTAGCGAGAAGTGCGCAATTTTTTGTATTTTGGGCGGTATACGCCGAGCTATTCTTGGATCTTGGCATATATATGCAGAGCTTGAACGAGAAAAACATACTTGTATGGGAAAACATGTATTTCCAAGTTGGCATCATTTCCGAATTGGTTTTTTATTTCGTTCCCACCACACTTTTTTCATGGTCACACCTCGAAGCGTTTGGCCTATTGTGCACATCGTACGACTGACTGCTGTGTCGTTGCTTTTCGACATCGGATTTCAAGGTTGAATACCTTTGTTCGAGCGTTCCTTGTCTGCGAGGGGGGCCGTTCCCTACCCAACATCATTACACCCAGTGTCCGTGATGATTCTTCATCCTGGAGAGATACAACGTCATATTTTGTGGTCACAGACTGTGAGACAGAGTAAACCAAACAATCGCAATTAATCAAGGCATAAAGCAAGTAAAATGCTAGCGTACCGGGTACGAGGACATAACAAAACAGGCCAGACCATAACGAAAATAGAAAACAAACACAACGAACGGAGTCGCTTTCCAACATCGCAGTACGAGAAACAATGTTTTGTCAGTCTTTTTCATCGCCGCTCCAAAGAGTCGTTCCGTATATATTGGTCCACGATCCACGATCCATCTTTCAGGACCGCATAATCAATTTCCCACACTAATTCCATGTATATTTATCCCCGCAAACGAAACGTTGACGCACTTCTAAAGGTTGGTGTGATTATCAAGGCAGTGGTGTTTCGAACATTTTGTTGTGTGGTTGCAACAATTGCGCTGACTACTGACTGTTGTTGTTGCTGGTCAATGCATCGTGTGCGTCAGCAATTAATTGATGACAGTATAATAAAATATAGGGATCTTCTTGAAAAATGTCATCTCGCGCTCGACAGGAATTAACCGATGATAAAGAGTAATAGGGATCTTCTTGACAATATTTCCTGTGCGCCACAGCAATCGACGATATAGCAGAATCATCATAAATAGGCATCTTCTGCACCAATATCTCGTGGTACCTATCACTACGCATACGCACGTCAGACGCATGTCAATTGGAAAAGAGAAAATAATAGAAAAGACAGAGAAGAAAGAAAAGGAGTATTATATTCCGATTCAAGATCACCCTGTTTCAAGCCGAAGCAGGCGTTCTTTGCTCTTATCTGTTGTGGGCAATATATATGGCTGTTAGTATGCCGGAACATGGCGAATTGACCGCTCTCCTATGTCCCGAATGGCTTTATCATGACGCTCTGGGCACCAACTGCATAGATTCATCCCGAGGTTGAGGTTTTGGTACGAATTGCGGTCGCATGGCAATTTTTTGCCCTGCGCGAGTAGTATGCAAGAAAACCGGCGAAAACATTAGCGAGCTTAGGTTTCTGACCCAAGAAGCGACGAATGAACTCGGATTTTTCAGCGTTTTTTTCTGTGCCGCATAAGCGACAAAGAGGTGATTATTCTGGCACAGCAAGTATTCCATGATTATTCGACCATTATGCCAGTGAGTCAAAGAAGCACTGTTTTGGCCAAATTTCAGTTTTTCTTCCACGGTTGGTTATTATGCTCGAGTCGTGCCAGTCTTAGTTCCACATATTATTATGTCATTTTTCTTTGAACACCCCATTTTTGTTTGAAAAAGTGTGCTCGTACCCGGGGGGCCCTGAATCCTGCATACAAATGGACCTAATTCGTCCATTTATATTGCGTTTGGTGCTGGTGCTGCTGTTCAAGCGTTTCTCATCCTTATTTTGAGCGTGCTTCTCGGCACGCCAACCTAATATAGGCTCAAAATCGCTTTCTTGTGCGACGTATCATGCAAATGACTCATTGAACTGCGCTCGCATTGCAACTGCTTGCCGTATGCGAGAAGTATGCGAGAAAACCTGACTTGGTCGAAATAATTGGGAGCTTAAAGGGGTCAAAGCCTACCAGACAATCACGAGAAATAGGCCAATGGAGTCGGGTTTGACACGCCGTGCGGGGAGGTACATCGACCCGGGAGATCATCGTTATAGTTCCCGAGTTGCTGGGGCTGTAGAGATTCGGAGGATTTCTGAACCGGGGATGGGGCCCTTTACGGAACTGCCCCTCATCGGTTGGTGAGCCTCTATCATCCACCTACTAGAGTGGGGGGCCGCTGTGGAGCTCGAACCAATCAGCGATTCTAGCCAATGGAACTGGGGTTTCCACACCGTGGGGGGCGGTGTCGACCAGAGAGAACTCGGTTTTCTTCCCCCGTGTGTCTAATTTTTGGGTTATATGGGATGACCCCTGGACCGGGGATGGGATCTTATCGTCCCCGGGTGGAGCTGGCTCTAATATATGCGAACCCCAACCGAATAGAGATCGGCCGGTCGGTGGCATTGGGGATTTCCACACTGTGCGGGGAGGTATCAGTCCTGGTGATATATCCGTGTTCGTTCCCGGGTTGTCGGAGTTGTATATGTGTGAATGGATAATGATTCTGGGAATGGACCCTATCTTCCCAAGATGACGGTTACTTTAGGTACGATCTCCGGCCAATAAGTGACCAGTAATCCGACAAAGAGGCCGTACCAGGAACTTCATGTTTATATTTTTGTCTAAAACTCGATCAAGCCTGAAATTCTTAACTACCAAATTCTTTGTTCAGTGCTATCGCGTACTACTTATATTCCATCGACCAGACGAGAGTGGCCTACAGCAACAAGTAGCAGCATTATCATAATAGCATTCGAGGAATTGAATGACGAAGGCAGCAATACCGTGTTTCACGCCTAGAATACCGTCAGCAAGTCTCCCCACGATCACTATACACACAGAGACACAGCCGGTCTGCGAGCCTCGGATCTACATATTGTAAAACAAAAAAAAACTCAAGCAGCTGTGAGATCGAAGATTTTGTCGAAACTCATCTTTGCAAGCTGTGTGTGATACTCCCATCGCGCGTATTATATTATGGTATCATGCATGTAGTAGCAGAAGCTTGCTCAGTGCGCGCCCGTCAGTTGCTACGTAGATAACATGCAGCAAACATTTGGCCATCCCTCTGCTGGCCCTGGATGCTTGGTTGAGTCGAAACGTCAAGAAACGCACTCGAAACGTCTCTTCGTGGCCAGACTAGAGGGTCAGTCTGCGTGGGCTCGGATTTTTCCGATCGAAATATATATATATATAAGATGAAGCTCGGAATCGCATTCACGCAAGAAACGGAGAAACGGAGGAAACGACAGAAGTAGTAAGTAGTCCACTGTTAGTCTATATCAATCTCTTGGCATTACTTTACGTTCTACACGCGTAGACTATGTGTTGTTTGGTAACGGTTTTTACTCTCTATCGAATATTGAATCGAACAAGTCGAAGTGCTGCCCTGCCCTACCCGGAGCATGGGTGCCGGCGAATGCCGGCAACCATGCGGAGCTCTTGTAAAAACAACAATCGCCGGCACCCATGCGGAGCCCTCGTAAAAACAACAATGGCATACGTCGAAAAACGTGATTAATTAATTTCGGACCGTACAGAAGCGGATCAGGTACATGCATATATGTGATGACGACGTCGTGGCAAGACGACGATGGAATAGCGGTACCATTGCATTTCTCGATATGGTTTACCCTGTGTTGGTGGGAATGGTTGTCAGACAGGAAATATAAGTATTATTGCGGACACCCCTTGCGTGGTTGTGATGGGGCGCAAAAATAAATGATACTCTGAATCGAATTGACTGACTTCCTCGCTGAAACACCAGTTCGCAAACAAGGCAGTGGTAACAATCGAGCATTTTGCCTAATAAGCAAAGGTGTACATACACGACAATGATATGCGTACACGACAATGATATGCGTGTGTGCCCATGCTGGCTGCTTGAGCGGAAATAAGCAAAAGGGCGTTTATTTCCACGATGAGCGGTAAGCCGAGCGGTGCGAACAACCGGTCTGGTGGCGGTAGCAACAACACGGGCGAACGTTCAGTCCGCCAAGCTGAAAACGCTGTGCACCGCGAGGCGGTTAACGATCGGCTTGACGCGTTCGAGGCCAGTGTGGCCGAGAACGGGGGGCGGCTCGAAAAGATTGAGGACAGTACCGCCGAGAACGGGGGGGGCGGCTCGAAAAGATTGAGGACATGCTCGGGCACCTTCAGAATATGCTGGATGACATCCAAGCCAACCAAGACGCTGACGAGCCGATCAGTGACCAGGGGCAGCATAACGGTGCGGCTTCCGCCCGCGGTAGCCTGTCGGACAAGTTATGGCTGAAGGAGAGCATCCCGGCTTGGAAGAACCTCAACCTTCGAGCGTTTTGGGTCGTTTGTGATGAGAAGCCGAAGGGGTGTGAATTGTAGAGGGTCCAGCTGCAAGGGGTATTTAAGAACACCGCCCTAGCATCTTCTGCGGTAGTGGAACAGGTCAAGGCTCTAGCCGGGCTTGATGTCACCGCATTTATTCCGCGTGGGGCGGAACCGGGCACTGCTGGCACCATCGACATCGAAAAGCAGGTCGCCATTCTGGCGAAGGTGTGGCTTCTCGTCATCGGACGGGACATTCCTTCGGTGGGGGGAAAGACGCGGGTGGAGAAGCTACGCGCGGCATTCCAGTACGGTGTCGACATGGTGACACCACACGGCGAAGCAAACCACCACGCGATTCAAATGCCGGTCTACAAGGCGAGGATAGCCCGTGTCACCAACAAAGATATCGAGGATTGGTCGGCCGCGGTTCACGACGCAGCTCTCTCCACTATGTCTAACTGGCACGAGCCGCCGGAGATCGACGAATTGCCAGGAGCGGTGGTTCCCACCTGGGCGAAGATTGGCGCCTAAATTGACTCTGGTGGGCTGGAGCACGGCGGCATTCACAAGGAACCGGTCGTACCTCGTGAAAAAAGAGGGCGTGCGGTCAAACGTGTGCGCAGGGATGAAGACTCCGCTCAGCTTCCGTGCTTCGGTTGGGCCTCTCGGTGGGGACGCCGGTTCGAGCGAAACGGAGGTCCGTACAAGTACCGCCACGATCCGGCCGACAAATTCCGGGAACAGAAGGAAAGCGGAGGAGGCGCAAGTGGGGCCGCACGCAAGAAACCCAAGGCTGGCGTTCGCACGGTACCGAGCGCTTCCGCGTCGGGAGACGGAGACGTAAGCGGAAAAGGTGGAAGCTCTGCTAAATCGTCCAAGGGTGACGACGAACAGGGGTGCGGGCTCCGTCAGTTGGCGGGGCCAACTTCGGCGACCGAACGAGCTCGGGTTTCAGCGGATGACGCGCAGCTTGTACGGCCGAGGTTGGCGTCGTTTTCTCAACCAGGAGCAGAACTTGGGGCAAGCGGGTGCAGATCTTTGTACAGGAATTATGGGCACCAGTACCTCCGTCGATCAGTTGCGACATCGTCTGAAAGAACTTACGCGTCGGGTTTCCGGTCGTGGTGCACTTTTCGCGGGTGAACCGCGCAGGACCGGTATGTGCGACCGTGTGAGTCGAAGGCGGCCAATGTGTGGGCTTTGATTGACTTTGCTACGTAGTGTTGTGCGTCACAGAACAATCAAGCCGGAACTATTTCGAGTAAGCTAGCTGCGATTCAACATTTCCATCGGGTTGATGTTGGCATCGAGCTGTCGATCCGATCGCCGTTGATCAAGAGTGTATGGCAAGGTATCTCGCGATCGCATACATTGGCGGGAACACGGCATCGGGTTCGGCTCCCTATATCGTGGCATATATTGATCAAGGGGCAGGAACTGATACCTTCCTGGGGTTCTGGGGGTAGAGTGCTTTGGTTATGTGTGGGCATGAGGTATTTTTTCTTAGCCAGGTCAGATGAGGAATTTGCTAATGGCTCAGGTGTGGTGAACCCAGCGCATTGTCTCACGCGAAGTGATGCTGCGTTCTTTTCTGGCAACAGACAGTTGAGGCGTCTTCAATGGAATGATGCCGATCGGGTTGAGGTGTGATTCCGCGGCCACAAAGGCGACCAGGCTCAAGTCGGAAGCGTCATTGTACGTACCTGGAGCGAGGTTCGGGCCCGTGTTCTGCGATGGGTCAGGGTGGCGGAGCCGTTGCTCTTATGGTAGCACTACTGTCATGTTTCGCAGCTCTACCTCTTGAACATGCGCCACATTCCTCGTACCGTTCAGGGAGGCAAGTAAGAGTGTGGGGATGTGGTCAGGCGTTACGAGCGTTGAGAGAGATATTTGGAAAGTTGGGACGTAACCCCGAACAGTACGCTCTGCACTCGCTGAGGATAGGAAGTGCCTCAATGCTTGCAACTGGAGGTGACGTGTCGGAACGAGTCATACAGCGAGAAAGGGAGGTGGAAGTCCGATGCATATAAGGTGGACACCCGGAATAATGCGGACGATACGGGACATGGTGTTTCGTAAACTAGCAGCTGGCAAGGGTTTGAAAAGACAGCCAGGTCAAGATACTGTATGGGGTAAACTGTAGAAGTCTCAGGGTAACCTCGGTTGTGGAGGAGTCAGTGGTGTTGGACCATTCGGTGGCTCAGTCGTCCGAGAGATCGCAGAGTAGAACCCAGACAGTGGAGGGAGAGAGATGCGTTTGTGAGCAAAGACATGTGGGTATGAGGCAGAGTTAGATACTGCCGTAGACATGTTAGCCACCTGATCCCCCTCTCAAGCCACAGAAAATGATAATATATAACGCAATTCGAAAGATATACGCAACGAAGAGAAATATTATTAGGAATCGAGAACCGATAAAATAAATATTTCATTTGTTGTTCTAGAGATAATTCGGCGTTGTGGTTCATATTCTCTGGCGGAACACGAAGTACGTAGCTCACTTTGACTGCAGCAGCTGGCATTGTTTGGTTGATCGCGCTTGTGGGGATACCAAGTGGATACCGCATGGGACGGTGCTGGCAGACTGGTAGAACACGCGAACAGACAGAGCTGTTGTTTACAACTGGACAGCGGTCGCTCGCTGTACCAGATAATTCGTGATTTCTCCCGCCCACTGATGGGTCCATTAGACCATAAAAAAATGGGCCCGTCAGCCCATCAGGCCTACAAACAACCCGTGACAAGTTTGACACGATCGACCGATGCCGTCAACAGTGACCCCAACGGGCCTGGCCAACGCTCTAGGGACTCCTCCGAGCAACACCCCCCTGGAGGACAATTGTCACTGCTGTCAGCGCCAGCTGGTGCTACTGCAGAGTACAAACGCCGGTAGCGCTGACTTCCCGGGCTGCCCGGGATACCCGGACGAGTGCGCGTGGGCGGGAATTATTCTATCCTGAAGCAAACCGTGCTCTTTCTGCGGCGAGCCCTTCGTCGTCGTCCAACAACGCACTCATCCGGGTATCCCGGGCAGCCCGGGAAGTCAGCGCTACCGGCGTTTGTACTCTGCAGTAGCTGGCGCTGGCAGCGAGGACAATTGTCCTCCAGAGGGGTGCTGCTGGGAGGAGTCCCTGGAGCGTTGGCCATGCCCGTCCGGGTCAGCTGTTGTCTGCGTCGGTTGATCGTGTCCAACTTGACACGGGTTGTTTGTGGGCCTGATGGACTGACCGGCCCATTTTTCCCGTTTGAGAAAATATGCCATGCTCAAGGTGAACGCCTCTCGCAGGAGAAACACCGGGGACAGAACACGGACGGCAAGCACATGACACGTAGCGCAAAATACATGCACCGTACGCACGACATAAGGCGCGCAGCGCACACAAACATACGTAGTAATATCGACAACCCGTCTCTGTACAGGGTAACCACATAGTTTCGGGGAGCCATGCAATGTGCGAGCATACACCTCACGACAAAACTTAAGGAAGTGCACGTACTCCCGTGGTAGGCCTCGTAAGGGAAAAAACCGGTTTGCATCAAAATATTACTCACGTAAAAGTAAGTCCTTTCACGGGGATAGGAGATGCGGAAACCCCGGGGATAGGGGATTTGGAATCCCGGGGGCTTGTCTAATCCATGCCCGCTGGCAAAAACGTTAAAAAGTGTTGCCAAGCGCGACACACTGCGCCTATCGCGCCCAAACTTCGACGACAGTGATCGCAGGGTTCAAATTGTGTCCACCCCCTTTGGGGTTTGGGATAAAGCTGCGAGCACGAAGAGATATTATTCCCGGGAACAGAGGCAAACATGGCAATTAAAACTGTACACATCAGTCATATGTCCGTAGCGGCACTTGTGCCACCTCCCTATCCGCATCCCGGACGGGAACCTTGTATATTTAGCCCGTAAAAACGGCTGCGTACTCTATAAACGAAAAAGCATGGCCCCACGAAAAAAGCAAGATAGTGCAAGAAACACGGGAAGTGCGTGTTTTAGGCAGCAGGTGAAATTGGAAAGGACACGAAAAACCAACAACCACAAAAGCGGACGAAGACGGACGAAAAACGAAACATAAAAAAAAAAAGTCACCACTTCATCACAGTACAGGCAGAAACAACAACGTTCAATATTGGGCAGCAGTGCTTACAACAAAACAAAAGCAAACAGCCGCGAAGATTCGCAAATCGAATGCTCGACGCAGTTGGAAAGGTTTCGTCAATACCGCAAAACGAAAAAAAACACGCGCGTCGAGCACGAACAACGAACGAAAAAACACGGTTTACTGCAAAAAAGAAAGAACAGAAGGAGATGCCGCACATGGCGACATGAAACCTGCGACTCGAAACCAACCCCCCCAAACAAACCCCCCAAACAAACGTGCGTCGAGAACCAGCTGTCGTCGGTCAAATATCGGCCGGTCCTCTCCTAACAATCACCTTGAAGGGAAAGCACGCCGCCAGCGTCTTTGGTTGGTATTTTATGGGGTCAAGGGGGAAAATTTTCAAACCGGGACATTGCGATACTGCCTCTTTCCACCAGGCGTTAGCAATAAAGCCCTCCCTGCGGTACAAGGCAGGACCATGGAAGCCCCTGAGGATGGTAACTACCCATCCACGGTTTTCCGGTCACAATCGGTGGGTTACGTCAAAAGCTGATTTCGGGTTACAACCGGTAGGTTGCTATCTCAGCTACGGGATGCTGCCATCCCTGGTTTGGTTCGCAAGACCGTACTGACCGAGAAAGTACTCGTTTCCACCACGCCTGGGTGGTCTCCGCGAGATTCTTGTGATCGAACCGGGGCCCTTCGAACAACGCTACTCTGGTGAAACGGTGGAGTATTGGTGGTTGTTGTCGACCTACTTTTGTTTGTGGAGTTCGTGGACGCTATTGTTTTTTTACCAAAGCGAAAAAAAACGCAGTAATTCCACGTAGCTTGTGCCTAAAAACGTGGGTGTGGTTCCAACGGGGTCAATATCAGATACCTGAGACAGAGACTTCATTTACTGCGAGATGTGTACCTTGTCAGCAAGTGCTCAAACACACATGCTGACTGAGCGCACACTACGGTTCACTCTCGCCACCATTTGTATCCTTATTGCCTGCGATAATAAGTGATGCCCGCCCTACAGTTACCTTCGCGGTTCGAGTTCAATGTCGCAGCACAACATTGCCCTTCACTTGCTTCTTGTGGTGGAGGGCTCATAAAATTAGCTGTTCCTAAATCGATCCCCGCCACTGTTTTGTTCTTGCTTTTAGATGCCGCGGGACGTTTCGTTTTCGGGAGACGCGGTATGCAAACAATTTTTGGACTTTAGAATAAATCAGCTGCGAGTTCAGCCGATTGGGCGATGTATACTCTTCTGGGCGCTATATACTCTTCTATATACTCGCTCATCGTCGATGCCCGTATGGAAATCACCTAATGTATTGACGTCGGCCTTGTCTCGGTGTTAGACGGGCTCGTGCGTGGCCTAGGCTAAGTGTTTTCTTCGTGTTGTTGGAGCAAGGGGATTTTCTTCCACAACCCCCTCAAGCGTCAACCGAGAGGAAATATTAACCCCGATAGAACTGCAAAATCTATCCCACGCTAGCTCCAAGCGGTTGTGCCCGAAAACGTGGGTGCACTTCCAAAGTGAGAAGTTGGAGCATTGGGGTCGCTCTCGTCCAGGAGGATCCTTCACTCACTGGCGCGTTCGGGATTTGTGTACTGTATCCCGAACATAAACCAGTACGAGCATCCGTCCGGTATGGCGGGTCTCTCGTAGAGACCGGGCGTATGTCGACCCACGTCTATGGTTGACAGGTGTGATCTGCACGCGTTGTAGCAATGATTTTGGCCATGTTGCTTTCGTGTTGATTTGCACCCGTGTGTATATCGGCATGCGAATCGCATGACACCCGTCCCCCGCATCAGGCAATTCCGCCATATTCGGAGTTTAGTTAACCAATACTACGGTATAGTTTGCGGTTGGACGAACGGCTGTGGGGAGAGCTGTACGTCGACCCACTTGGAAATAGCTCCCTGGGTATGACATACCGTGGTATATGCTACCGGTTATACGAGGGTATATAGGAAACACGAACCACGGAAATTAACGTTTAAGTGCGGCACCACACGAGCTATGATTAGTGGCAGTAGTATTAATAGCCATTTTATGTTTTGAAGGGGGTACACACCCGACGAAACTTGTAATTTGTATCATGTTTTGTTGATCATTTTAATCACGATGCAACGACAACGATACCGCAACAAAAAAACATGCCGTATGTGCATGCCAACCTGTGTGAAAAGGTCCTTGCAGATCTCTCCCGTCTTCCCGTAGAGTTCATTGTTGCTGTTCCATACCTACCTGGTACCTGTTATTATGTATTACAGAAGGAGTTATTTTTTCCATTATCACTTTCACCGTTAGCGACCTTGTGGACAAGGTCATGCCGTGGTCACAGGTGCCTTCCCCCCCCCCCCCCGGTACGTGCCTTCGTTTGTATTGCGCATAAGGTGCAGAAACGGCACTGGTCGCCGATTATACTCGAATATTGCAAACTCACGCTCTCGCGCTTTCCGCTAGTACATTTTAAGAAAAAGTCCCACGAGTACGAGAAGGCACCCGGGGGGATTTGAACCCACATCAACTTAACAGGTACGAGGTTCACCTGCTACACCACCGTGGACGCCGAGTTGTACCATGTGTTATCGCAAGAGTTGTACTACACGTGGTAAGTTACAGCAGAAAGTATATCATGACCTACAAGGTACAAGGTTCCCCTTCGGCATGCGGGTAACGTGAAATCCCGGCGGCATCGCAAGGCGAAAAAGGAGACACCGGTGACACACGTATAAATATTTCCCCACCTATAACGGTGTTACGCGTATTCACATAGATAAACCCCACTCCTCTTCTTAGAGGGAAAATGTGTGGCATGAGCTAGTGCATTGCTCCAAACAAAGAGTAGTACTCAGCGGGAAGAGTGTGATGATGACGGTGGGTGCACGTTGTACTGATGTACGCGCAAACGAATTATTAGTGGCCAGGGGATGCTGTGTACCGTACGTGGAATAGTGTTTGTTGCTATGTATTGCGTCACACGTGCTTGCACTTGGTGGTAATGGATAAGGTTGACCAGCCAATGTCAGTCGCTCTTGGATTTTGTACAATAATTAATTGGTTGGCGGCAACAATTTCGGCATGTGTGGTGCACGTGGAAGGATTTTCCATGAGTTGGAGGTAGTAGTGTTCAACGCTTTGTTTGGTACTACTAACCCACTATGTTTGAGAGGAACCGTAACCTTGATGTACTCCTCGTTTATCCCCATAGAAAGTAGAGCTAGATCGTTAGTGTTCCCGCCTGAACCCGCCACTACTTGATGCATGTGCTCAGAAATGTATGTGTGTATGATGTGTGTACGATAATAACAACAGACCTAGAACTGATCCACCCAGTCAATCAGATGGCGTCCTGGGCGCGTGGCGAACGCTGAAATAGAACTGTACCCTATTTTGGCCACAGTAGCACCGAGTATATACCTGAGTTTGGCTATCGCCAAGAAGGAGTTATACCCTTGTACCCTACCCATGGTTCCACACTGCCCAAAAAAAAAAATTGGCCTGGTCGAGACTCGCGTGCATGCTGCGCTCGCGATGCCTGCCGCCCTCGCCGCGCTCGGTGCCATCTTCCAAGCTTTCCCCGCCCTATGTCCCTGTGAGCCCCGTCTCCCGCGCGGAGAGATGCAAGCCGTGCCCTGTGGCGCTCGTTCCAACACTCGGCTGCTCCTGGCCTCTACCTCCCAGCCTCCTCCTGCTGGCATCCGCTCTGCCCGGAAATATAATGCCGGGATATATGTTTTCGTTCAAGAAAACGGTCCTTACATTCGGACACGTTTAGTTACCCCGCAAGAGAAAAATAAACACACCGGGTCAACCACGCCCACAGACGCTTTCGATCCTGCCTCGACGAGCGGCCGCCCGCGCGGCAGGAGAGCGCAGGCCGATTTACCCTTGTCTGCACCCATGCCCACGCACCCACGTCGAGATCCGGGGCCGCAACGGCTCAGGGCGGCGCGCTCCCAAACCCCACACTAATCCGATCCACATGTGTACTGCTGCTACTACTGCTGTATGTTGCTGCTACTGCTGATGTTGTGCTGCTGCTGAGGTCAATTTCGTCCGGGCGGTTGCTGCTACTGCTGCTGTGCTGCTGCTGAGGTTAGTTGAGTAGCGGGCCTCTTGTTACGAACAAAACAACGAAGAGCAAAATATTGTGAAAGTTTATCAAAACATCAAAATTTGAAAAACAATTTTGGATGTACCAAGTGACCTGCTGGTCTCAGGGGGGCGGAACGCATTCCCTTGCCAAATAGAGCCAGCAAAGCGACGTTTAATGCGCCGGGCACCGCCACGGAGCTCGGCCGAGATCCAGACATGCTTCATACTGTACCCATGGCAGGCTAGCTTGCCCCGCGGCCGAAAGTGCGAGAAGACTCGGCCGCCGGAGAGCAGCGAGCAAAATAAAAACGAAGATAATGTTTTACATATACATATACACAGCAGGGGTTATACCCCGCCGAGTGCATATTCGTATAAATTCGTTGGGACTTTTTCTTGTGCACAAATTGACTTGCGGAAAGCGCGAGAGCGTGAGTTAGCAACACTCGATGAAAAATCGACGAACAGTGGGATTGCTGAACCCTATGCGCGATAAAAATTGAAGGCAAGAACCGGGGGGGAGAAGGGACGACACCTGTGACCACGGCTTGTCCAGAAGCTGGAAAGTGAAAGTGTGAGAAAAACAAAAACAAAAACAAAAAACCATATGTTACAGCATGAGTTGTAACAGACACGCATAGCCAACCAGTCGTTTCGCTCTTTACTGCGCCTAACGTTTGAAGGACAGCCTACTTGGAACTAGCGTGGGGTCATTTTTCCAGTATTAAGTGGTAATAGTAAAGGCTTAGCCCCTGCAGGTGCACTCTCGCATAACTAGGGGATTTATCGACCGCCCAAACTGCGGCCGTTCCACTTCTCGGGAGCTTCTCGAAGCTTTCCCGCCGCTGCCGTAAGTGTGGGCGAACACTCGCCCCAAGCTCCTCCAAGCTTTTCCGTCGCTAGAGCCGCCGCCGCGGGGCTGCATAGTCGAGGAGGTGGAAGGGGGAGGGGAGGAGGACCCAGCGTGGGTAGTTTTCTTCATGGATGATGCGGTTTCGGTGGAGGTGCAGTGGGAAGCAGGCGGGGGGAGGTGCCTATGAGTGCTGTCGCAGGCACTGGCGTCGAATCACCACCAGACGATGGGAGAAAGGGCAGTGGGAGAGGAGCCTCTGCTGTCACATTAGAAGGTGACGGATTGTGCCCCTCGGCAGGAAGTGCTGGGCTTTGACCTAGACACGGAGAGAATGACGATATCCTTACCGGGAAGGAAGATCAATGAGCTACGGGAGATACTCCAGGAGTTGCCCGAGGAGAGGAGAAAGGCAACTGTACGGGAGGTCCTCGTGCTGGCAGGCAAACTGCACCACGTGGCGTACGTGATCAGACCAGGGCGGTATTTCGTGCGGCGGCTTCTGCAGCTGAGCAAGCCGCATCTGAATGGGCAGGAGAAAAGGGGGGGAGGGGGGGGCTGGGGAAGGGACAGGAAGAAGGCAGAGGCAGGGAGGGTGTTATATCTGACGGAAGAGTTGACGTGGAGTGGTGGAGATGGTGCATGACGGAGGACTAGGCCGCGCGAGGGGAGGAGTTGGGGGCACCGTTCGTCCGGTTCGTGAAACAGCCCCATAAAAGGACCTGGCTTTCCGACGCATCATTCGAGGCAGTAGGGGGGCTATGCCTGGAGACGGGGGTGTGTTGGAGGTACAACCTGACCGAGGAAGAGAGAACGAGGACGGTTAGGAGACCAAATTGGGTCCACAGGCGACCGTTCAGGCAAAGTTTGGCAGGGATCTTCGGGAATTTCAAACTTTTGGCCTTCCCTTGTCACCGGTTTTTTTACGGGCCTGACCCTAAGACCAACTATTATGGGGAATATTTTGAGCGATTATTTCTTTCTTTAACAGGGATCTCCGACGCCAAAAATAAAAACCATCCACTATGGGACCGGAAATCATCGTTATTTCTGGGTTCAGAAATAATCGAGGCCAGAAATAAGCGGTTTTGGTGGTTTCTGAGCCCAGAAATAACAGCTCTTCCACCTCTCAGAACTAGGATTATTTTACTTTAGGATACTAGCTCGTACCAAGTATCACATGTCACCACTGCCTATACTGTACCTGGTATGATACCTATCTGCTGTACACGTCACCCATCACCCACAACAAAGAATCGCAAACACATGAACACACCTACGACAGCATGCCGCGCTTGTTGTGTGCGAGACAGAGCTTCGTCCTCACACAAACGCGACAGCAGCAGCACCACCACCATCGAAACCACCACAGGCACACCACAGCAGCACCACGGCAGCACCACCGCAGCACCACAGTAGCAGAGACAGCAGCAGAGGCGGTGGTGACCTAAAGTCGCCGGCGACAGTCTACGTGCCAGAATTCAAAAATAAAGGCAAACGGCAAAACAAGACCTACCAATTCAAAAACTATAACCAATTTCCAGAAATCAGAAGCGATAGACTATAGGCTAAAGGACGGTATTTCTGATGCAGTTATTTCTGGAGCCTCAAAATGTGGGACGGTGGCCCCTTCGCAGGTTCTCTTTCTCAGATGGAGGTGTGGAGACACACCGAGGTAGGTTATGTGCGCAACCGCACGCTCGAGGGTCAACGATGAGGAAACACCTCAGAGTCTACCTCGAGGAGCCCAGAGGATGATCTTGAAGGATTATAGTGACAAGGAGGCGGTACAATCTAGGGAATAGGAACTGGTATCCACACTACCCCACCACCCCCCCTTTTTTTAGACGTTGCAAACGTGCGCGTCTTATTATGTTGTCGTTGTTATTGTTGTTCTCTCGTCAAACATGGAGACTAGAGTTCGTGGTCACACAAATGTGCTGGAGCCCTAGGAAGATCCGAAAAAATGAAATCAAAATTCGTCCAGGAAAAATACTACGCTTGCCCGCCTAAAAACGCACAATACGAAGAAAAGGCGCATAAGTGAACATATCCAATGTGCAAACTGAACTCACATGGCCGCGGATATCCACTCAACTACGGCATAGAGTTCCCCCGTTCCCACAACTAACCAACTCACGGCTACAAACTACAGCGGTTGGGCTGCCTGCACCGTACGAACCGCACGGTAATCGTGAGCACTGACGAACGCAGCAATTGCAACGCAGCAGCACACCCTCAATTATAGCAGATAGATGACATATGTACTCGCACTTCTTGCCTACCTCTGAATCCACCAATGATGACCAGCGGCCCCTCACAATGGCATATTGTCCACACAGCGCTGTTGTATGCCGTCGTGCGAGCAGAGAGCAGTTAGTTTGATGTTTGATGGGTTGAAAGTTGAAAGTTGGTTGAAAAAATGGAAATAACAGGTATGTGGTTTCAAAACATTTTATAGGCGTTTCTGCACGGGGTGACACATCACCCTCCCCTGTAAAACATATTTAGGGTTAGGCAGTAGGGTTAGGGTTTCTGCACAACATATATTCGGCGGCTCAGCGGCCGCACTGGTTCTTGCGAAACATATTTAGGTGCGTGCGCTGCGCCAAAATAAACGCCAGCCCGCGTTGGAAGCCATTTGTAATCATACCTGGTAGGTGTCTTCTCTCAGTCCCCGATAACAACAACAACAACAGCAGTAACTAGCTCGTATACTATTTTTTTTGTTGCTTCTGTTTCTTTTTCATCGCCTCTTTCGCTGTCTTTTTCAGACTGTGAACTCGGAACCCCTTAATTAAAGTCCAGCGAACTCAAAGCCCTTCATTCAGCCAACTCAAAGCTCAAAGCCCTTGAGCCAACTCAAAAACCCACGATGAAGGCCACGTGCCTTCGTTGCACAAAACAAGGAACAATTTTTGCACACGCGATGGACGTGCGATCGCATGGAAGCAATCACAAAGTAAGAGTTTCACTGGACGGGGTGAAACGAACGTAACGAACGCGTGTACAACAAGGCAAGGGCTTCGCATTTATTTGGTGCCGGCAATCGCCCTCACCCACCATGCTTCGGGTAGGCTAAATCTCTGTCATGACTTTCTCTCATGATCTCATCCGGTTTGTTTTTGTTTACCTGGTACTCGCTTGCTTGCAGGATCAAGTATATACCAAACACGCCATCCATGTTTAGACTATATTATTAATAGAAGAAGTAATTAGTGTTTGACAAAATTGTGTTGTTAGCTTGTACCAGCAGTAGTAAGCGTTTCGCATGCAACGAAGGGTTGTATCAGATCAGAGTAGGATTAAGACCACTATGATGCTAGAAACGACTTGTCAAATTGAGCAGAGAACTTGCCAGGAAGGTTTGATTTTCCAGGAATTCCGTACGAACAGATAGATCTAGATCAGAGCTGATCCCGAATCTTGCGATCGATCCAGACGGAAACTTCCGCACAAATTTCATCATGCATGGTGTCTGTGCTCGTCGCGGACACAATCGAACATCTCATATTATTGATATCTCAGAAGACCTAACAATGCGGCCGTCCGGATCTTGGAAAATAGCTTTTACGCTCTCTCATTGGCCGAGGGCTATGTGATGGTCCGCAGATCGGAATAATGAGTAAATTTCCACAAAAACGGCGCAGCCGCATTTCTCGCCCATTTCTGGCCTGTTTTGGGTCTGGGTTGGGGTCAGGGTTAGGGCTAGGGTGGTGGGTTGGGTCTACGGTCTACGCCCGTACCTCTATCCGACCTGGAAGTAAGTGCTTTCTGCTCGCAAACGCGAACAGCCCACCGCCCCAAAGATCCGGGCGGCCAACTTGTGAGGTGAGCTCTCTCATCAAGCAGTCAGCAGATTGAATTGACACTTCTCCGCAAGATCCCACCCAAATAAGCTCAGTTCGGGATCGCCGCGGGCTTCGGCGGCGGCGCGTGATCTCGAGACCGCGCGCGAGGAAACAGGTCCGGCGAAAGAGGTCGAGGAACTCGGCCGCGGAGAGCGGTCGAGACATCGAGACAGCGCTTTTTCCGCCCCGAGATCGAGGTTGAACTGATGTCAAATCTCGGGACAAATCGAAAAGGCAAAATTTCACATTTCCGGTTGTATGCTCTTGGCTTTCACGAAGAATTACGATAGAGATGGACACATCTATAATGCGTACAGCAAAAATAAACAAATCCGTCATTTGGGTGTTTTGCTTCATTATTATTTACGTTCTGCGGCTGCGGGCTACAACGGCACAAAACGCGAGACTCGTTGCGACCCGATCCCCCGACGCACAGCCGTGCTGCTGCCATGTCTACATTTAAACCTACGGGATCTCGTCACCAGATCTCGTCGTCACGACGTCAACTGCTACAACAACAGTATTCATAGGAGATGTCCCTCCATAGTGCCGGTTGCTCGCTATAGTGCCTGTGAACACGTTTGGCGCAGATGGGAACAACCTGTCAGTAATGGGAGCAAAGTGCCTGGTGCCGGTGTCGCCCGCAGGCATTCAGCGGCACCAAATAGGGATTCCTGCTGTATTCCAATGATACGTATCCCGCTTTCGTTGCCGCTACACGCTATACTAAAACCATTGCAAAGGCAACCCCCCCCGCCCCCCCTCCGCCCACTCTGCGCAAGGGCCGCTACGAACAAAAACAAAAACATAAAAACTGGATCGGCACCCAAAATACGCCACGTACGAAAAACACGGATCAAACTCCGAT
The DNA here is from genome assembly GCA_012845835.1 of Undaria pinnatifida. NCBI lineage: Eukaryota > Phaeophyceae > Laminariales > Alariaceae > Undaria > Undaria pinnatifida. Next base: position 8,151,494 of record JABAKD010000012.1, on the reverse strand, counting down.
GATAACACGAACGACACGATGCCTCCAGGTCGGCTCCCTTACAGTAGTGCAAATTGCAAAACAGACTACACACATGGATAATTGGTGCATTCAAATTTACTGGGCGGCAATATCCTGCCCCCCTCACCCCCCCCCCCTGCCCGTTCCTGCCCACCCCCTTCCTCTCTGCCCGCTGCGGGCGAAACCGCCTGCCTATCTGATTGTCGGTCTATGTGCACAACGCTCCTTTCACCATCAGCTAGAGACAACGGCGCACTCGTTCGCGTTTCCAGCCACCACAGATCCCCTCCCCCTAAGTTGTTCCCACTCCAGGGGTTTCTCCCGCATCAGCGAGACGTCGCCGCACTCGCTTGTCCATCGCGATCCCCTCTTTTTTTTCCTTTTCGGGGGTTTCCGCAGCTCCTGATTGTCGACACGCCACCCCGTGCACGACAATGCGGTATCACGTGGCTCGTAATTCCCGCCACCACTCCCTTTCATGGGTCTCCACGTTTCCTGGTTGGCGCCACCCCACCCCACCCACAAAATTCCTACCACTAACAAACCCCTGATCGTTCCCCCTTCAGGGGTTTCTATCTCCTGGCATGTGCCACACCACCCCCTGCATAATAACGCCGTACGTGGGTGATCATTCCCGCCACCGCACCCAACCCCCTTACGTTTCCCCTTCAGCGGTTTCCACGTCTGTAGGTCGGCGCCACGTCCCCCCTCCCCCCCGCATAACAACGCCGTACGTGACTCGCCATTCTCGCCACCACGGAACCCCCTGCTTGTTCCCCCTGCAGGGGTCAATCACGGCTCCTGGCCGGCGCACCAACGCCACCACCACCACCCCCTGCACAACAATGTCGCACATGGTCTACCACTCCTGGGCCTGGACACCGCCTGGTCGGCCTCCCATGCCCTTGAAAAACCCGCCCGCGTCTCCAACTTCGCCCCCCTCGGCCTGCAGGGCCTACCGGGAAACAAAAGCGAGCAAGTGCGCAAGCGTGCAAGACGGGAAGTACGTGCGGCGATGAGAGGTTAGAGCACGCTGTATACCGCAGCGTGCAAGCATCCAAGATATGGTTAGTTTGAGGGGTGATGAGAAGTTGAATCAAGCTCCTACAGCAAGCAAGCGTGCATGGTGGGAAACGCGCGGGGTGAGATATTGGAGCAAGATTATTGCGTTGACAATAATGGCAACTGTAGTGACTTGCTTACACTGCGAAAAGCCACGCGTGCAAAATCGGACACCGGGGTGGGGGGGCGTGAGGTTAGAGATTGGAGTTCTCGAGTTGCGGTTAATTCGAGAGGAACAAGGCAGGGGAGGGGGTATTTGGACAGACATCCTGTCATCCTGCGAGGTGAGATTGGAGCGAGAGAGTTTGCGTCGACCTCGGGTGGAGCAACGGGGGCGGGGGTGTGTGCTCATTTGTTGCTCGCCTTCATCATTTGACCATTGATCACGCATCCCCTTCGAGACGGAGCACTGTTCCTACTCCGAATAGAGGCACCTCCAACATTTTGGCGCTCAGTACGTCTCTTTTATCTATTTCACATTTGTTTGTGCATACCTTATCTCGTTCCTGTTTTGCCATCTGTGGCCATCTATCTCCTAGGATAGCGATCGTTTTCTCGCTACTGTCTAATGTACTATACTTCTCGAATGTTATATTTGTCGATATTTTTCATCTCTTCTATATATAATACGTTCCGTTCCTCGTTGTACAGGTCACATTCTCCCACTTCGAGTAGTCCATTGAGCCGAGCAAATACCTTTTCATTCCTTTCTCTTTTTAACCCCCCAATCTCTAGATGGTCTTCCTTATTCACCTTCGTTCTTTACGCCAGCCTTTCCCGTACTACTTATATTCTTTATTTTACTTTTGTCTTGTACCCTCCAAACTTGTCTATGTACAGTAGCTCCTGGTTTCTACCTAGGTCCTTCAATACCTTTTCGACTACGACATCCCACCCTATTCCAGCTTCCCCTTTCGTTAATTTCTACCACACAGCCCTATCAGCTAGTGCTGACAACCTCTTTTTTTGGCGTTATCCTTACTTTATACATGTATTACCACTTCAGCTTTCTCTCATCTATTTTTGAGTGGGTACGTTCCCAGTTATGTTCTTAGTGCTGAATAACCCGTCGTACATTGAGTATCCTAGTATTTTCTTGGCTGATGTCATCGGTACAATTTCGAGCGGTTTTACGAACTTCGGGTTCCTTTCCCATGCTTCTCCTGCATATTCTAGCCTTAGTACAATCACATTCACCAGAATACGCATTGTAATTTCAATCCGAGTGTCAAGGTGCGAGTCTGTTGGGATCGCATCCATGCCTACATGCGCTGTACCCTTCCTATTACTGTTGCTATGCGCGCATCCCAAAAACAGTATTTGAGATCTCTACGCCAACGTACGCCAAGGTATGTATACTGGTCTACGATCGGTAATCAATCTTCTCCCCACTCCCATCATAATGATACCGGCTTTTCCTTATCTTCGTCACATACAACTACCGCGCACATGTTACGTTTTCTGACATTCTCCATTTCCTAGTGGATGGTAGTGCTTTCGCAATTTGTTTTTGTAGTCCTTCCCGTGTTTCAGACATCCCAACGAAATCATCCGTAAACTTCAATCCCGATACAGTGTCTTCCCCCACGGCGACTCCCTGCTTTGCAGCTTCGGTTGTTACTATCATGGCCATTAATTAATATACACCAGGTGCCTTGAACAGCTTGGGCGATAACGACATTATATGCCTGTGCTAATCCTTGTAAAATATCAACACAACTCGATATTTCTCCGTCCAACATCGCAGCACTTCTCGCACATTCCGTTGACTTTTTCATCATTCTCCACATATTTCCTCTGGTCCCACAGTCAGAAACGCTTTGGCCAAAAAGCCTCACCTTCATCATAGCGCGTGTTCGGTGGGGGCTAGGTTATAGTTTTTTCACAAAAAGAAGAAAAAGACAAAAGCCTCACCTCGACAAAGGCGGGATCCTTCATCAACTCGGCGTACATCTCTTCCATCAGTGCAGGGTCGCTTTCCAACGCCGCCAGCATCTCCATCATATGCAGGAACACAACGAACGCAAACAACCCGAGCACACATCGCAAGGAAACAAAACACAAACAACAAGTGGGGTTAGAAATAATATAGAAGGTAGAAACATATACCAGGTATAGAACATATATATATAGACTTACTTATGAATATCTTTGTGCTGAAAGCGCTCGGTTGGTGCTTCCCGGGCATCTCCGAGGTCGGTCGGGCCAGCTTATTACTTGCGGAACGGTTCAGCTTTTCTTTGGTTTCTTACTCCACCTGGTATATTTTTGTTACATATATATATTGATTTTTTTCATGGGAACTTTTTTTTTCCGATGACACCCAGATTCGAACAACCGAAGAGCATGATTATAAGCGGACAGTCTATCTACTTGACCAAAACGTCACGTTGATATCTACCTTATTTTTACAAATATATATATATCGATTTTTTTATTGGGATTGTGGGTCACAATGCTCTGAACCCAACCTGCCTACTTGCGTCTGAACACAAATTCTAGAACCTTCGGGAACGTTCCGCACGTTCTCCTAGAAAGATCGTCTCTCGGAGCGATGTCGTTCTCGCCCACACTCCGAGCCACAAGGAAGGGTACAACATCCCGAGAAACCTCAAGACGTCTTCCCAGACGCTTCCTCAGCTCGTTGCCCTTTGCTTTCGTCCGAGAGGAGTGCGAGGGTGCGCCCTCGCACACCTCCCACACTTCCTACTGTCCTCATCTCAACCTGAGATTCTGTCTCTTTACCGAGCACGTCTATTCGTCCGGTGATCGTCAACACCGCCCACATTCTGCGGCCGTTGCCTAAGAGGAACGCGTGTACACACAGCGTTGGAGATTGGCACCTCCCTGCGGTGTTCTTGAGTACCAAGCCTTATTGGCGTTCAGACGGCAGTCTTTTGGATTGAGCCTTTCTCGAGTTCACCTCAGCCATGTCCGATAGCTACGGAGAAAACGTGGACAACCGGGACCAACAGCCCGCTCCCCCCGCCGACGGGACTGTTGTGGTCACCACCAACGGCGCCGCTGGTGATAACCCCGCAAACGCCGCGGAGCTATGTGGCCGAGGAGCACGTCGACCGCACCGCCTTCGTGCACCAAGAGGCAAGTACTGTTTTAAGCGCATGCCTTTCGGAGTAGCGAATGCACCATGGCTGTTTCAACACGTAATGTCTTTAGCTCTAGGCCACCTTGGCCCTGACTATGGTATCCTTTCGTACATGGACGATTTGATTTGTATCAATCACACGTTCGAAAGCCACCTCGTCTCTCTCGAGAAAATGTTCGCAGCGTTGCATGCGGCAGGCTTGACACTCAAACCGTCCAAAATTCAATTTGGGCAGAAAGAAGTCGACTATCTCGGTCACGTCATTTCCGCGAAAGGTATTTCCGTCAGTACCGACCGCATCAACGCGATTCACGACCTGCCCACGCCCAAATCCATTAAAGACTTACGTTCTGTTCTGGGTATGGCGAATTTCGTCCGCCGGTTTGTCAAACATTATTCTGACCTTACGGCACCGCTTGTAGAACTGACTCGAAAGAGCTTCGTCAAACGCACGAGTTTTAAAAGGGCATGGGGTCCGGCACAAGATGCCGCATTCCAGAAACTCAAAGATGCTTTATCCGAAGCCCCCGTCCTTCACTTTCCCGATTTTTCGAGAGATTTCGTTGTTCACACCGACGCTTTCGAGCAAGGTGTAGGTGCTTTCCTAGCCCAACCGTCCAAGGGCAGCACCGATGGCAAAGAGCTGAATATTGTCGCGTACTATAGCAAGCGTTTTTCTCGTAGCCAAAGCCACTATAGCCCTACGATGAAAGAATGCCTTGCTGTCGTATGGGCTCTGACCCATTGGCGTCCGTATCTATGGGGCCGACACTTTACGTGTTGTACCGACCACCAAACTCTCACGTGCTTGTACCACATGCAAGACACGTCCAATATGCTCACCCGTTGGGCAATTTGTCTCCAAAATTACGATTTCACCGTCAAACACGTTCCGGGAAAACTTAACGTTGTACCGGATACGCTATCGCGTATTTTTAGCGAGGTGGATGGAAAACCACTTCCATCCGAACCGCAACTTGCAGCTATCTGTCGTAACGTCCCCGATGATCAGCCTTTTCATCCCCCCAACCCTCGTGAATACGAACTGTCCGTTGGCAACTTAGACGAGATAGTACCCGTCGAAAGCGATCGCGAATTATTTGCTAGTGCCATATCTGTCTTCCCCGTCGTCGATGCTGCGAAGTTGCTTGCTCATCAGAGGAAAGAATTTTGTCAATACTTTGACTACCTAGTCAATCCTACTAAGGCTCGCGTCCCACACCAGCAATCAAAGTCCAGCATGAGTAAATTCTTCATCCACGAAGGTTTGCTTTGCCGATCTTACGTCCCTGCCCACCTACGTAGGCGGGACACCTTTCGTAACCAGCTAGTGGTGCCGAAATCGTTGAGAACACTTGTAATCAACGCTTGCCATGACCTCCCCTCGTCAGGTGGTCACCTAGCCTTTAAAGGTACCTTCGACAAAGTTCGGGATCGTTATTGGTGGCCCACGATGCACTCTGACGTTGCCGAACATGTTAAAAGCTGTCTTTCTTGTCAACGCCGCAAAACGTCTCACCGATCACCTATGCTGCCTACCGGGCACCGACCGGTCACCAGACCGTTTCAAGTTGTTGTGGTGGATCTCGTCGAATACAAATCTAAGTCGGAAGGTAATCGATTTATCCTGTCTGTCATCGATCACCTCACGCGTTTCCTCATTCTGATACCTATCAAGTCTAAGGAAGCTGCGGTGGTGGTTCGTCATCTTATTGACCGCGTCTTTTCAGTGTTCGGCCCACCAGAAACCCTGCATTCCGATCAAGGGAAGGAATTTCAAAACCAGCTCGTGAAAGAATTGCAGTTTGTCTTTGGGTACAAGAAAACACGTACCGCCGCTTATCGTCCGCAAGGGAACTCAGTTCTCGAGCGTGTCCACAGCACCGTTCATAATATGCTTGCCATGTACAGTAACTTGGCTTGCGATAATTGGGCGGAACTACTACCGTTTGTCCAGCTTGCGCACAACACGGCATACTCCGAAACTTTGGAGGAGACTCCCCACTATCTTGTGTTTGGGCGTACGGCTACTCTCCCCGTCGAACTCATTCTCGGAGTTCCTTCTACTGATGCACCACAAAATAAACTCGACTACTCACGTCGCACAGTAGAAAACTTGCAGCTCGCGTACGAGTTAGCCCGTCGCAATTTACAAGAACGAGCAGACAAGCAAGCGGTCGAGAACGAAAAATTGTCTTTCCCCAGTTTTAAAGTGGGCGACAAAGTATTACTGCATCGCCCGTACCACGAAACTGACGGACCAAACCCCAAGCTCGTTAGCCCTTGGCATGGCCCGTATACCGTCAGAGCTCAGCTCTCCCCTGTTATTTATCGTGTGTCAAAACCGAACGAACCGGCCGAAGTTACGGTCCACTTAGGTCGGATGAAACAATTCGTCAAACCCAAGTCATCACCTGCCCCTGACTTTGAGGCACTCGATGACATGTTCCTCGGAACCACCCTACCCGTCCCTGATCTTGATGGCTCAGTGCACACCGTCACTATCGGCCCGTATGTCATCGAAGCAATCGATGGTCATAAGCGGGGGGTAGGTGCAGCGTCGGTGGAGAATTTCCAATACCACCTCAAACTTAAAGGTCAACCACCACAATGTGGTGTATGGCGTCACTACTGCACTCTTCCTCAATGCAAGGAGATGATCGAATCTTACCGTGCGGTAATTCTGTCACAAAATCCTTCGGCTTTCGACCCGCCCGGGAAGAAGAAGCGAACCTATTCTAGATCGGATCGCGACGAAGGTAACACGTAGGGCATGTACACGCGCGTTGTCATATATATATTTTTCCTTTGTGATTTGAACGCGTCGGTTTTGCAACGACCGATGCCCGGCGCCCACGTGTTTTAGTATTTCCTGTAGCCGGCAGCCCTTCATGGCTTCCTTTGATTTTCTTGTCCTTTGTCCTCCGTGCGAAGTACCGCGCACGCGTGCCCGTGGTTATCTTGTTTTTGAAGCATGACCACTGATCATGTATGTTTTTTTTCTAATGACTTCTTGGTGAGGTACAATAGCGTCTGTTGTACACCAGTTGACTCCCCGCGTCGTTACGCGCCCTTGTGTCCTCGCACGACCTTTGGAACCGGTATCAATTTGTGTACTCTAAGCAATATGGAGCTTTGCTTTGCCAGAAATCCGAGTGGAATAGCCTATTAGTCGCCTTTGTGTTGCATCGTTTACGTCGCCTGTTGGCACTTGGTCTCCACGAGACCCAGATGATTAATTGACTACTCGTTTTTTTTTTCCGGAGTGGCTTTCAGCCACAGGGGGGTCGGACAAGATCCGAGCTAGTCGAGAGGAAATTCATAATAAACGAGCAAACACCATATCTTGTCTACTGGCTCCACGGGCATAACACGCCCAGTCTCTTCCCACCGGAATGCTTTTAAAAGCCCGGGTGATTGGATATGAGACGCATGTTTGTTGCAGGGTGCATTTTTCTGCGAGGTTTAGTTCCATTTCAACCTCTAGAAAGGCAACAAACTTCGGTCTGACTTCTGGCTACATACATGCCGTCACCTAGCATCGGCCTACTCATGTGGCTGTTTTGCTTTTCGACATGAATGTTCGTTCGTCAGTGCTTCCGATGGCATCAATTTTATCTGGCCATGATGCGTCAATGTTGCGTAGCACACTCAGGATCTGTCAAAACGTCTTTCGCGCGACGCTGTTAATACGCTATGCGTATATTTTCCGTGCTAGCCACTTGTCCTGCAGGCCGCAGCAATGCTGTGTTTGGCAGACCACAATTGTCATTACTCCTCCGTTATTCGATCCTGAACAATACTCTGGTTTACTACAAATATTTCCGGAACCTTTTCGGTACTACGTCGTTCATACTTTCGAAGATTTTGAGGAGACTCTTCGAAATAGCGTCTTAGGAAGGTTGGATTACCAGAGCCTGTGTTCCCATTGCTCTGTAATTTTGATGGAGTGAGCGCTCTAACACCATCAAAACTGGGGGGTAATGTGGGTCACAATGCTCTGAACCCAACCTGCCTACTTGCGTCTGAACACAAATTCTAGAACCTTCGGGAACGTTCCGCACGTTCTCCTAGAAAGATCGTCTCTCGGAGCGATGTCGTTCTCGCCCACACTCCGAGCCACAAGGAAGGGTACAACATCCCGAGAAACCTCAAGACGTCTTCCCAGACGCTTCCTCAGCTCGTTGCCCCTTGCTTTCGTCCGAGAGGAGTGCGAGGGTGCGCCCTCGCACACCTCCCACACTTCCTACTGTCCCCATCTCAACCTGAGATTCTGTCTCTTTACCGAGCACGTCTAATCGTCCGGTGATCGTCAACACCGCCCACACTCTGCGGCCGTTGCCTAAGAGGAACGCTTGTACACACAGCGTTGGAGATTCGCACCTCCCTGCGGTGTTCTTGAGTACCAACCCTTAGTATCACTTTTTTTTCCGATGACACCAAGATTCGAACCACCGAAGACCAAGCTTACAAGCGGACAGTCTATCTACTAAACCACAGCGTCACATTGATATCTATTTTATTTTTACGAGTACAACTGATAAATAAATACCAAGTATCGATTCTTCATGAGGATCATTTTTTTTTCCGATGACACCCGGATTCGAACCAGCGAAGGGCAGGATTATAAACGGACAGTCTATCTACTAGACCACAATGTCACAGCCGCAGTGGCATCTACCAGTACTATTTTTATTATGTGCAACTACTACTGTATATTAGCGAAACACCACACGGGTGGGTTCTGTAGGGTACTCACAGACCTATACCGGGGGTAATTACCCTCTGTAATTACCCTACAGAGAGGCACAGACCGTTCTGTAGTATCCCCCGTACCCTACAGAATTATTATGTGCATTTGTATCATCCCCAGTACCCTACAGAATTATTCGGTGCATTTTGTACATCCCCCGTACTCTACAGAATAGTTCTGTGTGATGCTGTGATGCCTCCGTACCCTACAGAATTATTCTGTGACGTCCTTTCACAATACCCTATCTGCACAGAAAGTTCTGCATCATCCCCCGTACCCTACAGAATTATTCTGTGCGTTTTGTACATCCCCCGTACCCTACAGAATAGTTCTGTGTGGTTCTGTGATGCCTCCGTACCCTACAGAATGTGTGTACCCGGAACAATTACCCGCAGCACGGGTGATCTGTGCATTACCCCGTGTGACGTCACGTCCGCGAAGCAAGCGGGAAGGTGAGTCTGCACACACACAGACACCACAGACACACAGACACAGCCACCAGCACAAACAGCAGTGTACGCCCACACGAACAGCGGTACACAGACAGATCTCGAGAGGGAACATGAATGGTGCGGACCAAGGCAGCTCTTCCGCGACCCCAGACACAAACACGCATGGACACCTACTGGGTAGAGATGGTGATGTTCCTCCACGCCAACTTGGAGCACATCCCCGGGTTCAAGGACATTCCCATTATTGCCGCGAAGGATATTCACAAATGTCTGCCGCCACGGTTCAACGGGGGGGATGCTGACCTGGCGGCCGCTGAGGCCGCCTTCGACGTGATTGGCAACACCAAAACCGGGGACGTCGGCCTGTGAAGGTCGCGAGCGTTGGATGAGTAGTCTATGTTTCTTGGCCTACGGAAGTACGTCGTGGCAGTCAACGTAGTTTGAATCGGAGTGGGATGGGAAGGATTTTGCTCCGGGTGGGGGGTAGCTGTGTCCTTGCGGGTATGGTGTTGATTTTGATGCAGAGGGCCATTGTGTTGTGCGTTTAGCGCCCTTGACTCTGCCTTTTCGTCATGTTGTTCAGGATAATACAGGGGTGAATCGGGTAAGTACCGGGGGTACTCTGTACGCAGAGTTCTGTAACACCCGCCTGTACTCTACAGAATAGTTTTGTGTCGTCCACTCACAATACCCTATATTCACAGAAAGTTCTGTATCATCCCCCGTACCCTACAGAATTATTCTGTGCATTTTGTACATCCCCCGTACCCTACAGAATAGTTCTGTGTGATGCTGTGATGCCTCCGTACCCTACAGCATAGTTCTGTGATGTCCATCACAATACCCTATATTCACAGAAAGTTCTTCATCATCCCCCGTACCCTACAGGATTATTCTGTGCGTTCTGTAACAGCCCCCGTACCCTACAGAATTATTCTGTGCGTTTTGTACATCCCCCGTACCCTACAGAGAGTACCCGTACCCTACAGAACCCACCCGTGGAAACATAGATGTACCACGCAGCTTGCAAAGTTGAGTTTCAACCATTCAATCGGTCGTACTCACAGCTGACGTTTTTCAATTCATATATAAAATGTACCTGGTATATCGATTCTTTGAAGAGGATCATTTTTTTCCCCGATGACACCTGGATTCACCAACGAAAACCAGGCTTATCAGCGGACAGTCCATCTACTCCACCACAAAGTCACATTGCTACCTATTTTTTTTTCAACAAATAAATATTGATTTTTCATGAGGATCATTTTTGTTTCGATGACACCCGGATTCGAACCAACGAAGGCCACCAGGATGATCAGCGGACAGTCTATGTACTAGACCACAATATGTCACAGCAGCAGTGGTGTATCTACCAGTACTATTTTTTTACAAGTATATATCAATTTTTTTATGGGGTTTATTTTTTTTTGCATATGACCCCTGGATTCAACCAACGAAAACCAGGCTTATAAGCGGGCAGTCTATCTACTAGAAGACCACAAAGTAACATTGATATCTACCTCAGTATTATTTTTTTTTTGTGCATCATTTTTTTTCCCCGATTGCACCGGGATTCGAACCAACGAGAAGACCTTGAGGCTTAGTCTATAGTACATACCCGTACTACTACACCAGGTTTGTACTTGCCATCAGGTACTACGCTGTTGGATCACAATGCACGCCCAGCTCAGATCAGTTCGGCTATATATAGCCCAGCAGCGCAGCGTAGCGCCGTGCGGAGCCGTGCGGTGCGGTGCCGTGCCCTTCGCTGCGGTGCTGTGTGGTGCTGCGGTGCGTGCTTTTCGAACGTAGAGCAGTACCGGGTATAACACGTGTCGTTCTGTATTATTTTTCTTCTTTTTTCTTTTTCTACATGTATTTGATCTTTCACGGCCCCCTGTTTTTTCCCCCACGCAAATTACCCCCGTACTGCCTATCAGAACGTAACACCGGTAACAAAAGTACACAGCACAGCTGAGCACAACAGGGCAATTTTCTCTAAGCAGCTCTTGGCATTATCAAATCGCTGTTCGCACCAAATCATGGGCCTCTTCTTTCTGCCCCCTTTACATGTTTTTGGTTGCATTCTTCCTCGCCTTGCGCGAGCGTAGCGGGCGGCGTCAGCCGCCCGCGGAGCGGAGCCCTTGTATATATTACTTTCTTAAACAGATACGAAGTAAAAGCATGCTACACTGGGGAGGACAGTACTTCGGGGGGGAAAATCACCTATGAGATCATGCCAGGTAAGGTTGACAGTTACGCGTATACCAAGAAATTGAGAAAAGATACATCGATAATTATATCCTATCCGAGAATCTTCCTCTATAGTCGTCATATTCGATACTTGGCCCTTTTACCGCTGTAAAAAGCTATCCTACACTAAATCCAACAAGTTTGACCCGAAATAAAGGGTGCAACTTCTAAAGGGGTGAATCTATGCCGATGCGCCGAGGTTGAGTAGCATCCCCGGATGCTCTCGCTCACTTTCTCGATGCTCCACCTAACCGTGGAGGGGTCTCTCCTTACCTAAAACTAAAACAGCAAAAGCTTCCCCGATGAAGGGGGGTGTACGATTTAAGAAGGGGGTGAGTCGGGCGAAGCAGAACATTATGAAACCGATATGTCGCTCTTAAATGGAGTTTTTAGTAAACCCGGGCCAAGCCGCTTGACCTCTCTTAAATCGAGCTATCGTACATCGCAGCCCTCCCGGCAGCGGGTTACAACCCTCTAGGTGCACATTTGAACATTTTAATCACCCAAAACCACCAAAAAGCGCCATTTTCTCTACAGTCTTGGGAAGAGCGAGCGTGCAGCAATACAATACGAGTAGCAGCATCGCCATTCTGTATTTGGTAGTGAACTAGATTGAATATGCGTGATATTGCGAGGTTTTAGATACTTTTTTTTGGGGGGGGGGTTTCGTGAAATTCGTGTTCTTTTCGCGTAATTAGGTTGCGATTTCGCGGAAGTTCGAGCGAGTCCGTGTGATTTTGCGTGACGTGTCAGTGTGGCTCCGAACGTCGCGCTTCGGACACCGCCCTATACAAACTTGCTATTAATAGTAGCCCGCGCTGCTTCGTGTGATCGATTCTGTAATCGTAACTGTTTTCAACATATTTTCCCCTTCAAGTCCCAAAGAGAATTAAGCTACGAAGCACGTTACTTCGGACCTCTCCGGGAGTAGGGGCTCCATGATACCACTCGTGCAAATGTACTACAGTAGCAGTAATATCTTGTTACTATCACAGTACAAAAAACAAAAAACAAAGTCGTGATACTGAGGAATCACCTGGCGCGAATGCTGCAACCGGTCCATCCACGGCAATCCTCCCAACGATCTACTAATGCAAATGCTTTTACGTACGGTAAATTTACCCTTGGTAAGTATTATTAATGAAAACGCTTCCAATTTCCAACGGCCCATGAATGCACAGGCTTTTCAGTGGTGAAGGCATTCCAGCGCTTCCAACGGCCAGGAATTGATAACGCCTCTAGATGGCCATCAATGATAGTGCTCCCAACGGTCCAACAACGCAATTTCTTCCAATGGTCCATTCATCAAAACGCTTCCAATAGTAACATCCGCCTGTAATCGCGGTTAGTATTGGCGACCCTCGGTGCCCCGTAGCAAAATCGTGGTTTGCCGTACAAACCGCGGCAATCTGTGTTAAACAGCGGTGAACATTATGGAGTGGACCGTGGTTAACCAAGGTAAGCTATCGTCGTCCATGGTTAACCGTGTAAAACCGTGGCAAAGCTTACCTCGTCGCTGTCGAGGTCGGAGTCCTCGAACACGCTCGCCGCGTTGAAGAGCGTCTTGCTCGCCGCGTCGAAGAGCGTCTTGCCCGCCGCGTTGAAGAGCGTCTCCGCCGCCTTGGTCAGCTGTGCGGTATTATTCATACGGTACATACATGGTATTTATCATACAAGGAACAAAAGGAGCATAGAATACACAGTCACAGTTCTTGATCTATATGATCCACATATGTACTTCAGAGCAGACATTATCCCTGGTCTAAATGATCTTCATGGCCGATAGTTCGTGTCGGCGGGTGAGCAGGTTAAGGACAGTTTTCTCGGTTGGATCTGTGCTACACAGGTCCTGCACCACATATCGCATCGACAGATAAAGTATCTATATGACCTAAGCGATCTAGAATATCTACATCGTGATCTGTCCGATGTGTGTAAATAATAGTTAGTCACTAGACACCCTGTCAGGACCCAGCAAGTGCGACCTGAAAAACCGTCAAGCGCACTAACCTTTCAGGAAGAGCAAACAACATTTTGTGAATAGTACAAGTATCAATATCACGCTGAATATCACGCTGCGCGCTTGTCGTCTAATAATCCCCTCCCATCGCACTTCGGACACGTCTTCTAACCCAGCAGCCCGGGCTGTTCGGTCTGGCCGATGCTGTACCCGCCAGAATAGATTCAATCAACAGTTTTACCTTCTCAAGGCCCACAGGGGTACGTTAAAAAAAAACTAACAAAAACACCAGTCGCTACGAATGCTATGTAGATCACGCCCCTGCCCACACCCCACCCCATCCCATCCCAAACCGCAACTGCCACGCTTAGCACCGCCTTTACAATTAAGATGAAATAAAATTACCGACAACTGCCGACGTAGGTACAACCAGCGAATTGACGGTTGCCCCGCCGATCGCCCGCAATACTACTTTTACGCGTGCCTGGAGACCGTTAATCGGCTGGAAAGGTGAGGGAGCGACTGCTACTGGTTAGCGGTCCAAAACAGCCGCATCCTCGTTTTCGGGACATGTTCTACTTGAAATTAGTGTCGGATAATTGTTGCGTCAACTAAAGGGGCTAAGACGGTACACGCGCTCACGGTGGTCTAATCCTGTCGGGGCTCCACAGGGAAAAAATAACGAATGGAAGCGACGATTGCAGTATCCGTGACACCAAGCAACCCGGTCTGCTACGTTAGGTGGCGGCGATTTTTTGTGTCGAACTCCGGCGCAAGTTACCTGCCGCACAGGTTTTTGGCACCGCAGTTTGCTCCACGCTCATACAGTACTATGATAAGAGCGCCTTTGTACTTTATGTTATCGCTGTACATGGGCCCAAAGAAGGGTTAAAGTTGTGCCGCCAAAGCGCCAAAGTGTAAATGTGTGTAGTGCAGTGCTACGATAGCGGTGCGGAGGGTACCTCGGTTTGAGAGCATCCCGTGACTATGCCGAAACAGGGGCCCTCAATCCTCCAACAACTGGAAAACCGTTTTTGGGGACAAAAAATACTTGGATTTAGTATAAGGAGGGGTTCGGGGGCTCTAAAGGGGTTAGCTACACATCGCCCTTGTTTGCAACGCATGTCTTTTAGTATAGCGGGACATGCTGATTCAACCCGAATCGAATACTGCTCACTTGGATGCTCTAAAATTGGGGCACCCACCGTAACAGGCGAATAACACATAATACACCCTGACGCATGTTTCGCACATGACTAGGGAAGATTCCAAGTGTTCGAATATCTTCCCTACGGTGCTCCCAACTGGACAAGACCTGCTAAATGCGAAAGACAGCTCACCTCCGGCACCACTGTCGGGTCGCCGAGCAAAGCGTTGATCAGGTTGGAGAGCATTTCCGGGTGCTCGATGATCTCCATCACCTGCCATGCAGGGCGGCCGCGATATTGCGGGCATATCATAAAAGGGTGGCATTATATTCGCGCCACTGCGGGTCCGGCGTGCGGTGGCGGTGGGCCGAGACACGTACTGAAGGTACAGCCAGGCGCGATATACAGTCCCGTCTTGACCCTTTCAGAGCTGCACCTTCGTTTGTGGGGACACACTTCTTGGAAAGTAGAGTACAACACGTACAAACGGCAGAGGTTAAAGGGAAAAAAACTCCGCCACCACCAACCAAGGCGCACGCATGACCGGAAGGGCTGCAACTCGAACAACAGTCAAAACACGCGCGTTGTCTCTGCCACGTACCACACTGCTGTAGAAGGAATCTGAATGCTGTGCAGCAAGCAGTCAGGCAGTACGAACACGCCCCATTATATTTCCGGTGTCACACCGTAAATGAAACCCGCCCCCCGCCCCCCACGACTACCGCCCTAACCCGTGTGAACCCCGGGCGCCGGCTCTCATTGCCATCAGCGCTTCGTAGCTGCGCCACGCCATCAAGGGGAAGTTCGAAGCACACGGTGCTGTCGGGACCAATAAATGGCACGGCCAACCGCGGGCCACACGGTACCTAGAAAGAAATAAGAGCGCCCCCCCCCCCCCCCCCCCCCACCCAAGCGCCAAATACGTGTTCCGTCCTACGGCTGTAGAACACCAATTACAGCAAATTACACCAAAAAAGGTTGAGATTGAACCATTAACCCCTTTAGAAATGCATCCATGGTTTACGGTACAAATTACTTGGAATTTGGTGTGGGGTATATTTGCAGTTCTAAGAGGGTTTACAAACCGACTCTACGTCCGATTTAGGTTATCCCCGAAACTACGGTGCAAATTGAGGGAGCGAAAACGGGCGAGGAAGTCTCACAAGGACTATTTGGCTCTACTCATTGGGAACAGCGGGGTATATCGTCTGCATCGCATGCGCGCCGCGCACCGCGCTCCTTCGCTATTCCACCATTTCTCTCACGCCCCGCCCCACCTGGTTGAGCTGCTCCCGATCCAAACCGATCGTGGTGAGCATATCCTTCAGCATCGCCCTCAGCGTGGCAGGGTCAGACACCTCCATTCGCAGTTTCACAAGCTTCCCGATGGTCTCTGTTGATAACCAGAAACAGTTAGCGTCAGGAAGGAGGGGGCGGCGGGTGTGCCGAACGAAGGTGAGCCTCCTCCGACGAGCGAAATGCTCAAGAGTACTTGGTATCAATCGCCTGTGAGCGCGTCTTCAACAACACCAAAACCGGCCGGTACCAACACCAACACCAATCACAACATTTCGAGACGAAAAAAAACAAAAACAAAAACATGAGCGCGTTCAGGAACCCCCCCCCCCCAGGCGTTTCCTTCCAACTAATAGTGGGAAAAGCATTTGGCCAGCCGAGCCCCAAACCAATCAGATTTGGCCCGATCGCTCACTTTCGGCCAGCTCGTAGAATTTGGTCTTGTAGAGAATGGGGCTTCCCTCCAAGGAGATGAGCTCCAATATCTGAGCGAACAAAAGACAAAGCGCGGTGCGCAGAATGGTGAGATCGTCCTATCGATCCTGGTACTAGCACGGGAGTCACCGCCCGATATCGTTTACGAGGATATCCAGCCCGAAGCACGCGCAATCAAAGTACTACACGTAGCCTGCAAACATGGCTACATATCGACGAAATTTTCGATTTCACAGCTGATGGGTATTTTTCTTATACTTCGAAGTATTCTATAAAAACACGACAAAAAAACAGCGTCAGGGGCAGCGCAATGGGGCATCAGGGACCAACAGCGCGTACAAGGAAAATAACGCAAACCTGTCAGCTGCAAATGCAAAAGGCGGGCACAAACTACATGGATATCATAGAATTTGATGATGTTGCAGTGAAAAAAAGGCTTAGTATGTTATATCCCATGGAGTGGGGCTCCCTCTATAGTGCCGGTTGAATAGTGCCTACTGCCCGTACAGGGCTGGTGGAGTCGCTTGGCACGACTGTTACCCTCTTGTACTACTGCACTACCAATACCGAGGTACTCTACAATGGTGCCGGTGTCCGGTATACTGCCGGCATTGTTGGTTGGCACACACCGGCATTGCTGTAGGGTGGCGACCACTACCTGTACTTCGTACAGGATTGGTCAAAACCTTGCACCGGCAAAAAAATTCCTCGCCGAAAAATCGCAAAAAATCCACCGCATTGTGTCGACAACAAAGAAAACGAAGACGAGAAACAAAATTTTCGAGGAATCTTTCTTGCACCACAGACAGCGCCAGAAGAGGTTTGAGAGCCGATAGCCTTTGCAGCTACCGGCTAGGTAAGGCGGTAAGGCACCGTGGTTCTATGTCTCCACATCGCTACCCGAGCAATAAAAACAGCCGACGGGGGAAAAAACGCCTAATCGTACAGCTGCAAACCCAAGAAAAAGGAAGGTTGGAAGGGATACTGCTGTTGTAGCCATAAAAGTCGGATTAAAAAATGTGTTGGATGCGTACATGTACATATAAAAACACGGAAGGATAACACGTACGAAGGGTGAATATCTTCTCGGCGGAAGGCATGCTTTCCCCCCCGAGCATCAAATTGGATTAACAGATAGATACGACGAAGATAGACCACGAAATACGATACACTGAACTGCACCGAACGAAAAAAATAAAGACGAATTGGAGCGATCTACTACGGGTGTAATACGCGTTCTTGTCGACGTATGTTGCTCGTCTTGCAGCCTTCATAATCTTGTCGCATCACATCCTTAACAACTCCTATCTTTTTCATTATTATTTTTATATCCTCCGGCGGATGTGGAAAAGTTAAGCTTCAGCTCACCACACTTCCACGTATTTTCATACGCGTCGTGTGTCGATTTAACTCAGTTGCTTTCGGAGCCCAACGCTAGCTGGCGCACCCTTCGGATCCCATTGTAGGTATAGCGTGAGCTGTCTCTATCAGTGGTCTTCGCTATCGTTTGACTTTCTTTTCATTTGTTTAGTTGGACACTACCCCAGCGATGTAGTCCGAAAAGTAAATACCCTACAAAGTACCTTAAAAAAAGGTGGAATGAGGAATACGACAAAGGCTGATCGAGAAATACGATAAAACGTTGTTTCATATATTCAACAATGTTGAATATATAAAAGCGATGCAGAGTAAGAGCTTGGACACTGCCGTACGAAGAAGTGCAGCCGAATATCTCACCTGTTATATAACAGGAAACAACGTAACAAGAAAGGCAGGGTGATATTTCCAGGGTCATAATAAATCAGGGAACCGTTACACTGAAGTTGGCGCAAATCGCTCCCTCTCCCAAGTAATAATCTCAGCCTGGGCCAACGCTTCCGTTTGTTACTAGGTGTCCTGTACCGTACAACCATAAAAACTGCATATAACTCACGTCGTTCTTCTCAACGGGAACCATGCTCTCGTCTCCGAGCATAGCGTACAGCCCGAAAGATGCGAGCAACCTCTCTATCACCCCGGGCTCGGCGAACTGCCCGAGCCACTGGACGCACGTAGCACAATCGCGAGGAACAAACAAAAGAGTGTGGGGGGGGGGCGCGGGGGGTAAGCAAACGAAGCCCGTCAGAATTCCATGTCGTGTGCACAGGGCCAACTCTTCTTACTCTGTATTGGCGGTGGACATCTCTGGCTCGTAAATTTGTGACCGAATCGGCAAGGACACTGGATGGGCTGGACGTCGATTTGTAGAAATCAAGGTTTCGTGTTACGAATTCATGGGCAAGAGCGGCACCGGTCGTTCTCTAGCGCCACCAAAGTACTGCTCTAACCTAAAACACGCACGCGTCCTCTTGAGCCAAAAAACAATCGCTACCGGCCAACACGCCTTGGGTCTTCCTTTTGTGACCCCTTTCCCTTAAGTCAGAACGATATATATCGCGCGAAACGCCTCCGGTCCCCCGTCTGCGACTCCGACATTGGTTTCGCCGTTGAAACATCCACAGACTTTGCACGAAATCGACGCTATATAGCAGCCAAAACGCATTGGTTGGTATTGCGGTAAGATACAAAATGGTTATATTTGATACCTGGTATGCTATTATAATACATGACGAATGAGTCTCTAATTTACGATGACGCCAACATTAGTAGGGACTCTTTTCCAGCCTCGCGTGCCCGATTTTTCCACGTGCCGTCCGACCACCCGATCTTCCAAAAATAACAACAAATAATAATGAAACGTGTATTTGTGACAGATGACACCGCAACGCCATTATAGCACCACAGACGTCTGTACCAGCAAGGTTGTGTGTTGTGTTGTGTTGTGCTGTGTTGTGCTGTGTTGTGTTGTGTTGTGTCATGTTGTGTTGTGTTGTGTTGTGCTGTGTTGTGTTGTGCTATGTTGTGTTGTGTTGTGTTGTGTTGTGTTGTATTGTGTTGTGTTGTGTTGTGTTGTGTTGTGTTGTGTTGTGTTGTGTTGTGTTGTGTTGTGTTGTGTTGTGTTGTGTTGTGTTGTGTTGTGTTGCGTTGCGTTGTGTTGCGTTGCGTTGCGTTGCGTTGCGTTGCGTTGCGTTGCGTTGCGTTGCGTTGCGTTGCGTTGCGTTGCGTTGCGTTGCGTTGCGTTGTGTTGAGCTGACGACAATTACAAATAGCTGCCAGAATAAGACCAGCGCGTGCGCGCGTTATTGGTAGTAACGGCTCACCTCCTCGTCCTGGATGGTCTCGATGACGACATCGATCAAAGACGTGCACAGCTCGGACAGGCTCAACTTCGACAGGTCGGCGTCGGCCAGCGCCGCCAGCGCTTGTCTGCAGTGCCGCAATCAGCGAAAATAACAACCGAGACCCGTCGCGTCGGGAGGGGGGGAGGGAGGGGGTGGGGGGGGGGGGGGGGGGGTGAGGTGGGGGGAGGAGTGGATAGGGGGGGGCGGGGCGAGGGCGTACGTCGGTAAAGTCACATGATCGGTCACGCGTGCGGTGCAAAATCAATATCTTCCCGACAGAACACGAACACGTGACAACGTGAAACAATGACAAGCGCACTGGCGGCCGCGGAAGCGTAGAGCCGCTAAAAACAAAGACACGCCACATCAAGGTGCGCAACTCCCGCCCACCGGACGAAGCACGGTAAAAAACATCGGAGAGGCCAGTAGCGCCGATAAATTGGTACACAGCCCCAGCCTTTGCCCGTCAGCACGTCGACAGGAATGGAGGGGAATACCCCTAAATACGCGTACCGAGAATAAAAAATATGAGCACAAAAGGTCGACAATGCAAGTACACACAAGTGGAGAAGGAGAGAGAGAAGATACCTCCGGTAGCCGAGGAGGTGCTCGTTCGACAAGCACAAACAAAAAGCGAGCGGGGGCGTTCCGGCGAGTGGGATGCAATACGATAGCACAAACAGATTCAACGCGCGTGCCACATCATCCAGATGAACAACAAAAACACAAACACAAAAAACACACTCACAAGCGAAATCACAGAGCTGAAACATAAAACGCAGCGTACAAGACAAGCAACACGGTAACAGAGGTTAGCCAAGTCCTCCTCTCACTCGATATCGTCAGCGATCCCAGGAGCCGCACGCCCCGCACCCCCCGCACCCTCATCAGACGCGCCCGCCCTCTGCAAGAGGCGCTCGAACTCCCCCGCCTGCCGTCGCGACCGCGCCCGTCGTCACATGAGGTCCAGATAATCGGTTCAGCACGAGGTGTGGCCGGGAGCACCACGTGCAATAGGCCGGGAGCATGAGTAACCAGCAACAGCGAAGAAAAAGCAAACCATCTAAATATATACCTGGTATATGGTATCAGTCAAACGTACGTACGGGGTGTGCTGTCGCGTCATCCCTGTATAGTCCTGTATTGCCCTCTATAGTGCTGGGTAGGGGTTGCGCTTTTAGCGCCAAAAGAGGTATACCAGTCCGGTTGAGCTATCTCAAGTGAGGACCTACCGGTTAGTCTAAAGTCCGGTAATATCACGAGTATAACTTGTTTTAGGACTAGGGCATAGAAGCTCGGTGGGGTTGCGCGAACGAATGCCTTCGAAGTAATGTTTTGGGTGAGATACTGAGATCACATTACGTCACATCACATCACATCACAACGTGCTTTCGATACACCCAACGACACCAGCACAGTCAGTATAAGACCTGATTATTCATGCTAGAGAGAGACGATGCTCAATGTTCCGTGGTTACTAGACAATTCATCTACCAAGAGTAAAAACAGTAAATAGCTATGCTAGTTGTTGTTCATAGCAAAACCAAAAATGCAAGAATGGAAAATATAAGGACACGCGACCATGTACGCTATTAATATTAATAATGTAAAAATAAAGTCACGTGACCACGCACGCTACAGCCGTCTGCTTGTGTGGGGGGGTGTTTGCCGAACGGACGATATTATGCGGTAGGCGGAAGACGGATGGCCTATCGCCGACAGATCGCTGGGGGGCCGCCTCCACGCCCGATTAGTCCGGTCCGTCCTGCACATGAAGTATTAACATGATTCCTCTTGGCCACCTCGATCAGGTCGACTACACACCGCTACCGCTGTCCCGGCGTACGAACGCTGTTCGACGACAGCAAAACGAAAACCAACGTCGCTTGAGTCCCCGAGTCAATTCCCCCCGACTCGGGCAACCTCTCCCTCGCTTCCCTCTCTCGTGTACGAGTAGTACTATCGTGGACATAGAGGATGCAACGGTGGCGTGGGCATGAGTCGATACTAAATGCCTACTTAGAAGGCAACAGTTCTGGGATAATTATTGTGAGAGCGAGAACTCTGCACTAAACCACCCTGCTCCCACTCGGAAGCCTTCGTTACAACCATTCGGAAGGGAAGTTTCTAGGAGCTTTGCTTGGAGCGGTTTTGCCTCGATTTGGAGGCTGGCTGTAGCCGTCGATGTGGGACAATGGAGCACAAGCAGTGGGCCCTGCTGGCGTGTATACGAATATCCAGGGCCAATTTGAAGGGATCAGGTCCGGGTGGGGTTAGGTCGGTGTGGGATCACGGTGCCAAGCGGGAGCAGGGTACCATGTCCAAACAGCACCGCGTTAGTGCGGTCGGTATCTTTCAGTGAGGGACCCCAGTTTAAAGTCGCTCGTCGACTTCGTTTCACAGCAGTACATCAGCCCGGGATAGTGCAGGGTCCCGCTGTAGTACGGCGGCCTTCGCCTGGCAAGGCGCCGCACAAATGAGGGACCAGGACCGCACACCTGCACTTTCGCTAGTTTGTGTCCCCCGGTCGAGCTGTATCTGTATAGACCTTGGCCGGGCTCCGACCATGACTTAAAATGCCCAACTTCGAACCCTAACCCTTACCCCGATCGGGAACTTTCCTCAGTTAACATGGAATGAGGAGAAAGTATCAGAAATAAACCATTTCGTCCAAGTTGGACCACGAGACTATCGACTAGTGCCCAAGCCCACGGAGATCATACGCCGTAAAAGGGGGGTAACATTCCCCAGAAAAAACCACGAAGCCAAAACGGCTACACAAACTTCAAGGCTATGTTATGGACGGAACTACACCGAATGATGTCATGCACTCGTAGACATCCGAACACCCCAGGTTATTGCTTGCAGGTCGGCCTCGCAGACACGGCGCTGCTAGTAGCACACGTCTTATAAACCGGTGATCAAATAACGTAACATATTGCTACTCTTCCTCTGGCACGTGTTAATGTAGATGATGGAATAATGGTTACGGAAGTTGGTCTGGTCTGGCAGTCTCACTCACATCTTCCTTCTTCCCGACGTCCACGCCCCACAGCTTCTTCGCGCCGCAGGCCACGGCCAGGAGCAGCAGCCCTAACAACGCCACCACATTCTTCATCGCTCCGCGCATACTTGAAGATTGCTTCAAGCGTATGTACAGCGCACAGAAGTGGACACCAGTGCTTGCTTTTGATAGGTGGGACGAGAACGAACGTCACAGAGCAGACAGATGGATCAGAGAGAACGTAGCATTGTATGAGGTAAACGGCAAAACTATTACCTGGTACACATAAACGGGTTTTTTAGTTTCCGCGCACAGATTGATTAACATCTGATTAACATCTGATTAACATCTGATTAACATCTGATTAACATCTGATTAACATCTGATTAACATCTGATTAACATCTGATTAACATCTGATTAACATCTGATTAACATCACCCTGCTGACCCTGGAATAAGCTACACTGCGGTATTTCAAAGGAGAGTCGCCGACTGGTATCCTTAATGAGGACACACCCAGTAATACGCGCGATCGGAGTACCACACCCAGCTTGCAACCAATAGTTTCGACGACGATCTCAAAGCTGGAGTGCTTTAATATTGTATATACTACTCCGGAGTATAAAAGAACAAAAATACAATCCAGCTGGGACATCGAAGATTTCTTCGAAACTCATCTTTGCAAGCTGTCTGCGATATCCCGATCGCCGATCGCGCGTATAACTGGATGTGTGTCCTCATTAATGATATAGGTCGGCGACTGCCCGTAGAACTAGCTTGTACCAGGGTAAACATAAACAGGGTGTCAATCACTCTGTATACATATGGAAGAGCAAGCAAAAGTCACTTCCGGATACGTTGTCGCGAAGACGCAATCTGGCGGCGAAGCTTCCGCTCGCCTGGGTACCACTATTCGTAGACTAAATAATGTGGGAGGCGAGAGCAGGTACTACAGTTACCGCCATGGCTGTGGCTGTTCTGGTGGAAACACCGAATACGGCTTATAGGGTCGAGCGGAATCAAGGCGTGTTGGTTTGCTCGTGTTGGTGGCTCCTGTCGGCGGCGAATTTGCTGAGAATATACCCAGGGTCAACTTGGAGGGTTCAGGTCCGGGTGAGAGCAGGTTCGGATGGGATGATTGTGCCAAGTGGGAGCAGGGTCCGTAAAACCGTCGACAGAAAACACCGGACATGCACTAGTATACGCTACAGCAGTTTTAATCTTGACTCCGCTATTGCTGTGGCCATTCAAGTGGAAACCTCGATCTTGGTGGATTAAGTCGCGTGGGATCAGGATATGTTGGCTGGTCCTGCTGGTGGCTACTTACACACCCAGCGCCAGTTTGGAGGGCTCGGGTCGGGGTTGTATCAGGGGGCCAAGTGGGCAGCGTCAATCTGTGTAATTCTCCGACAAGATCGTGTCAACAAACAGTTTCCTTGTTTTGCCGCAAGCCGCCCCCCCTCCCCCCGGCGGCGCCCTACTTTAGACACAGGACGC
The DNA here is from genome assembly GCA_012845835.1 of Undaria pinnatifida. Lineage (NCBI taxonomy): Eukaryota > Phaeophyceae > Laminariales > Alariaceae > Undaria > Undaria pinnatifida. Next base: position 8,127,306 of record JABAKD010000012.1, on the reverse strand, counting down.
ACTGGCAGTAAACTTCCTCCCGGTCGTGATCGTCTCAATCTTGAACGTCGGCCCAGACTGACTGGACCGCAGACCTAAATAATCCTACCGCAACTCTTCGGGAGGTGCGAAGTAGGCAGGGGCAGTCGCGCGGCTCCGCAGCGTATTTAGGTGGCGTTTTTCTAAATAACGCGCCGAAAGGCCACGCTCGACTACCGTAACTGACACAAGATAGCACACCCCGGTGATAACATCTTGGGATTTACAAACATCATCACCGGGTGCGGTATCCTGTGGGGGGGGTGATATCTTGTGTACCCCGGGTGATAAAGTGCAGCTCGCAGGGGGCGCAAGGGGGGTGTGATAAACCAGGGGGTGTGACAGGACGTCCGAACACCCACAAGGTGTGTTTGGGGGTGTGATAAATGAGAGGGGGTGAAAAAAAGGGGGTATGATAGCACGTCCGAACACCCACAGGGTGTGTTTGGGGGTGTGATAAAATCGGGTGCGATAACAATTGAACCGCTGCTGCCGCACACTTAAAGGGGTGTGGTATGCACGCACGAACACTTGCAGCTGCCCCGCACTCCTGCTGTAGGTACCTACATGTGATACCGGGTTGTGGTAAAATGACGAAACTCATTAGCACATGACCTCGGCGATGACTCAACCCCCTCAACGCCGAAGGAAGTTTCAAACAAAATACGGACTTGGATTGGAGCATGAAAAAATAATATATACCTAAATCGAAGGTACCCCCGCCCGATATGATTCGAGGCGGTTGCTGCGCCATCCGTCCTGCCCCCACACAAAAGCGGGCTGCTGCTACCTACCTCGCTATCGGTACGACCAAAAAAGAGCTACGGAGAGACACCACGACCAAAAATCGAAGCCACAAACCACAAACCTACACTACGATATCACCGGGGTGTCGTATCCTTTGGGGGGTCTCATGTGCGGGTAATACGTATCTCGTGTCAGTTACGGTAATCAGATCAACGGTCGGCAGGAGGTATTTTGCGGCGCAACCCGCATTTACGAGGCCGAGTGCCCCCCCGGCTGGCGAGGGGGGGCCCGTGGAGGCGATTGGTTAGGCATCTTCGCTTCATTCCTATACCTACAGCAGTAGTAGGTATTAGCTGCAACGATATGTTTTGGATTCTAATTCGGAGTATACTATTGGTACGACTGTTTTATACCTGAGGTACAGGTATATATATATAGTCTAATAATACTGCGATCTACCCCGCCATAACGAATAGCGCGGCCCATCGACATACTATACCTGGTGGGGCGGTTAAAGTTCCTTCCCACGATACCGCCTTATATAGACCCGACTACTGCTGTACTCTGTTCAGTCCAGTGGTGGCGCTCCCAGCCACAGCAGTACACACAAGTAAATCGACAGCAGCAGTACGAGGTAGTATAGTGTAGACTATAAATCGACATACATCCTCAACGACGACACCAACACAGCGACAGCTTTGCGTTTTATATGCAGATACCACGACTGCTGCTGGCAATTTACGAGTACTGACGAAATATATTGCGCCGCACCAAGCCCAATATACATCAGTGCCAGGGACAAGCAGTGGAATCACTTCTGTACACTACTAGCGGCTACCATATGATAAGAGTGTTGGGCTGAAGTAGTCCCAGTTCGGGTATGATGCTGTTTATGATACGCGTACTCGTACTGGTGACTGGTGCTCGAGTGCAGCACTGCTGCTGACTGGAGAGGTCGGGCTCGTGCATCATCCGCCTATTTATAGCTCCAAATACGATCACACTACAGATAATTACCTGCGACCTCATCGGCGTTAAAAAAGGAAACGAACCTACAGGTGTACACTCCTGGCACAAGACTATTATTCACACTATACATCAGAGTCATTTAGACCTGGTTCCGGTTCTTCAGGCAGAAGCCGCCTACGGCCTACGGACTCCCCCTCGCCGCCCACATGTGTTGGGGATGAAGGCAACAACAGGGAACTCAGCAGTACAGGAGGTTCAACAGAGACAGCGTGTGTGGTGCTCAACCTTGCACCGGGGCTACGGTTACAGCCAACCTCCTATCCACAGGCTAGCTTCAGAGAGAAGTCACCCACACAATGCGGCAACCATCCGACGACGACGGCTTTCCTGGGTGCTGGTCTCGCCGAGACCATTCGAGGTCTGACATTCGCTGCTCTGGTAGACCTCAATGCCGCCTGCTACGTCGACAGCAGCGGTAAGAGCTCTCATCATACTTGTAGATCTACAGTCGCATGCATGACACCAAGTAAACTGGGAAGAAAACGAGCGCCGTCCACGCATTTCCTTCCTATCCTTTGAACTTACCTCGTGAAGTAGATCAGGTCCTGGCTTGTGGCACTTCGGGGGAGAAAAACACCCTCGCAGACTCAACCAGACGCGTGTGTAGCTGTGCCCGCCCCACGTGTACGACAACGACTTGCTAAAAATTGAAAACCCTAATTTCCTAAAATGGTATAATTCCAGGATCCAGTTCCACGAAAAATGGCTGCGTGTGGTTCCATACGTGGTATTTTTGTGTCCCCTACCCCCTCCTTGGATAGTGAGGCGTCTTCCATGCTCAGACGCTCCCGCTGGCTTTTGTTTCGTTTTTTCGTTTTTTCCCTGTTTCTGAAGGTGTCACCGCATTTTCAGCACACACCGCATCGCCCTGTGGCACACTATCTGTTTGCTCCATCCCCGAAACAATCCTGGTTAGCTACACCGGTCACTGCCGCTCAGTCTCCGAGCGTACTCCGTGGTGGTAGACCGTCTGTGTGTGTTGCCTCTTGTCTTGTTAGCTGTAAATTGCGCAAGCCGCGACCGAAGAATATCATGTCTGCAATGATGCGAGGAGTAGCCTTGCCAGTTCTTCGCAGCAGCCTTCGAGCTCCTTCCTCGAAGATCGGCGGAAGGTTCGGCCGGGCAACCTGGACCACGCAGCAACTAGGGAAGACGGCGCCCCTCGCGACCGTCAGCTCGCTGGGCATCGACAAGGCGACGGGCATCAAGAACCCGGTGAGTGTGCAATGTGTGCAACTAGACTTGTTCTTTCCGCAGCGCGGGAGTGATGTATTCTTGGGGTGCCGTGTTGGTTGATCCGATTGCGGATTTCTGTTTTCATGCGCATCGCACGCAGAAAGAAGACCGCTGAACTGAACCTGCTTGCACTTCGTTCGAGAGCACAGAGAGCCAGCCGGGCTGTGTAGAACATCGAGAAATGTCGTTGGTGGAATTGCACTTGGGCTGGCTCAAGGGGGTGGCGTTTTTAGAGTATAACGTATGTTTGGTGCCCCGTATGATTGCAGCGCACATGTTTGACAAAAAAACTTTCGGCTACGTCGCACAGCCCAAGGGCAAAGTTCCGTTTGCAGGAGTGGTATTGTCTATATGCGTACCTGTGGTACGATACGAGCATAATGCCGTCCATCATGTGCAAGCTCAATGAGCAACCAAGTTCATATTTGAACAGAGTGAGTGCAAGTACAAGTGAAAGGTGAGATCTATTTTTCACAGAATATGGAAACGCGCAGATATCGAAATGTGAAGCGTGCCATCATATGTTTTGGAGCCCAATCCTGTCAACCGAACCCTGATGATTGATGATGATGTAGCCTTGTCGGCTTCTTCGGTTACCTTTTTGGCGTAGCACTACGGGCACGAGTACAGTATTAGTATTCGTTACAGGCACGTAACGGAGGGCCATGCGTCGGACGTCCACGACTGGCAGTTTCGCATGCATGCATGGATCCTGCCCGTAGAAATGATCGTGCTCCATTTGTGCGAAGCCGTCGAGCTTGGCAGGCTGGCGCAGTGGCTGGGCTTGGGACACACAGGAGTCGAGTAAGGATGACGAACATAATATTTTGACTGGATGGAACCCGCGGGGTGTTGTTCATATTTTCGTTTCTTCGCCCGACACAGCAAAGGTGCTTCAACAAGCAAAGCCCTTCGCCTTCTTTGTTGCTGTTGCTGCGCTCGGCGGGGGGTTATTTGTTATTATCTAAATGAATGTCTAATTGATGCTACCCTATACTACGAGGTATTTCTTGTAATTGTTGTGTTGCTGTGTTGAGCTTAGACTAGTCTGTACATGCAGTGCGGAAACGGTGCGGTGTCGACTGCTTTGGATGCTTTTTTTTTGTATTTGCCGGGGTATGTCGGTTTTTGCGGCCATGTGTGTGCGTACGGCCGCGCTCTGCCGCCAGGCCGCATGGAAAGTCTGCTCTGTCGGGAATTAGAGCTCAACACGTCTTGCGAGACCTGCCACCTGACAAGCATTAAGTCTAGACTAAACTTGTGCTTTTTCGTCAGATTCACTGCTGTGATTCACCACATACCAATTTTACGTGCGATATGGTTGGCGGATGTAGAGACGAGAACGTATTAGGATACTTTTCCAAGTGCGACATACGAGGTACTGGTACAAGTAATACATCCAAGTACACTCGTATGACATATTTGGTACCTTACGCAACAACTCAACATGTATCTTCAATCTTCATAGATTGAGGTAGCTCTCGATTTACCTACCAAAACAGGGCTCCATAAGTACCCTGTTTAACAGAGAGGTATCTACCGTACGACCTGCTGTACGATTTGTATGCGCCTTCAGCAAGTACACAAGTACCAGGTTTGCACGCTCTGGCACCCAACCCATCGTTTGCAAGCGCAAACATGAGACGACGAGACCAATAGCAGCATTTCTTTTCGATAGTAGCAGATACCGGGTGCTTCTAATAATAGTATCAGACTCGTGGCAGTTGCTGATCAGCGATCATCATGCGGGTGCGAGTTTATAATAAAACGCGTCGTGGTGGTTTGCGTCCTTTTGGTTATAGCCGTGCTATCACGGTGCTATCACGGTTTGGTATGAACATGCGCCCCTTTCCCCCTACCGGGGTGCGTTGGTTGGGCTACGATGCTGAAAAGTTTGATTGCACCGACGCCTCCTTGGCCAGTACTGTATGCGCGTTGCCGGTGTCACCCCGCCCAAAGAGTGCCAAACGATTCGGATGCCAATAGTATACCGGGTACGTAACACAATATGTGCGGCATCAACGAGAAACAACCTCAACCTCTCGGCACTTGCTGCTCTACGAGCTCTGCACGTGGAATCATGTTATATTTTGAAACATATATTAAATACACTCCAGTTGTGAGAATGAAGATTTCGTCGAAATCCATCTTTGCAGGCTGCGTGTGTGATGTATGCCAGTGTAAATGCATGAGGATGCAAACTGCGAAGACACCAATATCCCTCCACGACGGATGAACACGGATATTACAAGCAGCTGCTCTACGTACGTACTCTTAGCGTCTTCGGCCGCAGCAGTGAACATGCATACTGCAGCAGTACCACTAGCAAACATCCACACCAAAGGGAAGCACGTGCTTGCACCTCACGCAACTCTATCATAGCGCCATGCGGCGGGTGTCTTGTCGTGAACGCTGCGTACATGGATCAGATCTGGATTTGGCCCATTTTTTGTCTGCCGCTTGTATTTTTTACAAAAAAAGTGTATCGTAGCACTCGTCTCTTACTTGATCGTCTTCACCGAGACGCCCTCGCAGCGTCCGCACACTCTCGCAAGCAGCGTGCTTATACGTCCGGGACTCGCCTACACGCCTGGGACTTGCCGGTGCCGTCCTCAATTATGAGACTGGTACCCTTGTCCTCTCGTATTCGGCATCTTGGTCGATATGTATACCAGGTACCGGTCCCTAAGGGTATTGTAATGTGCAACATTTGTGAGCGAGTGCTGCTTGGCATGATAGGTGCACTTACGTATGAGTATCACGGAGTAGCATGCACCGTACCGGAGTCCGTGTGCATTGCGCGCGCTACCGTTGTTTCCAGTATCTCCATCCAGTGCAGTACGATCCTACTAGATCGGAAGTGTTGGTCAAGGTTTGCGCTCACCCCCTCCCGTATTTCACGGATTCTCGCCTGTATTCGGTGTTACTAACTTTGGCTTGCTGACCGTTGTTGCTGTTGTTGCGTTTTTCTACGGCGGCGACGGCGGGGGGGGGGGTCGCAGACGACGGTGCATCGCAACCTGCCATACCCGCAGGTGTTCGAGCACGAGGTGAAACACAAGGAGGGGGAGGTCACGAGCAACGGCACTTTCTGCGTCTCGACGGGGCAGTTCACCGGCCGCTCTCCAAAGGACAAGTACTTCGTTAAGCAGGCAAGACATGGGGAGATGCTTTTGAGTTGTGCATCATGCATGAAGTAGCACGCTGTACTACCGCACTTGCACGTGTTTGACACGAATACCAAAAAGCTTAAGACCATCTCGAAAGGGGTTGGCTCCTTGCATTTGGCGCCGTGTGGATTTTGAAACTCGCATTCGCGCCGTAGCATGCGTCGCAGAACACAAAGGCACATATAGAAGTGGTGAGAATATCAACGACAACATCAACAACGACGTACACCACCAGTGGCGACATATGCATACATCGCCATTCCGTGTTCAAACCGAATGATAACGAAAATAGCTCACGGCCGGTCGGACGGTTGGGCACACACGACATCGTGCTACATAATACAACTAGCACGGCATCACCATTAAAATAACTTGGCAGTACTGGCGCCACGTTTACTCTCCAGTCCAACTCGCAGGGGATTTTCCGCTTTTAACGGTCGCCGGGCTTCTGACCTAACCCCGTGGCCGCAAGTTAGCCTCTACACCCGTTGCTGCGTTGCTGCTGTTGGAGTGCGTCTTTACCGCGAATGTTAAGCGTTTCGCACGCCAGTTACGAGTTGGTTGCCTTCGCCGTTTGGTGACCCACACTATATCCAAAGATGGTGTACCTGAGCCATCAATATTGTTGTACTCGTATCTCCTACCAGGTATCTTTTTTTTTTATTTTTTTTTTTTTATCCTCCGGCGGATGGGGAAAAATAAAGCTTTAGCTCACCACACTTCCGCGTATTTTCATACGCGTCGTGTGTCGATTTAACTCAGTTGCTTTCGCAGCCCAACGCTAGCTGGCGCACCCTTCGAGTCCCATTGTAGGTATAGCGTGAGCTGTCCCTGTCAGTGGTCTTCGTTACAACCCCGGCAGCGCAAGCTGTCGTTGTATACGGGTGCGTGTGTATGTCGACCCGGCCTGTCCCCTGAGGGTCAGTTTCGGTGAGGTGGTATCAAGATCATAAGGGCTCTCGAATCATAGTACGACCTCGAAAATGCAATTTCACTTGTTTTTTTATCACAGCTTCTTGTTTCTTGCTTGTGCTTGTGTGCTGTTCTCGCACAAGTCTTGATTGCCGCCGCGTCTGTGCTGAGGCGCCTGATGGAGTGTCTGCTACCCATTCACGCCGACACAAGAAGCCGTTGATTTTTGCGTTGCGCTCAGGCAACCTAACGCATATGTCGGTCTTGGACTATTGCTCTCGGCGTTCGAGCTACCTAATAAATCTCCTATATTATTTTGCTGACTCTAGTATTAATAGTATTAACTTGAATACCACCCGAACACATTGGTATCATATGCCAGTATGTACGTACCATTTATTTTAGTATGATCGTTGTATACCACCGTAAGCATTTCAGACTCCACGCCCTCACATGTATCATATAAAAAAAAAATGCACGCCATCTGTGAGATCGAAGATTTCGTCGAAACTCACCTTTGCAAGCTGTGTGTGATACTCCGATCGCGCGTATTACTGGGTGATGCAGGTCAATCATATCATATTTCCATGCCTGGTACTTGGTTACTGGTACCTGGGTATCTGTTTGTAGTCGGTTGTTGGAGGCATTGGTAACCACTACAGAAGTGCACAACCCATGCCATGTATCCAGGACAGACTGCCTGGTGGTAACCACTACAGAAGTGCATCACCCATGCCATGTATATCCAGGGCAGATTGCTTGGAATACCAGGCGGATCACTGTTGGAATGGCGAAGAGTCCTACCGCGGCAGCACATGCAGGCTCCAAGGAGTACCGTGACCGTGACCGATCTTCAGACATTATTATATGTATTATACGATATCATTGTTTTTTTCGGGGATTCGGTCAGGATTTTTTTTTCGTCTCGGCCTCAGTATGCGATTCTCGGAACTGGAATTCTCGGTAAAAAAAAATGTTTCGCTAGAGCGCCGTCTTCGGGGGGCGGCTCCAACGCCCCTCGCCCTGCAGTAGCCGTTCCGCACCTCGACGTGAACGCGGATAGACGCTGAGCGAAACAAGCGAGAAGTGCGCTTTGTTTTTGTATTTTGGGCGGTGTACGCCCGAGATGTTCTTGGATCTTGGCATATGTAGAGCTTGAACGAATCAGTAATGGACAAATTTCCAAATTGGCGTCATTTCCAAATTGGCATCTAAATTACTTCCCGACGATGCTTTTTTCATGGCCGCCTCCAAGCGCTTGCCCTATCGCAGTTGCTACTGCTGCTGTGTGTCGTTTCAATGGGTATAGTGCTAAATAACCAACGAAGGATGTGTCGTGAGTACGATTCTCACCCAGATCATATTTGGTATTCAGGAGCGTGCGCGCTGGAGACGTTATGAATGGTTATGATAGTTGTTAGTGTTCTTCTGAGTACTACTAATTGTAGTACGTTGAGAGAGGATAGCTCCGGAGATCGCTCTTACGAAGTCGGTGATTATTAATTATCGAACTGGAAAACATATTTGGTTGTTGTTTTGCATAACTCACTCACTGTGAGTGTTATTGAGTCAATTGACAGTGGGTAGTTCTATATGTGTTGAGTTCGATTCTCACCGACTTCATATTTGTTCTTGTCAAGCGTGCGCGCTGACGACATTATGCATGGTTAGTGTGGTATTTTGACATATATATATTATAAAAATTAAAATACACTCCAGCTGTGAGATCGAAGATTTCGTCGAAACTCATCTTTGCAAGCTGTGTGTGATACTCCGATCGCGCGCATTACGAGTTGTGTGTCCTCATTAAGGATATAGGTCGGCGACTCCCCTTACAGCTACAGTGTAGCTATCAGGATCAACAGGATGATTTTAGTCAGTCTGTGCGCGGAAACTATAAAACACGTTTCTGAGGGGGACAAAATCTGACAGCTGTGAAGGAAAAGCGGGGGCCTGGTTTTGATCAAAAGCGAGCGGGTTTGGAGGGGGGCGGGGGGGGGGGGGGGGGGGGGGGAAAGGGGCAATTTGTGCATGTAAGCTATAAATCCTTTCGAGGGGATAAATCTGACGGTTTTGGCACCAGTATATTATTGGGGGCGGGGGGGGGGGGGGGGGGGGGGGGGGGGGGGGGGGGGGCAGCTCAATATGTGCCTGGAAACTATACATTATTTCGAGGGGATAAATGTGACATTTTTGGAAATAATACATCAGTTTATCATGTATATCCTGGGGTAAGTCGTACAATCAGTGAGTAAAGAGAGGGTGGAGTGTTCGAGGGGGTGGGGTTGGGATGGGTTGGGGGAGGAGGGTGGGGGGTGGGGACGGGGGGGGGGGGGCGGGGGGGGGGGGAAGGGCTTTAGGTGAGGGGTTCGTTATACGTGTGGTGCTAGGTCTAGGCGAAGGTGCGGGTGATGGGGAAGAAGGGGGCGTTCGAGGCGGGGGGGGGGGGGAACACAGCGGCATGGATGGCTCTCGAAAGATAATGAGGTGATATCCTGTGCGTGAAGTGTTTATTAATGTGGCGGATTTTGATATTTTGTGCCAAAACAAATAATACTATTCGTGTGTTTGCGTTAAAGGAATTCAATCTAAAAATTCAAGCAAATAATGCCGTCGAGCGAACTTTGAAGGAAGAATTTGCCAAGAAGGTCGTGAAAATTCCAATTTGAGTGCACGGTTTAGAGTAAAACTCCATCAATAACGACCAGATCATGCGATTGGCCTACCGACAACAGGCACAACGACACAACGATCAGAGGGCACGAGGGCACAACCCATACGGCAGCACACAGCAGACACTGATCGCTGTGCGCTGTGCTTGGCAGCGGTAGACACAACCCAACATTGATGCGGAGGCACCAAAGAGTAGCTGGGGAAGCATGGCGCGTACGCGCAACCTCAAGAGTAGGTGCGAGTGAGCCAGCGCTCCCGCGCTCTCTACGATGTGACCTCGTTCTCTGCTGCTGCGTGATGTCGTATTCGGTGCTGATTTTGTCAACCACCGTCGCTATCCCACAACGCTGTCGCCGAAGCCTCCGCCGCCACCGCCACCCACGCCGCACGGCCGCCGCCGCCGCTACTGCTGCTGCTGCTGCTGCTGCTGTGCGGCGGCTGTTGTGCTGCGGCTGCGGTTGGAGTCTCATGCGTATGTTTCTAAAAAAAATCATGAAAAGTGGCTGTTCTATTGTTGTGACGATCGTGGTGATCGAGCCAGGCCGAGTTGCTGTGCCGCAACTCATCTGGCGGGGCCATCGCCACCTCCGCCCCCGCCGTTGCTGCTGCTGCTGCTGCGGCTGCGGCTGCAGTGCTGGTACTGCACTGCTGCTGCTGCTGTGCTGCTGTTTGTCCGATGGTGTTGTGCTGGGCCTGCCCCTGTCGGTGAGTCTAGGTGCTACCGCACCATGTCAAAATTTAAAATTTGATGTTACCTCCCCGCTCCCCGCCTGTGATATGGAGGCCGTCTACGCCTCTTCTGCGATTCGTTCACCGCAAACACAACCAAAAGCATGCCCGAATGAATCTGGCCTTTTTCTAGCATGATGGAAGAATTTTTAGTGAAATATTTTAACGCAAACACTCGACTGTGAAAAAATCTCCCATGGTTCTGCGGTAGGGATCATAGTACATTTGTTTATTGACTTTCGGTAGGTAGGTACGAGCACACGTAATACATGGATATAGACGTGGCAAGCGCACGCAGGACTAAACGAGGAGGAGGTAGTAGTGATTACGATTACTGCGTCAGGTGAAGCCACACAGCAGCATTGCGAGTGGCTGCGTCCCCGGGGCCTCGAGGGTTGTATTATACAAGTTCCTCCTGTTGTGAAGCTGCGTCACTCGAAGGTGGTGGTAACTAGACAGTAGGATGGCGTGCTTTGTTGTTGCTGTGGTCCCTGACTCTGTTACTGTGGTCGTTTGCCGGTCAAGTGCAAGTGGTCGTGTGTTGGTACGTAAATGACCAATAACTTTGTGTTGCTTCGTACTTGACGTGCTCCTTACTGCTGCTTATTGTTAATTGATCACCTCTTCTATCTAGTGTTTTTTTTTTTTTTTTGACACACTTCTACTTTCCAGCTTCTGGATATACAAGCCGTGGTCACAGGTGTCGTCCTTCCCTTCCTCCCCCCGGTTATTGCCTTCATTTTCGTGGCGCATAGGGTTCAGCACCCACTGATGGTCGATTATTCATCGAGTGTTGCTAACTCACGCTCTCGCGCTTTCCGCAAGTCAATTAGTGCACAAGACGAAAATTTATACAAGTACGCACTCGGGGGGATTCGAACTTACGAAGCTGACCTATACCAGGCTCGAGGATATAACCTGATATGCCACCGGGGCAGTGAGTGATAAAGAGCCGGTCGCCCCGGTGGTCTAGTTGGGTTACGATCGAATACTACTGCTATTAATACTAGCGTTGGTCTTTGAGTTAAATGACCACCGTTGTGAGCTGTGTTGGCTTTATTTATTTGCAGAAATTTATTTGCAGAAATAACTGGGGAAAAAAGGATGAACTAACTGCTGAAATCGCCGAGCAGCGTGGGTAGGTACAAATCGACGCGAATCGACGAGGGAAGAAAATGCTGAATTCTTCTCGCGATAAAAATTAGGGCAGGTACCGTCGTGAGGAGGGGGGAGCGGAGCCCGCTATGTGACCCCGGATCTAAGTTATACTACTGCATTGGGAGGGCGAGAGTAGTGCGTGCATCACAATAAATGGGATGAGAAAAATAAAAGAAGTGAAGTGTATTACTGCGGCTGTAATAATACGATACCCAAGCAAGTTGCACCGATCGACTCAATCTGGACTGACTGCTGTTGTATGCAATTGGTCCATGTACAACTTCTCTAATCACACGCAGCGGACATGGTCAATCACCTTACTGGCCCCGGATGCTTAATTGAGTAGAACTATCATAAGAAACGCACTCGACACGTTTCGTCGCCAGACTAAAGGGTCAGTCGGCGTGTGCTCGGATTTATCCGATCGAAATCTGATGAATGAAGCTCGAACTCGGGTGCACATAACAAACGGTAGCTATTAGTAGTAGTACATTGAGATGATTGATAGTCTACATCGAACTCTTGGCATTACCTTACATACTTTACGCGCAGACTATGATTGTGTGTTGTGACTTCTTTTACTTTACCAAGTATTGAATCGAACAAGTCGAAGTACTGCCCTGCCCTACCCGAAGCATGGGTGCCGGCGAATGCCGGCACCCATGCGGAGCCCTTGTTATGACTTTATCATGCCGCCTTCTTTTTTCCTTTTCCGTTTCTTTTTCACAATTTTTTTCCGCAATTAATAGTTTTTGTTGCTTCTTCCTTGTTTTTCGGCGTTTTTTTATGGCCAAAAAGCGCGCCAAGTGCCGAGTGCGACCCTTTGCGTTCGCCTTTAAACTTGTATAGCCCCTTTTGGACTTGAGAAAGAAAACATGTAAACAAATAATGACCATTACAGCACCGTCCACTCGAAGCAGCCAGGGCTGCTGGAGTACGCGATGTGCCCGGACTGCAATGCAGCAGTATATGGAGCCAATGTGACACGCGCGTAGCATGGTCATACTTTTTCTCTTCCTGCGGTGCTCTATCCCTAAACATATATGATGTGTTTCGACGAAATCTTCGATCTTACAGATGGAGTGTGTTTTCATTTTTATATACATGCATTGAACATTAATGGGCTCCTGATCATATCTCCCTCGGCTTTTTGTCGGTCGCTGTACACGGGCCCTAAAACGTTTTTTTGCAGGAATGGCAGGTGAATGCTAGTAACCCGGATCTGAAAATATGTAACGGGGAATATCTGATAGCCCGTAACGTGGATATGATACTTACCGTTTCCGGGCTGTCCATAGTCCTACAAGTGTGCTTAAGGAAATCGGCCGTTCCTGTTCTTCATTGTATTATTTTGTAGGTGCGAAGCCGCTACCGTTTTTCTGCCTAGTATATGTACACCTCGACACCCCGAGTATTCATGTTGCCCACCCGGCAGGATCAATAACCGGTTATCACCGGTACCTACGCTACTACGTACCATCTGTGGTCAAATCCTCAATCCACTTTGTACCGTCCAACTCTATCTCTTCCGGGCCTCCTTGTTGTCTCCGTCGTACTCGCTCACCGCCCAGGCGCCGTCGGACAGTAGCCTGGACTGGGGCAAGATCAACGTCGGAGTGGCTCCGGAGGTGTTCAAGAACATCTACAAGAAGGCCGTCAAGCACTACAATGACAATGTAGAAAAAATGTGAGATTCGATCTTGTGTTATGCTCTAATATTAGGACAAAAACTTCCTACGTCAGCTGCGGCGCGCTGCTTGTGCTAGATGCATAGTGCTTGTGTTCGTGCTCTGGAAATACTTGTGTGTGGTCGAAATCAAACTTGAGGTCGGGGGGGGAGGGGCGGAGTACTCTGTGATGCATAACCGTAGTATTATGACCATGGACCCTCGCATCCCTACAATGCTAGTAAGGAAGCACGTCGGGCCGGGGGCGGGTGTTGCTTCTAACGCCGCGTTGATGTGGTGTGTTTCTGCTGTTTCTCGGAGGCGTTTCTGTTTTTTTGTTGGCGTCTTTGAGACCCGCTATTAATAGAACTGCACCCACTTTTGGGGGCGAAACGCTTGGTATTTGGGTAAGTTTGTTTTTTATCCATGTTTTAAAAGTGCAGCCTCATGTTGGACAGACTACTTGAAAAACATTATAATTTTGCAGCAGTTTAAATATTTGTGGTGCGTCGTGCGTGGGGTGAGTTCCCTGCCGGAGTGGTTCGGCATCGCGAGCTCTCAAGAAATACAATATTTTTACTGCCTCCGGCGATGGTAGAACTCCCTACTGTGCACGTTTCTAAGCGCATATACTATGATACCACAAAAAATATGCCGCACTAAATTCAACGCATTTTGCAAGAGCGGGGGTGCAGTTCTAAAGAGATTAACCAACCAGACCCGCTCGATCAAAGCTTGGATTCTCGACTCCGTATTCGTCGGATACCAGCGTTCCTTCCTGTTCGTTTACAAGTTAAGCGTTACGCTTACGTATTGCGCTCTTCCACCGCGACTAAAAAAGACGAGTCGCAGAAAATAGAGATCCCGAGGGACTTTAGGGAATGCGTCGTCGTCTGTAGCGCCAACGCCTTACCTTGAAACGCCTGCCTGTTGGAAACCCCTGCCTGTTTTCAAATTTGAACTTGCAATTCACATCGCGTCGGGGATGAAGGTATGTTTTCGACGGGTACTGCGGAACGAGCCCGAAGTCGCGCAAAAATGTTCGCATCATCACGGAGCTGGCGTGGCAGCACCACTTCGCAAAGAACATGTTCATCAGGCCGGAGAGTGAGGCGGAGGTGGCCGACTTTGCGCCTGACTTTACCATCGTCAACGCCTGCAAGGTGGTCAATGACGACTACAAGGTGACCAAAGAAACAAAACAAATAAACAACTTGTAGCGAATATAATTACTAATATGCCAGAAAGGAGACAAAATTACCGTGAACGAGCACGCATGTGGTGTTATTTTTCGTCATTTCTGATTTGAGCATCATACCCGTTGTCCCCGCTTAAGAGGTACGGTGAGAATAGCTAATAGTTAGTTTATTGGGAGATTAAAACACCGGGGGGTAATTGGCTGGTTGTTTTGTTCGGGAGGGTAGTAGGGATAACGGGCGTTGGTTCATAAATCGGTATTCGGAGAGCCGATATTATCTCCGTTTACCATGCTATAAACAAGAAGCAATGTCTTGAACTGGTAATATTATTAGTACCAGGCATTAGTTCATTAAGTTTATCCCCACCTATATGCTAGTCTGCTTCGACGACGGAAACTGATGAATGTCTTGAAATACGTACCGCTGTAGTGGGAACAAAATACATTCCCCTTCCCCCATACATTTCCGTCTGCCTCGAACATGAAGATAATGTATACCAGGGTACCTGTTACCTCTAGAGGCGACTCACGAAACTGTAGGGGGCGGTAGAGGAAAGCACACGTCGTCGTGATGAGGTCGTGATGAGGTTGTTTTACGTGGACGGGTGAGGTTGATACTTTGATCGAGCGAGCTTGGAGGGTAGCGCACGAGTACCCCTCTGTGTAAACAGCAAGGACCAGTATGACGCACGTAATAAAAACGAAACAAGCAGCATTCCAGGTATAACACTGCTCTGGTGCGTGCTTGACGTTAGCCTATTGCAGCATGTGCACTATCAACAGGCTCATAGAATAACGTTGTTTTGTTTTTACCTGAGTGCTGTGCTCACCTTCGCTAACTCAACATGCACCGTACGATATCTACGTATAATATATATGGTGAAGTCAGTGTTACGTGTCATACCTGGTACACGAGTAAGGGATTATTTTTCGTTGCTTGGCATATGACACTTCGGGGGGGGGGTTGTTCGGTCTTTTCTACGGTCTTTTTTTGCGGTCTGTGCAGGAGCTGGGCCTGAACTCTGAGGTGGCGGTGGTGTTCAACGTCGAGGAGAGGTTGGCGGTCATCACCGGCACCTGGTGAGGAGTGGCTAGCGGTAACGCGGCGGAAGCGGGGACGGAGGGTAATGCTGAGGGTAGTTTCACGTGGTGTATCTCTGTCCTCGACCCTTCGTGTTGAACCCCGGCGGCTGAAAGAGTCGAGCACACCCGAACCGTTTTGTGTTGCTGCAGCGTTAGGCACGAGCGATGAAAGCTGCTGTTGTTGTGGGTAAGGCCGAGGCGCGCCTTGATTGGCCTGTCTGTCGCCACAACCATTCCAGAAGAATGGTGCTTCCCTAGTAGATGTAGTGTGCCCATTAGCATCGAGCCGAAAGCGCTGCCTTCGGCAAACTCATGACGCCAAACTTGCTTATCGTTGAGACTGTTGCTGATGCTGTAGCGCGATTCATGTGATATGACTTTGCCATGCATTTGGGTACTGTGGCGTGGTGTAAGAGCTGACGTCGGGGGTGCCATACGACCTCGGTTCGAGCCAAGACTCGACTCGGTTCGTGCGCGGAATCACGGGCGTTTTATCTAACCCAAAACCCCAACACTTGGTAAAGAGAAATACGGCGATAAGATGTGGCCATTCGTAGGTATTGTTTCTTCCAACAAAAACCCCAACACTTGGTCGAAACAAGGTACGGCGGTGAGATGAAGAAGGGCATCTTCTCCATGATGAACTACTGGCTGCCGCTGGACGGCGTGATGGCCATGCACTGCTCGGCCAACAAGGGCAAGAACGGCGACACCGCTCTCTTCTTCGGACTGTCCGGAACCGGGAAGACCACCCTCTCCGCCGACCCCGACCGTTTCCTCATCGGCGACGACGAGCACGGTGAGACCGGCGCCTGACTGAAAGCATTTAATGGGGCACGAAACATACGTTAGTTAGATTATGTGTACGTAGTCTAGTCTTGTCGTGAACTCCTTTTCCACCGGAAAAATGACACTAATTTCACGCATTTTGTGACCAAAATCGTGGATGCAGTTACAAGAGGGGTCGCCTGAGTGAAAGCGTTTCACCCGAGGGCCAAAACAGCGTTGCTTCAGTTCATACCTTGTCTTTGTCGCGGGATAGATACTTGTATTTGTGATCGATCGCGTATGGTAATAATAATACTGCGAAGCGCTACGTATCTAAATTCCTGCCTGGTACCTATCTGGTACCTACCTGGTAGACTATATCTACGGCAAGTACAAGGTATCGTGAGACGATGCACGGCATGGGGCACCGCACGACTGCAGTACACATACATGGTACAGGCGTGCTTGGTTGCAATACTCCTACTTGTCAGCACCTGAAGTTTGCCAATCCTCCTAGCGAGACAATCGTCGTCGGTTGTTTTTTTTGGGGAATTTACTTGAAAATTGAAAATAACCTGAAAATAGCGCCACAAATACTCGTTTATACAACAAAAATGTACCAGATATATATATATACATATACGACATTTAATAACTTGAGCCGCGGCCGAAGCTGCTCCTTTTGCTCTAGTTCATTGCTTTGTATGGCCTAACACGCCTCATTCCATCTTGCAACAAACCACGGATTATGCTTGATTCGGTTTCCAGCCTGATATTTCTCTCCAATCCTCTTATTATTTTGCCGGTTAAGGATGGGATGACGACGGCATCTTCAACTTCGAGGGCGGCTGCTACGCCAAGACCATCAACCTGTCGCACGAGAACGAGCCTGAGATCTACGATGCCATCAAGAGGGACGCCCTCCTCGAGAACGTCATCATCAAGGTGACGCGGCTTCTCGTATATCGTCTCGTATATCGCATCAACCCCCCTTTTCATTTTGTTTGGGTGCACATTATTTTCATGTATGCTAATGCTGGTTGGCCCGGGAGGAGGGGGGGGGGAGGGGGGGGAGGGCGAGGTCGATAGAGTGAATTCCGTGACGAAACTTCCGTACGAAGAATCTGGAATACAAATACCAATGCGTACTGGTAGCTGGTATATATGCTTGCCGCAGCACTGGGTTAAACCAGATGCAGCAGTCGGTGGCTCCCATTAGCGCCGGTTGAATAGTGCACCTGCTCTCTGTAGTGCCGGTCAAAGGCACGACTGGAACTCGGTGAAGTAACCCTACAGTGCCGGTGCCCTGAATATTGCCGATATATTGGGCTGCCATGTACCGGAACTATCGGGAGCCCCGCACCCTCTACCTGGTTCGCAGCAGTATGTGAGTTATGTACGACCCCTCGCCTCTTGCCATTTTGTTTTTGGTTCCTTCTCACCAGGACAACGGCGAACCGGACTACACGGACGTGTCCAGGACGGAGAACACCCGCGTGTCTTACCCCATCTACCACATCGACAACTACGAACCCTCGGGGATGGGCGGCCACCCCAACAGCATCGTATTCCTCACGTGCGACGCCTTCGGCGTCCTTCCCCCCGTGTCACGACTCAGCGCCGGCCAGGTGAGGGGAGATAGGGAGGGGGGGTAACGGCATGATCGTTCGCGTCCTGCTCATATTTGGCTTCATGCTCTAGTGCGCTTATTAGGGACTTCGGGTATATCGTGTTCATCTGGTTTTGTTGTGTGGGTTGTATCGAGAAACGCGCAGCAGCGGTGCACGCTACTATTAGTCGGGCCCAACGGTGGGGACGTGCCCAGCGGCGAACTGTAGCAATAGACAAGCCGCGGTGCGAAATCTCAACGGCGCAAAGGGAGCCTCCATCGGTGTCACGCTCTATGAGTATTTGGAATCACTTCAATGGCCGTGCTCTGCTCAATGCGCTGTGCGGACGGTGAAAGCTACACTCGTGAGACGCAGATGACCAGCAATTCTCCCTCGTTGCATGTCCTTAGGTGGAAACACCGGCTGGTTCTTGCTTGTTGCACTCGTACTTTTGCAGGTGTGTCTGTTGACGCACCTATCATTGTGACATTTTTTTTTTCTTTTTTGCACCAGGCGATGTACCACTTCCTCAGCGGATACACGGCCAAGGTCGCGGGTACGGAGCGCGGCGTGACGGAGCCGACCCCCAACTTCTCGGCTTGCTTCGGGGCGGCCTTCCTTACGCTTCACCCCACGAAGTGAGTCCCGCCGCATGGGTAGTTTCAAGCAGCAGTCACCCCCACTCTTTCATCGTCCCGCGGTGGTGTTGTACCGATCCGCGTGCAGGCACACGTGGAGCCCCTTTTTATCCCCAGCGATGTTTTTGCCCTGTTATGCTTTTTTTGTGTGTGGTGTGTTGGTGTGTGTGCACAGGTGGGCGTTGTGTACCTGGCAACTGATGTGGGTGTTGAGCATTCGCGGTCTGAGCTCGTTGGACTTTGACGTTTTGGAAAAACAACAATCCGTTTTTGCCAGACGGTCGAAATATCGCTCTTTGTGGGTAGGGCCGCGCTTGGCGTGGCAACATATGTGTGGTGTGTTTGTGTGTGCACAGGTGGGCCGTTGTGCATCTGGTAACTGATATGGGTGTTGCGCATTCGCGGTTTGAGGTCGTTGGAGTTTTATGTTTCGGAAAATTAAAAATCTGTGAATGCCAAACGGTCGCAATATCGCTTTATGTGGGTAGTGCCGTGCTTGGCGTGGCAATGGTTACGTAGAAGAAAACTCTGGTCCCCTAAGAAAGTTTTACGACCAATGAACGCGTCCTAGCGGTTTGGCTACCTCTGCTGTAGCGGTAGATACTATATTGTTCTATAGGCTTGTTGGGTATTCTTCCCTCGCGTCTTTTGTCGTACGTATCTGCCGACCATGTCATCTCCGTCTCGGAGCCACTCTCATGGCATGACGTGTGTAGTTTTTTGTGCTGAACATTGGCGCAGTGGTTTTGGAGAGTGATAACGAAAAGAAGCCCGCGGACCATCCGTGTGTAAAGCCGTTCCCACAGCAGGACATCACCCCCGTCTACAACAGCAGCGGTGATACACATTATTGTGTTTCTTCAACCATCTCACCCCAGTGGTGTCATTAGGGGGCACTCATCGGTATATTTCGTATAAGTTAGGGTGAGGGTTAGGGTTAGTTCCATCCATGTTTTAAAACACAATAATAATGTAGGACACCCGCGCTGGAGAATGGTTATGCTAGTTGTTAGTGTTCTTCTGAGTACTGCTAACTGTAGTACGTGGAGAGGGAATAGCTCCGGCGATCGCTATTACGAAGTCGGTGATAATTAATTAACGGACTAGAAAACATATTTGGTTGTTGTTTGGCATAACCCACTCGCTGTGAGTGTTACTGAGTCAAGTGACAGTGGGTAGTGCTATATAACCACCAAAGGATGTGTCGTGAGTACATTTCTCACCCAGATCATATTTGGTATTCAGGGGCGTGCGCGCTGCGGTGATACACATTAATGTGTTTCTTCAACCATCTCACCCCAGTGGTGTCATTAGGGAGCACTCATCGGTATATTTCGTATAAGTTAGGGTGAGGGTTATGGTTAGTTCCATCCATGTTTTAAAACACAATAATAATGTAGGACACCCTACAACAGTTGTATTTACTATTAATATTGCATTTACAGTAAAATATGATAATCATGGCATACACGCGTTTCCCTCGTATGTGGTTTCGAACCGCGCGCGAACCGGGACCGGTATCACGCATCCTTTGTATATCTAGTAACATGTGATACCATATCACATGAATGTACCTGTACGAAGTATAGTTGTGGCAGTTTTAGATTGTTAGCTGACCATGCAATTATTAATGTTCCGCTCGTCTTCGCCCTCCTCGATCACAGGTACGCCGACTTGCTTCAGAAGAAGCTCGACACGCACGGCACCCAGTGCTTCTTGATCAACACCGGCTGGACGGGGGGCGGGTACGGCGTGGGAAAGCGCATGTCAATCAAGGCCACCAGGGCCTGCGTGAACTCTGTGCTTGACGGCAGCATCAACAAGACCAAGTTCACCGCTGACCCGGTACGTAGGAGGCGTCGGCGTCGACCGGGGGCTGGGGACGGCCGCGGTGTAGGATAGCAGCATACAGAGAGGGCTACGACTTGACCCATTTAGAACTGCCCCCAAGGGTTTGGGGACAAATTGCTTAGAACTTGTGTGGGATGATCTGTGCTGTTCGGAGAGGGGGCGTGTCAGGCCGAATGGTTCCCTTTTCAACCGGTATTTCATTTATATCGGAATGGGCGTTATCCATATTCTGGTATACCCGTGCGAAGCGATTTAACCCGTTCAGAACCCCAAACGCCTCCCTATACTAGTATAAAGTAAATTGTCCCCAAACACGGGTTTCCAGTTGTCAAGGGGTTAAGCTCTGTTGAATAGGTGTTTTTGTCATGTCGATTAGTCTTGAATGGTTGCTCCCCCTGTAGGTTGTCTAGAACGGCTGGCACGATACAAAATAATTGGCTACGTCTCTTGTTGCGGTGGGGTACTGCTACTTGTTTCCAGTAGAGCTTACCACTTATTTGAGAAAATGGTTGACGCACACTTGTGTACGAGACGAAGGGGATTTCACCCTTCCTTGGTTGGTTGCGTTTCATTGGTTAGGGATAGGGTTAGGGTATACCTGGTATATAGTTTAAAGAGTATGTCAACTATTTTCTCGGGTAAGTGGTAAGGTACCCTCACTGCTGTTTAGGAGTTTTCTAGCGCCCGGCTTTTTTTGTTTTATTCCTTTTAGTTACGGTACCTGCGCCCTGCCTAGCCGAACGCTAATTAATGGGGCGTATGTATATCGAACAGAAACACGGGAAGTATTATCTAAAATGATACCTGGTACCAGGGTATAAACAACCGGGCAGGAAGAGCGCGCAGCAGTACGAACATCAGCATGCCGTTCGCGTGTCGTGTGCTGGTAGCTCCTAACACCGCTGCACGCTTCGGACACCCGCCCTACCCAACACCCCGGTCTGCCTCGTGCTGCGTGTGGCAGAATCTGTGACTTGTTGTCTCTTTATTTCGACGTTGTTTTCCTCTTCTGCCACTTTCTCCTGCGATGTGTTTCCCTGTTGAAAGGGTTATCGGTATTGGTTGTACCGTTTTTTTTTTGCCGGCGACCGTACGTCCATGCGATCGAAAAAAGGCAACATTAACATACCAGAGCGCAGGATGCGATGCTTGTAGCCTCGTTCAGCCGCCTATTCGATGCGGATAACAACGTACCCTGGTACAGTGCTAACCGCCGACAGCACTCGCGTCGTGGATGTTCGTCCCAAAGGTTCGGTTTTGTTAAAACGGACGGATCATGGGTCCTTGTGTTCGTAATGCCTCTGCCGCATGCCCGCCACGCCGCGTCCCACCGCGCCGTAACGTACCATACCGTACGGCATCGCTGTTGTACGCGTGCTACAGGTGTTCGGCTTCGAGGTGCCTGCGGACCTTCCCGGCGTACCTTCCAAGGTGTTGAACCCCCGCGATGCATGGAGCGACCAGAAGAGCTACGACGCCACCAGGATCAAGCTGGCCGGCATGTTCAAGGACAACTTTACCAAGTTCGTTAAGGTGCGCAAAATGTGTGGTGTGTCTCCATCCATGTATTCCGTCGGAAGGTGTAAAAAACAGCAGCAAAATGTGTGGTGTGTCTCCATCCATGTATTCCGTCGGAAGGTGTAAAAAACAGCAGGGGTCGTGGTGAGGCTACGCCGGGGGCTTGACGTGTGGGGAGGGGGGGGGGTACGCATTTCGTACGTAGCCGTAGTCCTGTGGTCATAGGCCTTCGCATCCCTTCAATGCCGGGATGGAGCACGTGGGGTTTTCACCGACAGGGCATTGATGTGAGTGAATCAAAAGCAGACGTGTCGGTGACATGTGTTACGAAAGCATATGATGTTGTGCAGTGTTTAGGTACAAAGTATGCATAAAACGATAGGAGGTGGCGTCGAGGCCGGGAGGTCAATCCATTCTGTTGCTCGAGAACCTTAATTCTCTCTCCTTGGGCCCGTTCCCTTGGCAAGGTGGGCGAAGCGAGCAAACGGTCTATATACCGAAATGAGAACGAAATAATGAAAACGAGTGCGGTACGTTTTGCCAGACCTCACCACCGTTTGACAACATGTGGCCACACGCGCTACGGTTGCTTTAGTTCGCCATGTGCTGATCCCCCACCCCCACCCCCGCCTCCATCCCCTTTTCCACCCCTCTCTCTTGTGTGTGTGCGGATTTCGGTGCTGGGTAATTGCCTTGGTGTAACGATGACAGCCGGGTGTGACGGACTACACGGCGTACGGCCCCAAGTGAAACCTCAAGCTTGAAGCTCGTTGAGGACCCCGGACGAGTCCGTGTAGCCCGATGTACTTGAAAGTGGAGTGGGCGGGGTTAGGGAGGGAAGGAGGAAGAGGTTAGGAGATTGCGTGGGGGTGACATATTTTCGGGTTTGGGGATTTTGGCGCAATGGATGGCTTGCCGAATCGCGACCTGTTTCGTGAAAATGTTGTTTGATGACTCCCGGTGGGTGGAGAGAGGAGTTGGAGGGGTGGTACTGGCAGCGACCTGCTGTGTCGTCGCTCAAAATTAGAATTTAGATGAAGGAGGTAAGGTGGGTTGCGCACAATCTCGGCAAGCAAGTGCAATAGTAGTGGTCAGCGATGGTGCGACCACGGCACGACGTGTCCTCTTTCTCAAATGCCGCTTGTTCGTATCATACTTTTATTTTGTAGTTTTTTCTTTTGTTGCAGTGTGGGATTTTGTACTCCTTTTGTGTTCGTGTCAACTCTTTCTCGGTTGGTCCGTTCCTCCTGACCTTTTATTGGTTACGGTAGATCGAAAGAAGAGGCACGGATGATACCATACACGAGGACAGTGGTATACCCGGCTTCAAGACCACTCCGTGACAAGCCAGTTTAGGTGGTCTTGATATGTACCACTGCAAAAATGATTCCATACTAATTCCAAGTACTTTTTTTCTCGCGACGAGCCAATTTACCTGGTCTTACCTCTACTATGGCCTTAAACCGGATGGATGGTCTTAAAAAGGGTACACCACCTATGTAACCTATTACACCACGACAAGGCGCGGAGAAACAGGTGAGGTTTCGGCTGCGTGGACCTTATTTTATTAACAGAAGCAACCGCAGCAGGATTCACAAATCGCCGGCGGCCGTCCGAAATGTCAACGGGTTTATTCGAGGGGCAATGCGAAACGTTGAAAGAGGATTTTGAAGACAGGCTTGGTGAAGAAAAGTTGATATGATTATACTGTTTAGTTTTCGCACCAACATAAGTGCACAGGACACCATACAATAGGAATCCGGGCTTAGACTGGCTTTCCTACGCTTACCTTTTGCTGATCCTTTCTCTTGTTGATGACCCCTCATTTTCGCCGGGTCAAAAATCGAGCCGATTCGTATGGTATCTTGATTGAGGAAAATGATAATTTTTCCTTCGTAGCTCAATTTACGAAGCTACCATGTTTTAAACCCGGCGGCCATTTGAACAAGCCGTGGTCACAGGTGTCTTCCTTTCTCTCACACGGCACTGGCCTTATATTTTTTTCGCATGAAGGGTATTACAGTGCTGCCGTTCAGCATATTTTCATTGATCGACAACTTTTACTGACTTTTACTAATTATATCCCACGCTTCTTGCACTTTTAGCAACTGAGAAAACGGCACCGAAAGTCTCGTCGGACGCGCCAAAATAACAATGGGAATGCATTCACTACCCACATTTCCCCCCCAAACCCCTGCCCAGAACGGGCCGAGCACCCCCCGCGCCACATCGCCGTAAAAAACTGCCCATGATCCACAGACCCAACACATGATGTGGTGCATTGCACGTATGATGCAGACGTGTGTAACGCGAAGCCAATCTACGCATCCAAACCTTTCCGAGCATTGGTCTAATGTAAGGCATTTCATGCCTAAAATAGACTTCGCCTGCCCCCCAGCCTCGATCTATATCCCCACTCTTTTATTTCCTGCGGGCTGTCGCGGCTGGGACGAGTGTGTTATTGATCGCCACCCTTTGCTTGCTCCTTTCAGCGTGTGGTTGCAAAAAAAATTGCGCCAATGGTGACAGCGTAGAGGGCGACGTACATGCGACCGTAATGCAGCAGTGTGTATTGCGAGAATAATGGAGCAGGGTGTGGTACACGACATACGGATGGCATGGGTTTGTTATCAGCGGCCCGCGGTTGCAACGGAACTTGAAAATAAACGTACACGCCACGACTACGACTACTACTACTATGATACTACTACTATGATACTACTACTACTATGATACTACTACTCTGTAAGCAACAAGGTGGCAACAAGGTGACTGCAAGAAAAACAAGAAGCTGAGTGGCACAGATGCTCCCAGTACCAGGGGGTGAAGTAAAGTATGTCGGAGAAAAAGCACTGCAGGTAGTTCGTGTACTCTCGCAGTATTTCGGGGTTACGTCTGAGCGCCCTTCCAGATTAAGTAGCATGGAAACAATTTACAGGTACTTCAACGACATGTTGCTGTCACGCCCCCCCCGCCTCCCCCCCCCCCCCCCCCCCACCCCACCCCCGGCTCCTTCAGATCAAACGATATCCAAACGCTACTCGTACTTCTACGCGACGCTCCCCCCTCCTTGTTAGCATGTACGAATTATAACACTATAACATCACCGTATAATACGCAAGGTTACGCACCGCTTAGAACGAGATCGAGAGGCAACTTTCTCCCTACCATGTGGGGGCACACACAACGAAAATGATGGATCTGGAAAGGTCTCGTCCAGACATCTCCATAGACCCATAGCTCGCACTTGCAGCGTTCCCGTTGTCGGGAAAAGCATCTTCGAAAATCGTTCGAGGGGATGCGCTATTGTGCGCGTGGTACGGTGTTGCTCTATAATTTGGAAGCAAGAACCGCCAGGTTGCAAGTCCGATCTTGTGGCAAATTGGTTCAAGTTGTTCATGACATGTCCTGCCCACCGGAGGGTTCTCCCGCGCTCCATCGTTCCACACCCTGCCCTTGTTCTTTCTACGTAGTTTTCTGGGCACAAGAGCTCGAGGCATAATAATAGCTAGAAAGCCTCACAACGCAGTTGTCAGTTTTCATGGTACACGTTAGCGCGTTATTCGTTCGTCTACTACAACAGATTAACATTCTTGAGCCACACCCTGACTCCGAATTAGGAAAAAACGAATGCCAGCGAACGACTCCAGTCTCCAGTACACCAATACAAACAGTGAAGACAAAATCAAAGGGGGGGGGCTCTGTCCCTTCCTCGGTTAGAATACAGTGGGGGCTCCCGATATATTGCCGGTTAAAAACACGGGTGGACGGGACCCCCCCTTGTCGTCGACATAGTGCAACGTTTGCAAAAGGCAGATCTTCTGAGCACCTTTGGAAAAGTTAGCTATTAATATGACACGAAATCCACGGAATGTCGGCAAACTCCAAACGGCAGCCTTTGAAAGCGAAGATGTCGGTTGACGGTCTGGCTATGACCTGTCAAGGCGTTTGTGGACTTATCATACTAGTGTTAGTGTGTGGAGTTCCTTGCCGGCTGCATTGCCCATCAAGGGGCAAGAGTGCCGTCAACCGACACCTTTGTTTGGAAGCACCATTTTTAGCGCAAGTCCGCATGTTCTGCGATAATAGATGTTTCAAAAGGTGCTCAGAAAGTCGGTCTTTTTGCCCCCCTTTTACCATATCGACAACACGGGGGACTCCCGTCCACCCGCGTAATGGCATTGCTCTCTATAATGCCGGTAAAATCGCTTGGCGCGACTGGAACTCTTTATCGTAACGAAATATGGCAACCCTATGGCAACCCTACTATCAATATTGCCAGTGTCCTGAACAGTCCCGGTATATTGGGCTGGCACATACTGGCACTGTGCCCCCCCCCCCACTGTAGCAGCGTCTACCAATAGCAGTAAGCTACTTTTCCTGGTTGCCATCGAAGTCCTGGTGGGTCTCCGAGTACCGGCCCAAAAGGTACACCCCGCTGGTCACGGGCGGATACTTCGCCGGGCTGCCTTCGGAGCAGAACTGTGGCAAACATGCCACCTAAGAATAAACACCATTCGGAGCGATGGAGAGGCAGGGCAGAGAGGTAAACCCGAAAAAAAAGGGGTGGGTGAGAACGTACACTGACCGCGGTAGTTTCTTGGGCTACTTGGTGGACGCGGCTGGTGGCAAAATTTATGCGCAGGTTGGTTGACTCACGTCCGGGTGGGTTCGTGTCTGGGTGGGATCGGGGTGCCAAGCAGCGTAGGGGTGGGGTCCGGACGCTGTTTTTCAAAATGCAGCGAGAGCACAGGCGACAAGGAGACCGTCGCGTTCTTGCTTTTTACGAGGGTATGGCCATGACAGCTCCTTGTGAATCCCGAACTCGGGAAACGCAACACCTATCTGCCCAGTCGATTTCAGTCTCAGACCAACACTCGTGTAACCCCGCGCACAACTACCGCGTCTCTCCACGACAGCAAGAAAGGTAGAACCTGTCACGTGGTTGTTGGCTGGTCTCAAAATTTGCGGCATGCGACGTGATGTGGATTCAGGGCACAATCTGCCGAGGCAAAGGCTTAACTTGCTACGAAGGGTAAAACGCTGGCAAACTCAGTTTTGACGGGGAAACTCTTCCTGCCTTTCGAATGCGCGCCTGACGGGTATTTTTGCTACGATTGCCTTACCTCCGTGTCAAAATTTGGCTCGAAGAAAAACGGAATGCTGTAGCGCTCGCGTCCCAGCTTGTTAACGACCCGGTGCACCGTCGATCTCAGGTTGTCGTTGGTCCTACGGCCACGCATAAGGGCCAGGACAAGCAACAGGGCACCCCAACGCGAATTCACTTGTGTTCATGTACGTGTCGATCTATATAACCAAGCAGCGTTACTGGGTAGGTAAAAATTGGGCATTTTTGTTTCAAACATGGTCGTTCGTGGATGCTCTACGGTATGGCTGAGGGTTGCCCGCATTAAAGAGGATTCAACGATAGCCGACGGGGGCACGCTGCCAACGCCGACCTTGTGACAGTACCGATAAATATGCCTATCATAGTTCGCAGGCAAAGCTGACACCTTTTTTCTTTTGCGGATCTCTACCGCGTCTGACCGCCTTTCCGTGCGGTTTCTTCGCCGGGGCGCGCCCCTGCCTCGGATGCAACCGCTGCCATCGAGGATCCGCCCGCTTAGCGCAAAAACGCATGCATGAGGCCTCGACGTTGGAATCTACGGCGTGATCTCCGAAAATTTCTGCCCCTTCAGTGTTTTTGCGCATGGCCTCACGACAGGGCTTACGTCGTCGCGATTTTTTGTCCTTTACGCCCTCTCTGACCCCCGATCCCCGGGAAACGACGGCTACCCGACCGGCGCCGCCATTGTGGGCGCCAGCTTAGGCAGCTTTGTGCTTGGATCTACGATACAATTGGAACGCCCCTGAAACGAATAACATTTACCACCCAGGCTCCAAAGAGCACTACACGTACCAGGTACAAGGTAACCAGGTATCAATTTTTGTTGCGGAGCTATACATTAGTACGTACAGCAGCAGCTGACATTGGAAATGTCTCCAGAGCTAGGTATGATATGTAAAGCAGCAGCTGTGGTCGAACCTCCTGATGTACAGGAGCAGCTGTGCAGCTGTCATAGACACAGTCGAAGCAGATCACCAATATATTATTTTTGGGGTTTCCATAAAACAAGCACTTTCCAAGCGGGAAATTGTTTGCTTTCGAACCTCATGTTTTTTTCTTCTATTTTTTATTTTGCTGCGGATACGTGCTACATGTAAATAGTATGTCTAATAGAAAGTACAGAATGATACGATGAGGTTGAACATCTCCCGCGCAGTACGTGGGGCTAGGACAACAGCAAGCAGCTTGAAACACGAGGCATACAAGCGTCGAATAGGTGGCCGAATAAATCTATCATGGGAGTATCAGTATAGCGGTTACTCTTATTCTTCACGGCCAGACTGGGGAGGGGAGTGCACATCCTCAACTGTTGCCTTTGAGTCTGATCTCCGTCCTCCTCTATATACCAACAGCACAGCGCTGTTATCAATGTGGGCAGTACGCGAGCCGGCGACCGGCGGCCGTCCAGGCCGCCGGTGAAGCCCCTTCTCTCTCCCATAATAACCTTATCAGGTGTATGACGTCGCAAGATAGTTGTAAGGGCACTTTCACCGTTTAGTGCTGGTCCCACTCTTCGCTATTATGCCAGTTTACATTCCGGGTAAGCTCTGAAGACGAGACGAACAATAACAGACACCTAAGAATTATGAGGTGTTTTCAAAATGAGGCGTTGTGGTTCTCCCCGTGGCACGAACAGCTCTAAGCCGTACGTGCGACCGTGAGCAGCATAACATCAGGGTTCGGCGGAGTTGCCTCGGTAGGTCGTGTTTGCCGTATAACAGAAACGCGGTGCATTTGGCGCCGTCAGACTTCCCACCGAACAATAGATTAGTATGAGGTATTGTACTTGTAGGCTCTGTTGATGGCTTCAGTGACTTGGCTTGTTTCTACAGTCAGTGGTGGCGACTGTCCCTCTTTTTACCCTGAAGCAGGGTATGGCTTCGTCATTAACAATTGATACGAGTTGCACCTACAAAACAAGGTAGAAGCTCGACTCAATACATAGCCATGAATTTGTGAACTCTAACCCTTTCCGCGGCAAGTACGTACGCTGTGCGCCAACTAGAGGGCCCGTCGGCAAGTGCTTCCCCTGCACCAGTTCGAATGCACCTGTAGTTGACTTACATTGCCCCAAGCTGTACCTTTATTTGGCACTTGCCGTGTTATTGGCCCTATTGCTGCTGTAGCAATGGTTACCACTACAAACCCACAAAACCACTGCTGGGATTAGCTGAGGCCTTGTTAGGTATATCAGTATACTGCAGTTCTACAACTCTATGAGTACAGCACTCACCACCTCTGCAGCATGTCGCCGATGTTGCATATGAAAGCCCCCGGCCTCGGCGGTACGTCACACCACTCTCCGTTAAGCTTCACCTGTAGCCCCGGCACATCATCCTGGCAGTCGACGGCGTGGGATAGGCTTCGTCTTGACGTAACTACATAGAAAAGCTATGTACTACAGGACAGGACACCTCAAACAATAAGAAACAGGAATTCTGGTTCCGGCTAGATTTCTTATTTGATAATGGATGAGTTCACTGACTTCAGTGTAACTCCCGAATTTCTCTTTTTGCAGTAAATCTCAACCTGGCTTTCATATTACCCTGATTCTTGATAGATACCAGTATCCTCTACTGCAATGGAACACCACATAAAGAAACAAGACCATAACAAAATAACCGTAAAGCCCATGCTGCCCCTAAATTGCTCCCTAAGAATATCAATATTTACCATAAAACCTAGAAAGCAAGTAACGTAATTTGGGGCCGGGATTTTCGTCAACACAGTGCACACGTGAAAAAAGGCTATGGCGTGCGACATCTTGGCGTAAACCGTTGTTTGTCAAATCAGTTTAGGTGTTGTCCACAGCATTGAAAAACGCGCGGGCTCTCCGCAGCGAGAATCAAAGCCCAACCCTATCAACAGCGAAGAATGTCGTGAAGTAGGTCCATATTTTTTCGCGCGCCGCCGATCTCATACTCGCCTTGTAATACCTGCTTGTACGCTCGTAAATATGCACAACGCGAGCGTAGCTTGTCCTTAAGAACTGCAATGATCGAGGCCTGAATGTACAGAAAAAAAAAATGGCGCTCACCGTGGCCAGCATGGTCATCATCCCGTAATCCGAGTGCGCTCCCGTACCCATCACGCCTTGTTCAGGGTTCGAAACCTGACCAACAGCAAAATATGTTGTTTTTACTGCACAAAAGAAGCATTCAGTGCAGGCCCTTTGACAGAAACCTTGCGCACCTCGGACAAGTGACGACATAGATCATTTAGATCACATAGATATCTAGATCATACAGATAATCTAGATCATATAGATAATCTACAGCAGAACCTACAGCTGCCGCTATGGGATGTTGTGCAGGATCTGTACATGTGGAGTACTATCCAACCCCGGAAGCATATGCTAGATCATGCAGATCGCACGGCTCCCACCCGGTAACATGAGCTACACCGTACGGATCTTCCTGACAGATCTAGACCATCAAGTGGGTATCGATTATCTGTCCGACGCTTGAAATCTTGATATTGGTGTTAGCCAAGATTCCTTTTTGCATCCTGCACTAACTTCAGTATAACAGCCGTCGATTTTCTCATGTCCTCGAAACGCTATGGCCAAGGTATTGTGGGGCTCGTTTTCATGAGAGAGTGTATGCGGGGACGTGCGCTTCGGAAGAGCTCTACATTTATCTGTTGGCCGTCACGCACCGCAAGCGTGCTTTCGAACAAGTGAAAAATATCATGATGTAGAACCCAAAACCCGTGTGCGAATATTACTTGTCGTGCGCGGGATATGCCACGCCCGTGTGCGACGGCCTATCCTGGCAGATACTATCCGGCTGCTATCTCTTGGCCGATAAGTGCATCAAACGAAACGATGTGGGTGAAGTAGACATCACATTCGCTTGCGAAATTCGCGATGTCAACACACGTAAGAGGTAAATCATCCCCCGCCCCCGCTACTGTTGAAGGTCATGGCCATACGACTACGGCCATGCATGACGTGAGCACAACCCCCCTGCTCACGGACTCTTTCGCTGAATCTATCCAAGACATTCGCCTTGTCTTACCTCGGAAGAATAGTGAAGAAGCCGCAGTGCTGACATGGGCTTCGAGAAGCAGCTCTCGAAGAAGCAGGGCTCCAGTCCCAGGCCCGTGGACAACAGTCCGCTCAGTCTGATCCCCAAGGTTTGCATCCGACTGTAGTATTCTTGCATCGTCGCTTTCCACCTGCAGGCAGTCAGTGGGTTGAGTTTTGCAGTGTTTCAGCCGCGAACAGTGCAAAACCCATCGGCTTGGTACTTTGAATTCGTTTTCTGTGCCGTGGCACAACTTGAACGAACAAGGCGCTTATCCTTGGCCGTCACGATTTTCCGTGATAGCATACCCTCTAAGTGCGAAATCTTCAAGCGCGGCAACCGGTAACTGCACGACCAACCCGTCGTGCAGATTACCACCATACGTGCGCGACTGCCTACTTCCTCCGCCCGTTCGTGTCCATTTCCAAAGTGAGAGAGAGGTAGACATGACAATCTCGCCATCACCACCGGCTAGCGGCGGACTTAGACGCCCAGAACGGTATCAGGATATGTGTCTTCGCGCACCCAAAACCCTCCCATACCCGGCACCGGCGTTGGATACATGGCTACCATACTGCCAGGACCCGTTCTATCGATCGCAGCTGAGGAAACCACCCACGCACGGCGGTGCAATTACACCGAGCAGGGACTGTGCTTGTAAAAAAATACCAATTTCGTCTCCCCAAATCCCTCAAATCAACAATCAACCCGAAATCGCGATCCCATATTTAACGAACTAATTAAGGTTCCCCCCCTACGTAAGGTGACGCCACTACACGGTGGAGAGGGACGATGCCACCAAAGCAGCGCGCCGAACGTCTCGCCGAAAACCTCGCCGCATCTCTCACTACTGTATCAGTTTTCCCCGTTGACGGTCTGAGTAGTATGCTGCCACGCATTTATGTTCTGGGGCGTTCATTGGCTGGGAAGACGCATGCTGCGGTGGCGGTCATAATTTTTTAGACTATTTGTTGAGGGGCTGTATCTGTCATCACCATCACCATCACTATCACCCTCACCATCACCTTCACTTTGACAAGAACTCAACCATGCAACCCCGACAAACCACCCCATGGTCTTGAGTAAATAACGAATATCTTAGGTATATCATGCTACGATAAACCACACACGAGGATCCGACGACATTGAGCAGCTCCCATATCAGTCAGAAACATGTTGGCCCCCTATCATAGGGAGAGTCGTGCTAGCCACACGATACTCGAACTAGACGTCCCCTTCAAAACATGATGGCAATATCTATTAGGCCACCCAGCCACAGCAGTGACTGAATGCTCTATTATCTATAATAACGGAAGGTGCCATCAAACCAACAAAAACTATAGAATTTAGCCAGCAAGACAGGTTCTTTTAAAATAATCGAGACGGCTGTGCGTAGGCACGGGCGGGTTGAAGCAGCGCGCGTAGAAAGTTTGGCGACTTCTGAGGTGCGCCATGTTCCGGCGCGTTTGTCGGGGTGGCAACAGAAAATACTGGATCGGTGTCTCAGAGAGGCGTTGAGGCAGCTGGTGTCGGAAGTTAACCCTTTTGGAACTGCACCCAGGTTTTAGCGTGAAATTTGTGCAGTATTTTGTTTCCAGCAGCAGAAGCGTTAAGTGGCAGGTACACGCTGCCGGTAACACGTTGGTAAGCTCCACCGGTAATACGGTGGCAAACTTCGCCGGCAACACGGCGGTAAACAACGCTGGTAACAAGGTGGTAAACTCCGCCGGTAACATGGTCAAAGGGTTGAGATCGGTGGCGGAAAGGGCAGGTGCCACAAAGAGGACAGTCAGCGCTTCGAAGGACAGTCATACGACAGAGCGTTATGAAAAGGGAGGAGGAAGCTGTGGCCGCGATGATTCGGTCCATCGCACTCTCCTGTTTCAACCAACCCCCCTAACAATGCTAGTGAACGCCCCGGGGCGATGCTTTCAGTAAAAACGAGCGTAATGCGGAGTACCCCCCCCCTTATGTGAACAAAGAGTAAAAAACGCCATACCACACACCACATAGTAAACGCCCCGGGTTGCCTTTTCACGCGTGCACAATCGCAACGCCCCGGGGGGCGTTTACCATAATTATTTGCGGTACTCTCATGTGGGATATTAACAGGGCATATTATGGGGGTCCTTACCTGGCAGCAACGAATGTGCCAATTCTTGTTCACGTATGCTAGGATTTCTCAGTCGCTATACGAGCATGCCCCCGTCGTTGGTATGTTTTCTTTCGTTTCTAACCCTTTACAACCGCATTCACGATCTTGAAAACAAACTACTTGGGACAAAAGTGGGATAATGTTCGCAGCAGTAAAAGGGTTAGATACCGAGCTTTGATTCTCGCACCGTCACCGTAGTAGCTATGATAGATGACAGGATTGGTTGGAGCGGGGGGGTTAACGCGGGCTAATCGATCAATCATCTGCGCTGGTGAAAACTAAAAGACCTGCTGACATAATATTTCCCTTTTGCCAGGCGTTTGTACTTTGGCTTAACTGTAGCATTTCGCCGCGGCATTGAAGTGGGCACTTCTCGATTTAGCGAAGTTTCTTCTTACGTCTAGCGAACATTTTTGTCATCGGTTGCAGCACCAGCTGGCATTGCACGAGGTGCAAGCACAACACTGGAAGGCAATCCTATCGCTACACCGAAGGGTCGACCGATATCATCTTCGAACGTAAGATCGCATGCAATGGGCGCCAAAGAAAATTATACCTGGTAAGATATTAAGCATCTTACCCTGGGACAAGGTGCTCGGACGGCCATTGGTTAGGTCCGCTCAGGGGTTTGGTAGCATCCTCGCTGTCGGCAGCTATCTCTCGGAACACGTAGTACCCTTCCTGCACAGCGCACACCACACGCGTCCGATTCACGGGCAACCATTGACGCATCGCGCTTGCTCCGACCCAGCCCTTTAGAAATGCGCCCTCGTTAATGGCGACAAAATACTTGGGATAAATGAGGGATAATTTCTGCAGTGACTGAAGGGTTTCGCTGTTGTTGTGTCTGAGCGGCATTCACGTTACTACTGCAGTAGAGCGAGCTGAATCATGACGGGATAGATTATTCAAAAGCGTCTTCACGAGCTTCTTCAAACGCATCTTTAAAAGCGGGCTCGGAAACGTTATTTGTTGGCTTTGGCCTCTCTGTGTTCATGGCCGACGATCGGTTCTAGCTATTATAGTGTCCTGCGTGGCCAATTCGAGGGTATCGCAACCCTCCTATTGAGGTAACATTCGGCATGCCGAATATGGTGGAGCCAGTCGATTTCGGTCAACGTATCGCGGAAGTGGCTTGTCGGCAAAAATATGTCGTACACGTCGTACAAACCAATCAGACACGCGCAAAGTTGACAAATGCGCCGTTTCGTATGCAATGCGATTCGACGACAAAGTCACTAGATCCGTCCAACAAAAATCTGCGACAACAGGGGTCGTGCACCAGAAGAACTTTACCGCCACACCACCACCGCCATCACCACCGCTACAAACAGCAATCACAACCAGCACCAGCACTAACACCACCAACACCACCAACACCATCACCACCATCACCACCACCACTACCGCCACCACCAACGCCACCACCACCACCCCCACCACCCCCACCATCCCCACCACCACCAACACCACCAGCACCACCAACACCACTACCACAAAAAATAATCAACACCACCGCCATTGCAGACAGCGGACTACACTATCATCACCATCGTCAAACAACACGCGACAGCAGCAGCACTTCGAGCAGCCGCAGAAACAAGAGCCTTATTCTTACCTTAGTATCTCCCTTGGTTTGGTTCTCGGGGTCTAGCACCTCTTCGTGCATGGGCGTGAAGCCGCGGTTGTTCTTGTTCGCCTTTACAGACATTTTCTCGTCGTGTCCGAGGGAGAAAAACGCCTTCGATGCTTGGAAAACCTGCTCCATCACCTCTTTAGGAACACCATGGTTCTCCAGATAAAAAAAACCAAACTCCATGCATGCCTGCCGACAGATGCCCCGCAGCAGGGGGCCGGATGGGCGAACCAAAACGAAAATAAGTTTGTGGCTCGCAACTGACAGATGATGATACTACTGTAGAAAATTTTTCATGTTGAGACAACGGAGGTTCTTATCCACCCCCCATCCCCGGGTTTCTGGCTCACTTTAATCTCTATAGTTTTTGGTGCAGTCCATTGTGCCGCATTTTCAAGTTCCGGCTCACTCTAATCTTTAGACATTGTTCGGTGCAGTCAAATACGCCGTTTTTTTAACACTCTGCAAATCGACCTTCGGCTGTTCTTGCTACCTTCAGAGCACGCTCGGCATCCTGCAGTTCTGCCTTCGACCGGATAGCTGTTTTACCATTTACACACAGATGATGATACTCCGGGCTTACTTCGTGCTAATTGTAGAATTAGAACTCCACCCTCGTTTTCAGGGGACTAACAACTTGGAAAAAGTGTGGATACGTTTCGCCCTTGTAAAAGGGTTAGAATAGGCTAACGGATGTACTGCACATGCGATAGTCTACCTGTGCATCCACATTCACGGGAGGCAAGCGTTGCATAGTTAGTGTAAAACGTAAAATAGCTGTCGCTCTGCCGTGTTTTTCGTGGCACAATTTGTGAAGAAAAAAAAGCAAACAGCGCTATCTATCCTGTCAAGGGGTTCACCCCATGAACTTCAGTCCCC
This sequence comes from Undaria pinnatifida, assembly GCA_012845835.1. NCBI lineage: Eukaryota > Phaeophyceae > Laminariales > Alariaceae > Undaria > Undaria pinnatifida. The sequence goes on along the minus strand of JABAKD010000012.1, from coordinate 8,091,475 downwards.
AAGCTTAGCTCTGCCAAACAGTGGAGTCGCGACGCGAGGCGACCAAAGAGAAGGGGAATCGGCTTAGAGCAGCCACTCCATCGCATCCTAGGCTTTCTGCACGCCAACTATTACGGGAGAACATGGTAATCAGGACAAGATAAGGTGGCACAGTAGAAGAGACGATTTTTGGATTTTATCGTGGGCTCTGATTGCTATGGTGCCCCTAAAACAGTCTATGGTACGTTCAATTACATTCAATAAAGTCCGTTTACGCGGCGCATGGCGTACTGGCTGATTAGTCTTGTGGGACGACCCGCCATAATTTCCCCTCACCTTGACGATAACCGCAGGCGCTGACGGGTCTTCCATGTCCACAACAGGAAGCACTCCCATTGTGCTGTCTGTGCGTTGGACGCGCGCGTGCCGTTCTCTCCGTTTGGCTGCGCTCGAGAAAATGTCCTGCGAGGGGCGAGATTTTGATCGGTTTAGGTATGGCTTACATCTTTGACTTTTCCCCCCTCGTCCGCCTGATCTCCCTTTCGTGCGATTGGCGACCATAAAAAATCAGGGCTTTTCACGGGTCGGGTCAAATCTCGCGGGTCGGGTCGGGTCGGGGCGGGTCAGCTGACCCGACCCGACCCGCGAGATATTTGAGACGTCTTGACCCGACCCGACCCGACCCGCGAGATTTTCGAGACGTCTTGACCCGACCCGACCCGACCCGCGAGATTTTCGAGACGTCTTGACCCGACCCGACCCGACCCGCGAGATTTTGAAATCGTCCTGACCCGACCCGACCCGACCCGCGACAATCCGAGTGACCCGCGAGATTCGGGTCGTCTGGCGGGTCACGTTAACTTGACCCGTGACATTTCTCACGGGTCAAAGTCAAAAAGTCACGGGTCAAAGCATGTATACCTCGGTCGGTTGGTTGGTCCTTGGTCCCTCGTACTTTACCCATTATGTCGTGTTCTCTGCGTTTTTAACCGGCATTGTTTGCAGCTGATGATTATGCCATGTGGTGTGCGCGCGAGAAATAGAAAAGAAACCGCAACCCACATGCATGGACATGCCCGTACCGTTAGACCACCAGGTCGACCCGACGAGCGACCCGACGAGCGAGCTAGTTATAAAACTTGTTTACAAGTGCAATCTCCGGCCCCGGCAAGCAGCCTAGCTGAGCCGCCTCCGGCAGCAAGCCCACAATTGGGGCAGTGGACCTGCCAGCAGGGGCTGCGATCCGCGAGGATGCGTTGTCTGCTACTGGTGCTTGCTGCTGCCAGGGTGCTGCTGCTGCTGTGCTGCTGCTGCTGCTGCTGCTGCTGCTGCTGCTGCTTGCTGCTGCTGCTGCTGCTGCTGCTTGCTGCTGCTGCTGCTTCGACAACGGCTGCTCTTTTCTTCTTGTTTTTTTACGCTTGGCCACATTTCGTACTGGTATGATAATTCTCGAGCTAGCTACTACTACTTCACTGCTGTATCTATCTTCTATCTGTGCAATCTCCAGCCCCGGCAAGCAGCCTAGCTGAGCCGCCTCCGGCAGCAAGCCCACAGCTGGGGCGGTGGGTCTGTCAGCAGGGGCTGCGATCCGCGAGAATCCGGCGTCTGCTGCTGGTGCTTGCTGCTGCCAGTGCTGCTGCTGCTGCTTCGACGACGATTGTCCTTCCTTGCCTTTTTACGTTTGTTTGGTGACATTTCGTACTGGTATGACCGTAATATTACTGCTGTTGTTGTTGCGGCTTCAGTAGGAACGGGATTCCCGTCACACTGCCGTATGCCTTGGTACGAGTAGCGAGGGGTACTGCCTGGTGATTGTTCTGCACGCTGTGATGACATATGATCGGAGCATCGGCACGAGGGAGGCAGGAAGCCGAAAAAATGTTTGTATTTTATTGGCGAACCCGCGGGCCTGACCCGCGGGACGCCTGCACGGCATCAACGTGGCTCTCAGCTGTAAGTTTGAAAAAGGCGGATCCGCCGGCTAGATCCGCGGGTTTGACCCGCGGGTCAGCCCAAAACAACTCACGGGTCACTATGGCTTGACCCGCGAAGTGACCCGTATCTCGCGGGTCATGACCCGACCCGACCCGCGAGATTTTGAAAACCTCTTGACCCGACCCGACCCGACCCGCGAGATTTTGAAGCCTTTTGACCCGACCCGACCCGACCCGCGAGATTTTGAAAACCTCTTGACCCGACCCGACCCGACCCGCGAGATTTTAAAACGTAATGACCCGACCCGACCCGACCCGCGAGATTTTGAAACCCCCTTGACCCGACCCGCGGGTCGGGTCATGACCCGTGAAAAGCCCTGTAAAAAATGAGGTACTGCCGACAAAAGTACAGCACGTAGGGAGAGTAAACCGAGGGCATGCCATAAAAAGAGAAAATAACACCACACTCCTAAAAAGGTCAGAACGAAACATAAACCGAACCGCTGTGATCACTAGTGATCACAGGACCAATTACCCAAACACGAAAATTATGGATCACAGGTACACTTTCTACCGTTGCGTAGGCAGATCTTCTCGTGATGATTTGTATGAACGGTAGCGGTTCCAGAGGTGTCGGACATCGTGTCTTGTTGTACTAAAAGTGGTCGTGGAATCTCCGTAGGTTCTGGTGACGGAGAGGCGGGTAATTCCGTGTTCCGTTGACAATGAATAACTTTCGACTCTCCCGTTTGCCTCTGAAGCACCTCTCGTTCCCTCGACGCACTTCGTTACCCTCGTTTGGTTCGCCGTCGAACCTTGCCCCAACCTGGTGTGTCCTACACGCTACAAAAAACAAGAAGAGAAGTTGTAGCAAGTCGCGAGAGGAACCTGGGTTATCCCAAACCCTCAAAATCACCTTTTGAAATGTTTGTTTTCATTTGGTTTTCGAGTACCCCGCGCCTGAGTAGGAAAAAACAACATCTGCGGAATGTCCTATTTTTTCCCTCATCTGCACACCCTCGAGTATACTCATTTCTTTGGTTCAGGCATAGGGCTCAGGCACTTTCCGTTCCTCGCGGCACTGGGGGAAGAACAAGGCGCCTTGATGGCAAGGGTGCCATTTGCAGAACTCCGTATTGCGCAAATAAGTACCAGGTGTCAGGTATCGCAGTAAGTAGTTGCAACCTGAAATCACGAAATAACGAAATAATTGTTCGGCGTCCAACTGCTACGGGTTCCATTGGTTCGCGGAACGCGCGAGAGCGGGAAAAAAATAAAAGATCGATGAAAGTCGACGTTTTGTGTGAGAGATAAATCTTACGCGCGGTAAACAAGCCAAGTGCATGCCGAATGGAAAAAGGGAAGCCTTTGAAGCGAAACAAAATTGAGAGTGTCGCCGAGAGGTGGAAAACTGCGAACCGGCCAGCAGAGTACTACTTCGAAGTATGATTTAACCGAGAAAACAACATACCCGGTGAACTGGAGTAACAGTCTGTGTCAGCTCTGGTGCTAGTGCAGCCGTACTACAGGCGCACTGAATCTGCGAGAGCGCATGCGGACGTATACAGGTACGAGTGCAAGGTTGTGTGAATGCGTACAATGATTGTGACAAGGTTTCTTCTTACAAGTTTTAAACCCGCCTTGCTGCCCTTGTCGCTGTCTTGTCGCTGTCAGGGGAGTGGATGACCTGCATGCATGTCCATCACGAGAAGTACGTGCGGGCGTACAGAACACCCGCGACCGAAGTGCACTGGGATTGGAAACTTGAACATCTCGGACAGATCAGATACCCCTTGATGATCTATATAATCTACGTCTCCCAGAGAAGACACGTCCCTGGTCTATACAATCAGCATGGGCTACATCATTTTGCCGGGTGGGGGCCCTATTATCTGCGTAATGTAGCACATGCTTCTTGGGTTGTATCTGTCCTGCACATATCTTGCACAACATACCATAACGACCGATACAGGATCTGGACGATCTAGATGATCTATATGTATACGTAACATGTGATCTTCGTTTTTTTTGGCTCGCTGCTCTCCGGCGGCCGAGGGTTTCTTCTCGCACTTTCGGCGGCAGGGCAAGCAAGGCTGCAATGGGTACATGATGAAGCATGTCTGGATCTCGGCCGAGTTCCGTGGCGGTGCTCGGCGCATTAAACGTCGCTGAGCTGGCTCCATTTGGCAAGGGATTGCGTTTCGCCTCCCTGAGACGAGCAGGTGACTTGGAACACTCCAAATTGTTTTACAAATTCTGATAAACCTCGACAATTTTTTGTTACTTTTTGTTTCGTTTGTAAAAAAATGGCCCGCTACCCTCGCATATTTTATAATCGCCCCGTCTCGAATCGCCTGCTCCGTTTTTATCACATCCTCTCAACAGTTGCAGCAGTAGAAGCAGCAGTAGCCGCAGCAGTAGCCGCAGCAGTAGCCGCAGCACAACCGCAGCAGCAGGAGCAATATGCAGCAGCAGTATACACCTGCCGAGCGCCATATCTCTCGCGGCGGCGAGCAGGGTGCAGGCAGGGGTTGATCGTGCGCCGAAATATGCCCTCTTCTCTCGCTTGGTATGCCGCGTCGGCCGGGAATATAAGAAACAATACAATAATCATATCCAATTGTCAACGTACACTATGTTTTAGCCCAGAAAGAAACTGTGAACATATCCGCGATGTTCGGTTGGCTTCCTCGGGCATCGTGATAGCTGCCTGGAACCTTGTGCGCCTGGTGAACGCGCGACGGGGCCCGGGTCTCCTCGACTTCGAGGGGTCGGGGCTGCAATTTCCGTCGCAACTTAGTCGGCATCGGCCGAGAGAGGGTGGCTGGGGATGGGCCGCCTGGTGTCTCCATGAAAACAAAAAACCTCGGGGTGCTGCTGGAGGAGACCGGGATTGGACATAAATATATGAACCGCTTAAAACATAACACGCGTACCTCACACCCTCTCAGCAGTTGTAGCATTAGCAGCAACAGCAGTAGTAGCCGCAGTAGTAGCCGCAGCACATCAGCAGCAGGAGCAATATGCAGCAGCAGCAGTACACACCTGTCGAGCGCCATATCTCTCGCGGCGGCGAGCAGGGAGCAGGCAGAGATTGATCGTGCGCCGAAATATGCCCTGTTCTCTCGCTTGGTATGCCGCGTCGGCTGGGAATATAAGAAACAATACAATAATCATATCCAATTGTAAACGTACACTACATTTTCGTCCAGCAAGAAACTGTGAACATATCCGCGCCGTTTGGTTGGCTTCCTCGGGCACCGTGATAGCTGCCTGGAACCGTGTGCACCTGATGAACGCGCGACGGGGGTCGGATCTCCTCGACTTCGAGGGGTCGGGGCTGGCGATTTCCGTCGCGACTTGGCCGGCATCGGCCGAGGGAGGGTGGCTGCGGATGGGGCGCCTGGTGCCCCCATGAGAACAAAAAAATCTCGGGGTGCTGCTGGAAGAGACCGGGATTGGACATAAAGATACGAATCGATTGAATCAAAAGACTCCTACCAATCGGTCCTTATATTCCCGTCCAAAAGGATAGGTTGCTCTTGCCCCAGGAATGAGGACGGTATAGTAGCGGCCGCCCTGGTGGTCTTGTGGCTACCCTCGAATAGTACTAGCGTTGGTCCTTGAGTTCGATTCCCACCGTGGTGAGAGTTTTACTTTATTTGCAAAAATGAAAAAAAGGATCAACTGCTGAGAGCGCCTGGCAGCGTGGGTAGGTACAAGTCGACGCGAGTCGACGAGGGAAGAATATGCTGAAATATTCTCGCGATAAAAATGAAACCACGTAGTGGGGAGGGGGGAGGAGAGGGCCCGCTATGTGAGCCCGGATCTGAGTTACTACTGGGAGGGAGGGAGGGCGAGAAGAATAGTGCGAGGATAATAAAAGGGATGAAGAAAAAAATACAATAAAATAAACTAAGGCCCGTTTGGAGTGCGTGCGTGTGCGTGTATGTGTGTGGTGTGTATGTATGTGTATCCTGTTGTGGTGTGTATACGACATGATGATGAGCGGTCAGTTACAAGCCGTGCGATCGTTCATCGTCCACCCGCTCGCTCATTCGATCGTTCCATTGGGTGTGTAGTATATTTGTGTGTGACATGTCTAGTTCTTCGTTTCACGAATAACATGTTACGTGCGTTACCTGTGACTCCCTGATCGCCTTGCGACGCCCCCTGGATTTCACGTTACACACATCCTGAAGGATCTAGTATGATCTATATGATTTATATCGTGATTTGTCCGAGGTGTGGAAAGTTGATCATGGACCAATTGGAAAATAATAATGAAGCGAGCGAGCGCGGTGTGCGGACCTTTTTTCTTGATTTTCTACGAATACAAACCTCTTCATAGCCTATTAATAGGGTGGTGTCTTTTAAGGGAAACTGACAAAATGGGGTATACTCTGGGCGCAGTTGAACAAAATGGGGTACCTATTTTCGCAGGGGGACGCGCCAGCCTACGCCGGCTATACGCCTCCAATTCGCGTTCTGGCGCCTGCACCCCTCGCGCACGGTGTGTGGCTAGCACGCCAAAACCTTTTTTCGTCTTTCGACATCCCAAAACAGGGTAAATACTGGCGATCAAAAAGTTCTCTCCATAGAGCACCTCATCTTGTTCGTAGACTACCGGGGTATACCCCCTTCTCTGCTATAAGTTCATAGACCACCCCATTTTGTTCATACGTAGCATACTCCTTTTTGGCAAACAGCACCACCCTTTTGTGTTCAATGGTCCTCACCAACGGAGAGGTGGAAATGGCACCAAAACGCCATATCTCCGCAACCCTGCACAAAAGATGCGGCGACCGGCATCCGCTAGTCGGCAAGTTGGCCGTGTGTCATGTGGTACAGCTTGTGGTTGCTGCCGGCCACCCGGTGGTCGGTGACGAGCGTCCGCGACCCGCTCGGCTGTGGTCCTCAGCTCTTGGGGCAGAGGCAAAGGATTATCCCACCTTCAGGAAATACACGTGGAGAGACTGCACGGCATTGCTCGGCGGGAGTGCCGACGACATGGCAGAGTGTGCTTTGCGCTGTGACGCGCGCGCGTGTGTACTATAGCGCGCAAGAGAGAGAGGGTGGCGACACGACATTTTGGCCCCAGCTCTTCGTCCCAGCGGCGGATGTTTGTGCGGTCCGCAGTGCAGTCGCATGACACAGCCAACATGCTGATTGCCGGATCTTTTGTGCGAGGTTGCGGAGAGATAGTGTTTCGAAGTCATTTCCATCTCTAGACCACTGAACAAAAAGGGGTGGTCCTGTTTGGCAAAAAGGGGTATACCATGAACAAAACGGAGTGGTCCATAACTTTTTTTAGCAGAGAATGGGGTATACCCCGGTCGTTTACAAACACAGTGGGGTGGTCTGTGGAGAGGACTCTTTGAGGGCCCGTATTCACCCTGTTTTGGGGTGTCGAAGGACGAAAAAAAGGTTCGGCGTGCTGTTCACATACCATCCGCGTGGGGTTCAGGTGCCAGGACGCGAATTGGAGGCGTACAGCCGGCATACGTTGGCGCGCCCTGCTACGAAACTTCGGGTGCCCCACTTTTCTCAAATACCCCCGGCGTATACCCTATTTGGTCAATTCTCATTTTTTTAATATCTGTAGACTAGACGTCCAACGAAGCAACTAAAATATTCATCTTAATAATCAACTCATCTCATTTTCACTAGCTTTTCTCCATGAGCCTGACGCAAACGGCACCTAGCCCAGCCCCGACAGGGTCCTGTGCACGCACAAAAAAAAATAGCCGACCCTTCTCGTGTTGGTTTCGCTGCAAGTCTTTGAGAGTTCGTCGAGGCAGGTGCGTCAACGTGCGTTTTCACAGGCATTATTGGACTATGTATCACACGGGTATGAATGGGTTTTAAACCTTAACATCATAACAGGCATTTGTTCTTGAAAATTCAGGCTCACCGAGCGAGCTCAATATGTCTGCCCACATTACCATTTGGGCCCGTGTCCCTGAGACATGCTGCAAATGATAATGTCAGGCCCACCGTACGGATAGGGGGGATGGGGAAGCTCTGCTGTAGATACCGTGGTGGCGGCACGTGATATGGAGTAGTACATACCTCCGACCTTGGATGTGTTAAGATGAACGGAGATGCAGATTGTCCGCCTTTAAGAACTAAACCGAAAAAAACACGAACTGGTGCTGCAGTACCTCGCTATTTTCAGGGCGCTCATCGACGAGACGCACCCATTTTCAGGGCGTTGGTCGATGAGACACATGCAGAGCGACGCTAACCCGGCCCGGGTCTCGTGTGTCCTGCTGCTGCTGTGACTACCGCTGCTGCTGCTTTACTGCTTCTGCTGCTGTTTTTGCCGCTGTTGGTGCTGCTGCTTTACAGAAGTACGAGTACATACCAGGTCATTTTGTTTATCAAAACATAACGTAAATATCAAACACCGTAGATGTTCGTTTGTGTTGGTTTGTTCAGTTCGCATCTACCACATTACCAGGTATGCTGCTGTTTTTCGCGTGCTGGTCTTCCCCTGTTTTCCGTAGGTCACCTAGCATCGCAGATTGGACTACTGCAGGTATTGAGGTCCCGCCTCAATATCACCAATGGCTAGCTGGTATTAATAGTACTCGTCACGTACCCCGCTGGTTGGTAGCAAAGCAGTGATTGGCTCGATGGGGCGCTGTCGCGTACCAGGTACACATTAGGCTGCAACGTACCACGAACGGCCATGCATCGTGCACTCTCCCGGGACAATATCAGCACACGAGCGCATACTGCTATTGCTTCTGTCGCTCTTGTACTGTACAGCAGTGCGCAGCAGATTCAGGCGGTCTGATAACCAGCCCGCCCGCGTGCATGTGCATGGGGTGGTTTGCAACGTCTACATTAGATATTTATCATACTCGTATGATATCATGTGTACATCCTGTCGTATCAGACAATGGACTCAACCGAATACACTAACATACTGCCCAAATCCGATGTCTTGGTGCTTTTGATGCTGCGAAGAACGAAGAACAAAGGTGTGTCTTCTACCTATATTATAAACATAAAAAACACTCCAGCTGTGAGATCGAAGAGTTTATCGAAACTCATCCTTCCAAGCTGTGTGATACTCCGATCGCGCGTATTACGGGTTGTGTGTCCTCATTAAGGATATAGGTCGGCGACTCCCCTTGCAACTACAGTGTAGCTATCAGGGTCAACAGGGTGATGTTAGTCAGTCTGTGCGCGGAAACTATAAAACCCGTTTTTGAGGGGGACAAAATCTGACAGCTCTGGAAGGAAATGCATCCGTTTATCAAGTGAATCCTGTGAGTCGAATAACCGGTGAGGTGAGGGCGGACTTTTTAAAGACGTGGGGGCCTGGGTTTGATCAAGAGGGAGCGGGGGAGGGGGGGGGGGGGGGGGGGGGGACGGGCGGGGCAGCTCAATTCGTGCGTGGAAACTATAAATTCTTTAAGGGGATACATCTGACGGTTTTGGAAAGAATGCACTAGTTTATCATGTATCTCCTGTAAGTCGTAGAACCAGTGAGGAGAGGGCGGAGTGTTCGAGGGGATGGCGGGGGGGGGTGGGGAGCAAAAGGGTTTGTGAAAAAAATCTTCAAGCCGTATAGATGTAGGGGTTTACTATACGCGTGGTGCTAGGTCTAGGTGATGGTGCGGGTGGTGGGGAAGAAGGGGGCGTTGGGGAGGGGAGGGAGGGAAGTGAATTGCAGCAGCGGCATGGATATCTCTAGAAAGATAATGAGGTGATATCAAGTGCGTGGATTTGTTTATTACTTTGGCAGGTTCCGATGTTAGGTGGGGCGTTTGACCAGGAGGGAGCGGGAAAAGAAATAATAAAAAAAAGGGGGGGGGGGAAAGGGTTTTCAAGAGGTTTATGTCACATATAATACTCCAAAATACACTCCAGCTGTGAGATCGAAGATTTGGTCGAAACTCAACTTTGCAAGCTTGTGTGTGATACTCCGATCGCGTGTATTACGTATATATGTAGGGGCTTGCTGTACGCGTGGTGCTAGGTCTAGGCGATCGTGCGGGTGGTGGGGAAGGAGGGGGCGTTGGGAGGGGGGGGGGATGAATGAAAGCTGCGTCATGGATGCCTAGAAATATAATGACGTGATATCAATTGCGTAGAAGTGCTTATTACTCTGGCCGATTTCGATTGTAGGTGGGGCGTTTGAACAAAAGAGCGGGGAAAAAAAAGGAGGGGGCGGGGGGCGGAAATGAAGTGGGGCTACGGCATGAAAGGCTAGAAAGATAATGAGGTGATATCAGCTAGCTGGTAGTGTTTACTACTTTGGCAGATTTTGATTTTAGGTTGGGCGTTTGAACAAGAGGGATCGGGGGGGGCGGGGGCGGGCGGGACACCTCAATATGTGCGCGGAAACTATAAATCCTTAAAGGAACAAATCTGACGGCTGTAACAAGAAGACATCCCTTTATATCACCTGCCTGGTATTGTTTATTATTCTAGAAGATTTGATGCTACCTATATCCCGGCTAAGATCTGTCCATACGTACCAGGTACGTCGTATAAGGCAGTGACAACAAGCGACACCCGAGTTCTCCTTTCTGAGGCACTGACAGAGACTACGAGTAGTGCTTCATACCGCAACAGTCCGATACAAAACCTGACACCAGATTGAAAATTCAGTATTTAACGGATCGGATCGGGTGGCAATAAAAAACGATTGCGATACAACAAATGATGTGCGAGGCGGAAACATGGAAATACAGGTAATGGTACTGCCGAAGGAGCACACCTTTGTTTCTTTTGACCCCTCACGTCGAATTATTCACCTTTTGTACACTCCCAGCTGCGGGGGGGGGGGGGGGGGGGGGGAGTAGAGGGACATCCCCTCCCCGCTAGAAGAAAGGCTTTCTCATCGAATATCAGGACGCTTTTTGTTCAGATCCGATTAGTGACCCCATTTCCGATATATCGGAGCTTTCGGTATGATACGAGTATGAACCACCACTAATAGTAGAGGCCTTGTGACGTGCTCCAGCACACCAAGGTCGAAAGCTACGTATCGACTACCTCCTTGTGCACGTACTTTTTCATCGCTGCTAATCACTACTATACGGGTCTATCGAGTCTCGAGCGCGGAGAAAGGTTTGCAACAAATCACCGAAGTCATTAAACAGCCGACAGGAGACTCCATTCTTTTTCGTTTCTTTAGTTTTTTTGTTTCCTCTTGTGCTTTGCCATTTCAGTTTTCCTTTTGGGTACCCTCGGGGGCTATTGAGGCGATGATGTAGGTTTGGACACCGCCGTCGAACATACAGCAAGTGGAGGACAGACCAGGCGGCAATGCTCGAAACCCTCTATTAATAGTAGTTGCATTCGGAACCCAGTTTGAGTGCTGCCCTGACGCCGGCTGGGTGGCGCCATCTGCTTTGTTGCTGCGGTTTCGATTGCTTAATTATTAGGCTTCGTTTTTGTATGCGGTACACGGCCGACAATGACGGTATTGGCACCACTCTCGTCACAAAACAGTGCGCAGGGTATATATAGAACATGAGGCAATGCTCCTATTCCTGCAGTAGGGTCATTCGAAACCCAATCCCCGTATGGTTGCTGCGCCCGATGTTGATTGGATGGTGTGCTGTTTTGCTAGTTGCTGGCTGTCGGTGTTTTAGGCGTACCGTCCTGTTTCCTTCTTTGTTTCCAGCCGTTTTTTCCTTTTTTTTTTATCCTTTTGCGGATGGGGAAAAGCAAAGCTCAAGTTCATCACACTTCCACGTATTTTCATGCATGTTGCGCGTCAATTCAACTCAAGTATATTCGCAATCCAGCGCTAGCTGAGGCATTCGTCAGTTCCCGTGGTAACGACAGCGCGAGCTGTCCCACCGGCGGTCACCGTTACTATTCCAGCAGCGTCAGCCGACGTTTTTTTTTTTCGTTTGCTGCAAATAGTCCACACCTCAGACAGCACATTATCTAGCTCATCCGTAGTTTATAGCTGTCAAATTCAAAACATGTGCAGATGAATCGGAGGATTGCCGTGGCAATGGCCGCGGACGGCCGGGGATGGCCGTGGAAATTGCTTCGGTTGGACGTCCGCGGAAACTGCCGTGGCAATCGCCGCGAACTTCTGCCGACTTCCGTGGTGATTGCCTCGTTGCCGTGGCAATGGCCGCGGATGGCCGTGGAAAATGCCACGGAAGTTTCCACGAAAACTGCCGTGGCAATTGCCACGGATTTCCGTCGGTTGCCATGGTTGGTTCGACGGAGTTTGCCACGGACAGAACTGCAGCACGTTCCGTGGCCACAACCGTGGCATTTGCCGTGGAAGTGCCATGAGCCTTGGCACTTGCCGTGGAAACCCGAGGATTTCCATGGCAGCCCGTGGCAACACCTACGGATTTCCCCACGGAAGTTCCGCGGTCATTGCCGCGGACCTCCGCCAAAAAGTCAAATAGTGTGCATCCGTGGCAGATGAGATCTCGTATAGCTCAAGCTGGGGAAACATGTGTTGTAGCTCATGCAGCTCCTTATAGCTCACCCCGGTGAAACATGTGCAGCTCATGAAGCTCTTCTAGCTCACCCTGGACAATTGTGCGCATATGAGCTACATTCTATACTTCAACAAGCTTTCAAATAATGTGCAGATGCCGTATCCTATAGCTCAAGCCGGGAAAACAAGTGCATCTCATGTATATAGCTCACCAGTGAGCTACCCTCGAAAAGAGGTAGCTCGAGCGACGGTGAGCTGAGAAGTCCGGGGTTTTGAGTGTTCCATACGTCGTGTGAGGATTGTTTGTCAGTTGTCCAACAAAATAAATACCCAAACGCACCACTTCCTGCTCAGCATGCGTGTTTGTCCAGCAAAATACGCAAACACACCACCTTCTGCTCCAGCAGATATTGTCAGCTCATCAGCTGGCTCATCTATCACGTATAGCGCACGCGTTCAAACAGGTGCAGATGGGCTACCTCCTATACCTCATCCCGGGGAAACACGTGCAGTTCATGCAGCTCCTATAGCTCAACGTGGGCCAGTATGTGCAGATGAGCTATCTTTTACCAGGTATAGCTCAAGCTTTGAAAGTGCAGCTAAGCCCTACCAGGTATAGCTCAAGCCGGGAAAATATGTGTAGCTCATGTAGCTCGTATAGCTCACCCGTAAGCTACCCTCGAAAAGAGCTAGCTCGAGCAACGCCGAACTGATCTGCCCAGGATGCGAAATAGTCTGGCGAGCCGGCTGGCACATTTTATTTGTTGCCCATGTGCCCATTACGGTTGGCATCGCATGGCCAAATCACTTTGCTGTATTTGAATACTGCTACCACGACGACGCCGCGGTATTACCAGGTACCAGGTACCTGGTATGTATTAAGGCTATCTCTGTTTCGTATTTTGTTACCACAGAGCTCGTATCTCTATGAGGCATCACCACGGACACTGGTTGAGCTGGATGCACATTGGTGGAAATGTCAGTTTAAGTGATGTGAAGAACACACAGTATGCTTGCAACAACCCGTCAGCCCACCGACGTACTCTTCATGATACGCAACGAGGAACTGAGGTATTTTCGGCGCCTTGTTCTGGTGGTCTTCCGTGTTTCCGTGCATATGTAGCTTCAAACGCATATTCAATACCATGGATTTAGCTTCAAGTGCATGTCAATGTTCAAACAAGCCTGAATACGAGCAACCCAACCCAACCCAGTTGTGATAAGTGCTTGGTGTACTATCAGTAGTACATACAGAAGTCGATTCATCAGGCGCGAGTAGTGAGACCTAACAGACCTGCGCATCGTAGGCTGACTCCCGATTTCACTTTTTCATGTTTTTCTGGCGGAGGCATGAAATGCGTCAGCTACGATATTTGCGTGTCCCACTTTTGGTTTGTTTGTGTTTTTTCCCTGGGGCATCCCTCCACTCCAGAGTGACTGAGGCCTGTCCTGTGACCACGGACTTGATTATGCGAGTTTTATACTCCGGAGTATATTGTGAGAACAACCACAACTAAACTGCTGCTGCAGCCTTACTGCTTATTCGTACGGAGACAAAATGCAACGCACAATCATAACAGGTACTGCTGTACCTGACAATTTGGACCACCGAGAGCTGTCCTCCAGTGTAATCCGTCTTGCTCGAGAAGGATGCTTGTGTAAGAGATAACACGGGCTGGTACAGGAAAGACGACACAGGACGCGCTTTCCGACGTCCGCGCGTTGCCAATCGGTGTCGGGTGTTCACTTCTGCTGTCTGCTGGCTGTGTATGTACTACAACATTGTCCACGTTCTTTGAGTACTTTCAAGGAACAGGACTGTCAGCTTTTCAAAATCATGGAAATTTGAATTTTGCTGGTTATCTGGTTGGACAGCAGATTTGCAAACGACGTCCTCGTCCTCGTCCTCGTTGTTTATCGATGGCGCAGTATGGTGGTACTTTGTTTGCATTTTTTTACACCCAGAAGGGTGGCGAGCCTCGTGATGAGCACACGACGTGTGCCACACGTAGACGCCGACAGGGGAGTCGAAGACGATTCGGACGGTGATGGCCAACACCCCAAGAAAGTAAGGGACGAGTACAAGTATGAATACGCACCTATTGTCTATTGTTATTGTTATTGTTCGTACACGATGTACCAGGTACGAGATGTACAGCAGCTGCTGGCAGTGGATCTACAGCAGCAGCAGTAGTACTAGTATTTCCTCTGTAGAAGTTTGAACCTGACGAAGTTTGCAGGGAAAGGAGTACGCATCAGTATAATTGAAGGCCGCCGTGTTGCTGCACTGACTGCATGGCTGCCCATGCATGTCGGGGGAACTACTTAGACGTGGCGATGGATGGACGACGGATAATAATTAATAATACGAATACAGACTTAGATCTTTTTGCTGAAAGTGGTCGGTTGGGGTATCCCTCTGGCATCTCCGGGGTCGGACGGTTCAGCTTTTCTTTGATTTGTTGCTCCGCCTTACAATTTTTGTTCCTATAGTCTAGACTAGACTTAAAGAGTACCTCGTAGGTCTTGTATTTTGCTTTCGAAGTTGTATAATATTATTGCGCACCCCCCGCTCGGAGCACGGGGGGCGGAGAGAGGGGCAGGCCCCCGGGGCTGCTCCAACATCAGCCCCACGCTATCGTCCATAGCCCTGAATCAAGTTCCATCCCAACTGGCAATGTCGAGCTTTCGACGCCAGCCAGCCTCCACCTGAAAGACTCGAAAAAAATAACACATATTAATGCACCATGGTACTCAGCACAAGTGTTAGAAGGCTTAGTTCGGGTAAGCTGTTGGTTAACCAGTTGCAAGTGGTCAAACGGACTAATACCCCACTAAAATCCTTAACAAATGGCGTCGTCGACAGACCATGGTTTTTTTGGGTCGTGGGTTCGATCCCCACCATCCACAATAGTAAACTTTCAGATTTTCCCCATGTCGAACTTGAAAAATACTCTACTACCCGGTATACCCAGGAAATGAAACGTCTTGGATAATTGACAGGTCCGCCCGTATCGACCTGGTATCCCGCCGTTTCAGGGGGGAAGAGTGTTAGAAGGCTTAGTTCGGGTAAGCTATTGGTTAACCTTTTGCAAGTGGTCAAACGGACTAATACCCCACTAATTCCTTAACAAATGGCGTCGTCGACAGACCATGGGTTTTTTGGTCGTGGGTTCGATCCCCACATCCACCATAATAAACTTTTTCAGATTTCCCCATGGCGAACTTGGAAAATACTCTTCCTGGTACCCCAGGGAATGAAACGGCTTGGATATATTGACAGGTTCGCCCGTATATCCGGCCGACCTGCTATCCCGCCGTTTCAGGGGGGGAGAGTGTTATAAGGCTTAGTTTGGGTAAGCTATTGGTTAAGCTTTTGCAAGTGGTCAAACGGACTAATACCCCACTAATTCCTTAATTAACACAAGCACACACACGACACATCTAACGCAAATATCGTGTACTAGAGGAGTACCCATAATATATACATGACGCCAGTATAGACTACATATGTACTTCGCGGCCAAGCCGCACTATTACGGACAACTCTCTCTTCTGCACTTTCAGATTGCGCTAATGCCGAGCTAAGTGTGGGACCAAACCACTGCGCCTGCTCATTAGCATCCGTCATCACACATCTGCACAGCATAGTGCAAATTCCATACGAGGAAGAATGGACGCACCTCCAGCGTGGAGACATGTGTGCATGTTCGCGAAGCACGGTAAGCAAACCGACATCGCACCAACGCCTGCATTGCACATTGCAGCTTCCCGGCGGAAAAAAGGGCGCACCTCCAGCTTGGAGACGTGCGCGCGCCACTCTGATGACACAAACAGGAACCCTGAGCACCATACATAAATTAAAAAAACTAAACGCGCAACCTACGACACCCGGGCGGCTGCATACCGCCCCCTAGGTGCGTGTAGCTAACATCAACGAACACTCTCCCGCGTCGCTGCGACCGCCTCATTCCCCTTCCACTGACACCCTCAAAAGCACGGGCGGGTGGGTGGGAAATCAGCCAGTCTATCACACCTTGGCCTTGTCTTGCTGACGATGATTCTCTCTTCTCTGCGTGCTTCGCTTGCTAGTCAGCAACAAGACAGACGGATCCAAGGTTCCCTTTGCTATACCAGGACAAGTACAAGGAACGACCCGCTTTGATCTCATTGGTCAACGTGCAATAACCCCCAAACTTCTTCCGTACATACAAAATCCTTATTTTCTTGTGCCTCGATAATAATACGCTTTGTATTTTGCTTTTGAAGTTGTATCATATTATTGCGCAACCCCCGCTCGGAGCACGGGGGGCGGAGAGAGGGGCAGGCCCCCGGGGCTGCTCCAACAACAGCCCCACGCTATCGTCCGTAACCCTGAATCAAGTTCCATCCCAACTGGCAATGTCGAGCTTTCGATGCCAGCCTCCAATAATGGTTTTTGGCTCAGCTTACGGACGCATTGCGTCCCTCCCCTACCCCCTTTGCTGTACTCTAGGATGCGCACGTCAAGATCCATCTTCTTTCTATCCGCTTGGCACAAATGATAAGGTTGCGCACCAGCTGAAGTAGTTACGTCGACTTCTATCCCTCCAGCTTTGGAATGGGGTTAATTTGCTCCCAATCTGTACCCTGCCCCGGCTGGATCCCGTTACCCATCCCTTCCTGGGCCATTAAATTTGCTACCCGGCTGGCATCCTTCCCGTGGCTACGAACGTACGCCTTGTAGGCATCAGACGCCCACCGGCCCTCCCATTGCAACGTCTCTGGGGAGGCACCCCCTGCTGATAAGTGCGTTGCGCCCCCAACCCTAAGGGAGTGCAGGTCGTACTCATCCGCCCGCACGCCCGCCAACGCAACCACTTCTCGCAGGGCTACTGTCGCTTGTTGTTTCGTCCACATGGACCATCTACCACCACCACTGCCATACGCCACGAGGAGAGCCGACGAGGGCAAAAAAACAAATAACAAGACATCAACTCGAGCATAAGATCGACAGCACCGCCACCGGCCCCCACGGGCCTTGGTGAACCCGCCCGCACGCGCGAAATAACCGCCCCTTTGCGCAACTGGTCGCCCTTAAACCCACGAAATCGAACCTCGACGCGGTCGGCTCTTGACCATTGCGCCACCCCCAACTGTACCCGACCGCGAAAGAAAGCCACGTCTGCTCGCCGTAAACAATACTTTTCGTGGATGCGCGACCGGGTTTCCGCGAACATTGCGGACGCGCGGGTCAAAAAACAAAACGACGCACACAACGCAAGCCACAGCACGCGCCCCTCGTTACGCCAAGCAGGGATCAAAGTTTCGCCAGCAAGCAACATAGCCCACGACACGGGCCGACGCACGGTCGCCTGATTACCCACTTCGGCATGCGAGCGCGCCGCACCTTTGAGGGCGCTCGCGATGACGGGGTGAGTTGTGTCGAGCTCGAAACCGCGTGAAATGCGATGAAAAAACTTGATGGCCGACAAATGGCTTTCGATGGTCGCCGACCGCAGTTTCTTGGTAGCAAACGCGTATGCTACGTATTCGAACAAATGTCACACGTTGGTCATATCGTCAATGCCGCGATCAAGAAAGACGGGAACATCGGAACGTACCCGAAAGTCTACCCAAGCTCCAAAATGCCCCAAATAAGCTCGTTCAGACGAGGCCGCAACGGCGTGTCGCATGAGCCTGAGGCCAACACCAAAGTACATAGAGAAATGCCGATGGTCCCCAGTTCCCGAATCTGCCACGGGATGTTGGGACGAACGGCGCGCAAATTATCAAGAACGGAGCCGCGATCTCAGCGAGAGATACCGTCGGCGGCAGCGTTGTGGATACCACGCACATGCGTGGCCTCGAAATGCCATCCGGATGACAATTCGAGAACGCCGAGGAGACGCATGAGGGCACCGGAACGCGGTTTCAGCCCCCCCCGACACCGCCGCACCTAATGCACGGCGGCCTCGTTGTCTCCCCGCATCAAAGCACAATCTCCCGTCGCTGACGGTCGATCGGCCTACGAAGACACCAAAACAAAAGCCGACACAACCATGCCCAAAAGTTCAAGCACGTTGATAAATAAGTCGTCCACGCCGCGGACGGACTTACTCGAGCCGCAAAACCGTGACTATTCGTGGGCTGTGAGATGATAGCACCAGTAAACATCGGTTTCGAGACAATATCCCCCGACGGCGGTTTTTGACGCGTCCGAGAACAACGTACGTTGTGCCGGGCGCTCCAGCAAATGATACATCGACGCCGACAGCACCCCGCCGCGCGCGTCAACACCTTTGTCAACAAACCACCGCCAGAACTCGAGATTCGCAGGGAACTCGGGCCCAAGGGCAACACGCCGCCCCGGATTGGCCATTCGGCCAGCGAAGTGATCACCGGCAGCGATGCGCGGCATCCCAACCGAAGCCAACAAACGATGCACGAAGAAAGACCCGGGACAATCGGCAAAAGAGATGTGCATGAGGAAGCCCGCCAACTGCGACACCTGCTTCGCTGAAGCATAGGAGCGAGTCGAGGGCCACTCCGCTAAAAGCAGTCGCAGCTTGAGGCGCTTATGTGGCGGCGCCGTCACCGTAAGCGCCTCCGTGTCCACCAACCAGCCCAGCACTTCGAGACGCGTGTCCCAGCTAGTGATTTTGCAGGCGGACAACAGAGGAGGGTCGGACGCGCCACGTACGCCCAACAAGCGAAAGTGGTCCGACGCTAATGAGTGCACAGCCCGCATACAGCGACGATCGTCCGGCCACCACTGAACCTCGAGAAGAATGCCATCGTCTACGTAGTACCGCACGAAAAAACGACCCCGGCGTAGCCGTGGCTACCGGACACGGTTCAACACTCGTGAGAGAGGGACGTAACCGAACCCCCCCGCGGCGGGGCAAGACGAACATGTTCGACGGCAGCCGCCCCTTGTGGGGAAACAGCCGCATATTGAAACGTAGAGTGGGTGTGGGAATGTTCCAGCGCAGAAGCCATCAGCCCCCAGAACCCGGGACTATTACGCCACCCGAAGTGCAAGCAAAGATCCACAACTACGTATTCGCCCACCGCGTACCCAAACACCGGCGTCCCTACCGGGTCAACTAAGACTTGACGATAGGCGTCTTTCACGCCAACGCGGCAAAGGGCGATTCTAGCTGTGGGACCGTGCAACTGCCGCAAAAACAACACCCGTAACAATACATCCCGAAATACATGACCGAGCTCGCAGGAGGGGGCGGAGGAAAATCGGTATCGTCGTTAACGCTGGAGTGGCCGCCCGCGCGCGCAAACGTGAGATCGTGAATGATGGGAAATTTAGTCTTAAGCACGACGGCCAACAGCGAAACACGTAAACCCGGAATATCGGACGCGGAACTTAATTTAAACACCAAAGCCCCACCGTGCACAACGTCAGCACATATGTTTTGGTGAACAGCAGCGGCATGAGGGGCGACGCTCGGGTGGTTACCGTATGCAAGCTCAGCAGTCAGATTACCCCCCCGCGCAACAAACACCGGGGAGCCCGGTACCAAAACGCAGAGCAACTGGTTAACCCGAGGGAAGTTCTTGACGGTACCAAACAAATGACGAACGATATGAGGATGAATATGTCAGCACATATGTTTTGGTGAACAGCAACGGCATGAGGGGCGACGCTCGGGTGGTTACCGTATGCAAGCTCAGCAGTCAGATTACCCCCCCGCGCAACACACACTGGGGAGCCCGGTACCAAAACGCAGAGCAACTGGTTAACACGAGGGAAGTTCTTGACGGTACCAAACAAATGACGAACGATGTGAGGATGAATATGTGGGGCAATGTGATCGGATCCGACAGCGGACGTAAACAATTTAACACTCCCGGCACAGGCACGCAAAACAGACGACCCCGCGCTGGCAACCACATCGAGAATCGCGAAACCTGTTGACGATACCAACCGCATTATGCTATCCTGCGCGACACGCCACGCCTCAACCGCCGAACCCAACTGTGCGTGCGCGCGCTCGCCGTCGGTCGAGCCGTGTCCGCACCCCCAGTCAAAATCCGAACGTCGCACACGTTCGCTATGGCTAACTGTATCTCCACGCGCGACCGATAAGCCCGTTCCTACAATGCGCGCCAAAACTAACGTACACGCGCACTCGCGCGCTCCCCATGGTCACCTCTATTCCTGAATATGACGGTCCGAGGACCAACGCCCGAATGGGTAGGGTGGACCGTAACTGGACCAAGTCCGGCGGAAGGCCATCTCCCATGGCCAGGGGTTTTGTTAGTGTGTGAGCTTGCGCAAGTCCCACACTACCCGGAAAGATGACATTCCAGGTGGCTATCTCCACCGAAACTGACCCTTAGGGGACAGGCCGGGTCGACATACACACGCATCCGTATACAACGGCAGCTTGCGCTGCCGGGGTTGTATCGAAGACCACTGATAGGACAGCTTACGCTATACCTACAATGGGACCCGAAGGGTGCGCCAGCTAGCGTTGGGCTGCGAAAGCAGCTGAGTTAAATCGACGCACGACGCGCATGAAAATACGTGGAAGTGTGGTGAGCTAAAGCTTTATTTTTCCCCATCCGCCGGAGGATAAAAAAAAAAAGACGGATCCCGGAGCAAGGGGTACACGCTCTCGCACAACGCCGCCTTCGCTCGCCAGCGCCTCCAACGCACGCCCCCGCAACCCACCAAAACCCTTATTTTCTCGTGCGTCGATAATAATACGCTTACTTAGATACTATTGCTGAAAGTGCTCGGTTGGTGCATCCCTGGCATCTCCGGGGTCGGACGATTCAGATTTTCTTTGATTTGTTGCTCCGCCTTGCAATTTTGTTTCTGCTCGTTTTGCCAGTTGTTTGTTGACTTTTCAGCTGCCTCTCCTGCAAATTTGGTTTTTCTGCCAACACGATTTGGAACCTCTTCGTGATTTTTTCTTGCTTTTTGTGCAGTAAGTTGAACTTCCTACCATTTGCAGCTAATTTGCCGCCTATGCATAACTTGCGGAACGGTCCAGCGTTAGCTCGTCTTTGATTCCCACCATTTGGTTTGTACGTGCACGAAGTTTCACCATACTAGCTGAGATCTCGGTTTGGCTCATCATATCAGCTCAGCTCCGCCCAGCACCCCACCGCAGTGCAATAGCTCAGTAGCGCAGCGCCGTAGAGTGCTGTGCCCTGCGATGCCCTGCCGTGCCCTGCAGCTCAGCTCAGCAGCGCACCGCAGCGCTAGCTCAGCAGAGCGCAGCGCCGTGCGGTGCCGCGCTTTGCCGTGCTTCGCCATGCTGCGTGCGGTATTTTTACTAGTTCGTACATGCCAGTAACATTCGCAGTATCATACCACGTACCGTGACTATCAGTAAGTTAGTACATACTACGTTGTTGGATCACAAACAATGAACCCCCAGCGCAGGTCAGCCCGGCTATATATAGCTCAGCAGTGCAGCGCGGCATAGTGCGGTGCCGTGCTGTGCCTTCGTTTTGCGGCGTTGTGTCGTGCGTCGCTGTGCGTTCTTTTGAACATACAGTAGTAGTACCAGGTATGATACAGGTCCCAGGCACCATTATGTGCGTGTTGTGTTCTCGTCTTTTTGTTTTCTTCAGTTGATTGCCCTCTCTCGGTCCCCATGCCCCCCCCCCCCCCGCAAATATCGCACGTACTACCGTTCAGAACGTGACATCAACAAGCACCCAGCACGGCGCAGGGCAATTAGCTTTGCACAAGCACCTCTTGGCATTATCACTTCGCTGTTCGCACCAAATAATCACGGGCCTCTTCTTCCTGCCCCCTTTAGAATACATGTTTCAGTTGCATTCTTCCGTGCGCGAGCGTAGCGGGCGGCTCCGCGGGCGGCTGACGCCGCCCGCTACGCTCGCGCAAGGAAGATTTCAACTAAATGTGAAGGGGGCAGCAAGAAGAGGGCCATGATTAGTGCAACTAGCGATGTGATAATGCCAAGAGCTACATGTGCGGAGCTGATTGCCCTGTCTGTGCTGTGCTGTTTATTGGCGATGTCACGTTCTGATCGGCAGTAGTACGAGTGTAATTTGCGAAGAAAAAATTGGGAAGAGAACCGAGACGGAGAACAAAATCAACGATGAAAGCAAAAAGACGAGTACACGCACGTACTACCGGTACCTGGTACCTGGTACTTCGCCTAGTACCTGGTGGTACTCTGTGTGGTTCTAAAGAAATCACAGGACTCCGCTCCGCGGGCGACTGACGCCGCCCGCTACGCTCGCGCACGGAAGAATGCAACTGAACCATATGTAAAGGGGACAGGAAGAAGAGGCCCGCGATTATTTGGTGCGAATATCGAATTGATAATAATGCCAAGAGGTGCTTGTGCAGAGCTAATTGCCTTGCGCTGTGCTGTGTGCTTGTTGATGTCACGTTCTGACCGGTAGTACGTATGCTATTTGCGGGGGGGGGGGGGGGGGGGGGGGGGGCAGGGAGACTGAGAGAGGACAATTAGCTGAAGAAAGCAAGAAGATGAGTACACAACGCGTACGTAAACCTGGTACCTGTATCATACCTGGTACTACTACTGCTATATGTTCAAAAGAACGCACAGCGTCGCACAACACAGCACCGCAAAACGAAGGGCAGGGCACGGCACCGCACTGCGCTGCGCTGCGCTGCTGAGCTATATATAGCCGGGCTGACCTGAGCTGGGGGTGCATTGTTTATGATCCAACAACGTAATATGTAGAAACAAACCTGGTGTATATAGCATTAATAGTGTACCGGTACGTGGTATGATACTTCGAATATTACTGACATGTTCGTATGTACGAACTAATAAAAGTACAGCAAAGCACGCAGCATGACGAAGCAAGGCAAAACACGGCAAAGCACGGCAAAGCACGGCAAAGCACGGCAAAGCACACGGTGCTGCGCTCTGCTGAGCTAGCGCTGCGGTGCGCTACAGACTGAGCTGCAGGGCAGGACAGGGCATCGCAGGGCACGGCACTGCACGGCGCTGCGCTGCTGAGCTATAACGCTGCGGTGGGGTGCTGGGCGATATCCCAGCTGATGAAACTTCGTGCAAGCACGAAACATATGATGAAAATAAATATACGCTCCAGCTCTCAGATCGAAGATTTTGTCGAAACTCATCTTTGCAAGCTCTGTGTGACACTCCGATCGCGCGTATTTCGGGTTGTGTGTCCTCATCAAGGATATAGGTCGGCGACTCCCCTTGCAACTACGGTGTAGCTATCAGGGTCAACAGGGTGGTGTTAGTCAGTCTGTGCGCGGAAACTATAAAACCCGTTTTTGAGGGGGACAAAATCTGACAGCTGTGGAAGGAAATGCATTAGTTTATCAAGTGAATCCTGTAAGTCGAATAACCGGTGAGGGGAGGGCGGAGGTTTTAAAGACGTGGGGGCCTGGGTTTGATCAAGAAGGAGCGGGGCAGGGGGGGGGGGGGGGGAGCTCAATTTGTGCGTGGAAACTATAAATACTTTAAGGGGATAAATCTGACGGTTTTGGAAAGAATGCACCAGTTTATCATGTGGGGGGAGGGCGGGACGGGCGGGGCAGCTCAATCTCTGGGCGGAAACTGTAAATCTTTTAAGGGGATATATCTGACGGTTTTGTGGAAATCAAAGAAAAGCTAAAGATGGACCGTTCCGCGAGTAATACACAGGCGGCAAATTAGCGGCAAATGGTAAGAAGTTCAATTTTTTCTAAACAAAAAGGAAGGAATAATCGCGAAAAGCTTCAAAATCGTTTTGGCAGAAAACCAAATTTGCAGGAAGCAGCTGAAAGTCAAGAAACAGCTGGCAAAACGAGCAGAAACAAAAGTAATGTGGCGGCCCGGTGGCGGAGCAAGAAATAAACAAAAGAACAGGTGGACCGTTCCGAAAAGCTGGACCGTTCCGCAAGTATCGCACGGAGGCGGTATCAAAGTGGGACTCCCGGAAATGCCAGGGGTGCACTAACGGCGTACCTTCAGCAGAAATAAGTTAGTAAGTATATTTATATACTGTGGATACCATGTCCCCGAACCAACACGCCTAGGGAAAATGTCGAAACCCCTTCAACCTTCCACATCTCATTTTTGGAAGGGTCGCTTGGGGAACACGGGAGATTTGTCGTGTCTAGAACACGCCATGGAGCCTTCCCCTCCACGTTCCGCTGACGGATCCTCCGAGGCGGATACGCCGCCTAGCGGATTCCCCGCAGCGGGACTTTGGAAGGCCCCGCTGGATTGTTCCTTTTACCCGGGAGCTGTGGGAGCACTGGCAACTGCTCGCCCACCGCTCTCACTCACTTCCTTGCACTGGTGCTTCTTGCATCTCTGGGATTTCTTCTCATCCTCTCCTGTCTCTTCCTGTGTCAACGGCCTGCTGTATCAGGCAGTGTTGTCACACACTCCGCCGTCGTAGCTTAACAGTGAGAACACCCTGCTTACGCAGAGAGGAGTGGGATCACGACCCACCGACGGTTTCGACTACTAATCTTATTGGCGTCTGACGGCAGTTGAATAATCAACTTGTGCGTGTCGATTCTTGAGTCTGGAGATGTTTACTGACCGAGAGTACCCCGACGCTTCAGCGGCGAAAAAAAATGCACCACGCTCGGAAGGCGTTCTGGAGCATAAAGGGAGTAGACCAGAACCCCGTTCGCCGACTTCCAACGCATCCATCGTCTCCATTCGCGAGCGCCTGGCTCGCATCATCAACCAACAGCTGGAGCGCATGGAGAGAGGAGAGATCAACCAGCTGTCAGACCAACAAAATTCCATACTACAACAATTGGCAAGTCTGAGTGTTTCAGGTAGTTCGTCTACAGCTTTTTCCGAGTCTGACCCCTCGAACCCTCTCCTTGTCCAACCAGTTCCTACGTACGCAGGAGTGCTGTCCGCACCGAAAGCTGTCACTTTCACGCCCAATGACTTACGTAGCCTACCACGTTT
Source organism: Undaria pinnatifida (assembly GCA_012845835.1). Classification (NCBI taxonomy): domain Eukaryota; class Phaeophyceae; order Laminariales; family Alariaceae; genus Undaria; species Undaria pinnatifida. Next base: position 8,066,222 of record JABAKD010000012.1, on the reverse strand, counting down.
AGCTGGTAACGCCGATGTTGATGTCGCAGAGGTCTTGTCTCAGTATCGCCTTGTTGTTGGTGTCCGAGCGAAAGCCGTAGCACCGCGCGACGAGAAATTCGCGGATAATCTTGTTTTGAGCATCTGTCACTTATTTGCGATGGTCCTTGTCGTACACTATATCAACAACTAATGTCAGGAAGGATTGATTGGTGTGCTAACGTTGTCAATGCCGAGAGCATGAGTAATCCCGGTTCGTTTGCCCCACCTGCTCATTCCGTCCGCGCAAGCGGGTGACGTTTGCTGACGATACCCCGGTGTCTGCGTGCGTGTCCGAATGTAGTCGTAGTACTCAGCGGCCGCGCCACACGAACCTGAGTGTCATGGGTGATGTTCGCCCAGAAAATAATAATAAAATGACAACTGCGTGGGACAGCTCGATGCTGGCATGCGAGCGCCATTCTTTTTCTTTGTTCTTTTCGTTTCGAAGAGTGCAGATTTCTGGCTCTGTAGAAGACTATCCAGTACCCGCAATAACTGTGGATACTGCTACTCATGTGTCTGTAGTTTCTCATGCATGGTTGAAGTCACACCCAACCTTGCATTCTGTCATTATCCAACCTGTCTCGCCGACCGCCGTTGCCTTACGAGCAGCGAATGGTTCGCCGTTGAATGTCTTAGCGTTTGTTGTTTTTTCACTAACCCTTGGTACAATTCCGCACGATGTCGAAGCGTTAGTTGTACCGTCTCTTGGTCCTGATTCAATACTCCTTGATAACAGTGCCATGTCCCTTTTTGGAGCTGTTCTTGATTGGGAAAACCAAGTAATGTATTTTCCTTCTACTGGTGATTCTGTACCAGCAGTTCATCGTACTAGCTACCCCGCCTCCCGCCCCGCCTCCATTGTCTCTAGCGACCCCAACCTGTCCGTCGCTGCTGTCCACCATGATGCAGAAGGAGTTGATGTCAGGTTGCGCGGACGTGTTGATCTTAACCAGACACGAGGCCCTTGTCGTAGCTATTACTGATTGTCCCCCCGCGCGCGATTCTACTGTTGTGGTAGAACCCCTAATCGTGTCTGAGCTTGAGTTTTTATAGTCTAGTAGCTCGTCAGTGTTCGAGAACATTATTGTCGCTCACACTCTTGCTACTTGGCATGCTGCTGATGGTTCAGTAGCCGTGCAAATAGCAAACCCGTCTTTTGATGGGGTTGCGTTACCTGTTGATTTGTGTCTTGGTCAGTTATTCACTGTGTCCGTAGTGACGCCTGATCAATTGCACATTGATACCGTTGCGAAAACTCCTACATCAGTTGATGAACTCGCTCAAGCCAAATCAGAGATTGAAGGTCCCTTGTCCAAAGCTTTTACTAACACTAAGCTTATGTCTGACCAGAAAGTCTCTGTCCTAGATTTGTGCGCCCGGCACCGTCCTTCCTTTGCCTTGTCAATGTCAGAGCTAGGTCGTTGCATCAATGCAGAAGCAACATTTCCTTTGCCTCCTCACATCCGTCCTATCGATCGTCCCCCGTACCGTGCCAACCCTCGAGCTAAAGCTGTCATTGATAAATGTGTTCACGATATGCTTAAATGGGGCATCATCGAAGAACGTCCCAGCCCGTGAGGTAGCCCGTGTACGCTTGTCGCAAAGAAGAACGGCAGCCCTCGGTTCTGTGTTGATTACCGTCATACCCTCAACCGTCACATTGTCCGCAAGAGCTGGCCCCTTCCGAACCTAGATTCCTGTCTGGATGCAGTCGGAGGCGTCAAATTCATCTATACAGCCGATGTCCTCAGCGCGTTCTGGCAACTACCCGTCGCAGAAGAGCACATTGACCGGACAGCATTCGTCACTCCGACCGGAAAGTATTGTTTTAAACGTATACCTTTTGGAGTTTGTAGTGCCCTATGGTTGTTTCAACTCATGGCGTCTGTCACTTTCGGCCACCTTAGTCCTGAGTCGGGTATTCTTTCATACATGGACGATATTATTTGTCTTAATTCTACGTTCGAAGCTCACCTGAAATCCCTCGAGCAAATGCTCTTAGCGTTACAGGCAGCTGGCTTAACTTAGAAACCGACCAAACTTCAATTCGATCAGAAAGAAATCGAGTATCTTGGCCATGCCATTTCGGAAAAAGGCATTTCAATCAGTGCCGACCATGTCAAAGCCATTTTAGCACTGCCTGAGCCTGAGTGTATCATCAAATATAATCGCGGATTCTCAGGTACACTCAACCATGTCCCGCCGTTTTATAGACGGTTATGCTGAAATAACAGCACCGCTGGTTGAACTCTCTCGTAAGGAATATGTCAAAAATACCGCTTTTAAGAAGGCTTTGGGTCCGCGCAACGTGCAGCTTTTGCTCGCGCGAAGCGTGCCCTAATTTCTGCGCCGGCCCTTAAATATCCAGATTTTACTCGGGAACTTGTTGTCCACACCGATGCGTCAGAAGCAGGAGTAGGAGAATTTCTCGCCCAATGCCCACGCGAAAGTAGCTCCGATTCTGATCTTGACATCATCGCGTATTATAGTCACCGCTTTTCAAACAGCCAGCGTCATTATAGTGCGACCATGGAAGAGTGTTGTGCTGTGGTCTGGGCTGTCACCCACTGGCGTCCGTACCTATGGGGCAAGCATTTCACATGCTGTACTGACCACCAAGCATTAACGTACCTGTAAAAAATGCAGGACGTCTCTAACATGCTCACCCAATGGGCGATCGCACTTCAGAATTACGATTTCACTGTCAAACATGTCCCAGGCAAATTAAAGGTCGTGCCTGATGTGCTGTCTCGTGCTTTTAGCGAAGTCAACGGGGAACCTATCCCATCCGAGCCCAGATTAGCCGCCATTTTTCTTAATGTGCTGATTGATGGACCGTACTATCCACCTGGGCCCCGCGAGTACGAACTCTCCGCTTCTAATTTGCACGACGTAGCACCTGTCGAAAGCGACCATGAATTATTCATGAGCGCTGTGTCTGTCTTCCCTACTGTAGACCCCGCGAAACTTGTCGATCTACAGAAAGAGGAATTTTGTCAGTATTTTGAGTACCTCCGAGCACCAACATCGGCCCCACTCCCTAGTGGAGAATCTAAATACACGATGAGCTACTTCTTTTAAATGAAGGATTGGTGCTTTGGTCGTATCTTCCTGGTCACTTAAGGAAGCGTAGCACTTTCCGCGATCCCTTGGCAGTGCCTACATCTCTCCGAAAAATTGTCATTAATTCGCGTCATGATCTGCCAGCGTCTGGAGGTCATTTACCTTTTAAAGCAACATTCGATACCATTCGAGATAGATTCTGGTGGCCGACCATGTCCACGGATGTCCGTACTCATATTGAAGCGTGTCTGTCTGGCCAACACCGCAAGTCATCCCACCGCCCGCCTAAGTTGCCTGTGGAACACCGCCCTGTCACGCGCGCGTTTCAATGCGTTGCTGTTGATCTTGTCGAGTATAAAAGTTTGTCACAAGGAAATCGCTTCATTCATTTCTGCCATCGATCATCTTACTCGATTTGTCATTTGATAGCCATCAAAAATAAGACGGCTTGCACGATTGTTCGTCATCTAATCGAACGCGTGTTCTCGGTGTTTGGCCCTCGAGAAAAACTTCATTCCGACCAAGGAGAGGAATTTGAAAACGAATTGGTCAAGGAATTACAGTCAGTTTTCGGATATAAGAAAACGCGTACAGCCGCTTTTCGCCCTCAGGGCAACTCTGTTTTAGAGCGTGTGCACAGCACTGTCCACAATATGTTAGCTATGCATAGCAACTTGTCCTTCGATAATTGGGCAGAGCTGTTGCCTTTTGTCCAGTTAGCTCACAATACAGCGTACTCTACCACGCTCCAGGAAACTCCTCATTTCCTTATGTTTGGACGTGCAGCTGTACTACCTGCCGATCTCATCCTTGGAGTTCCGTCGACCTCTGCACCGCAATCACAGCTCGATTGTTCTAAACAAACTGTCAAAAACTTGCAATTTGCATACGAGCTGGCCCGCCGTAATCTTGAAGAGCGAGCGGATAAGCAAGCGGTCGCAAATGAGACCCTGTCGTTTCCCAGTTTCAAACGTGGAGAAGAGGTATCCATCCACCGCCCATACACTGAAGCTGATGGTCCCAACCCAAAGTTGATCAGCCCCTGGCGTGGACCATATACCGTGCGAGCGCAAACGTCACCCGTCATCTATCGCATCACTAAAGATGGCAACCCTGCCGGGATTACTGTTCGCCTCGGTCGGATGAAAAAATAATATGTCCCTCTGTCGTTCCCTGTCCCTGACCTTGACGCGCTCGACGATTTATTTTTAGGGACCACTCTTCCCGTGCCCGATCTCGAAGGCTCATTGTCGAAATTTATGATCGGTGCGTTCATGGTTGAGAGTATTGATGGACATAAAAGGGGAGTAAGAGCAGCATCTCTCACCAACTTCCAATATTATCTCAAGTTGGAAGGTTATCCTACCCAGATGGGTATCTGGCATCATGTCAACGCCATCCCTCAATGCAGAGATATGATTGCTTCCTACCGTGCTGCGGTATTGTCGACGGATTCTTCAGCATTTAACCCTCCTACGCGGAAGCCCCATTCTGTCCCCGCGGGTGTCTCGTAGCATTTTCAATGGGCTTTTCTTGTATTGTCTTGTTTTGTTTTTGCGCTTTATTTTGTCACGTCAGACTGAGCAACCACTGATGTCGGCCCTGTGCTATTGGTTCCATCATTTGTGTCACGCTCCTACGGGAGGTGTTTTTCTTTGAAGGTGTAGTCACCTCATGGCTTGTCTGTGGTCCAGTGCGAGTACCGCGCACTCTAAAATATTGTCCCCGCCCTCCGTGGTGAACTGTATTCTTAGTACCTTATGTCTTTTGGTTGACTTCCCTGTATTTTGGCTTGCAGCTCAGCGGCATGTTTTGATCCCGCGATTGAGATTGTTTACTGTACTAGCTTGACTAGTACCTTAGGCCTGCAATGGTAATCACCAAATCACCTCAATTACAGGGGGGGTGACCGTCAGGTCTAGCATAGCCAAAAGGAGCATGTGTCTTGTGTGTGCCAACTTGTCAATGTCTCCGGCGTACTGTCAAACAAGCACTCTCGTGACTTTGTTTTGTCGCCGTTCGAAGTGCCCTGCGTCAATTGTTGTTTTCTTTTGTTTTCTTTTGATTTGCAGCAGTTTGGTTTCTTGCGCATTGTCTTCTGTACACACCGTAAGTATCGCACAACCTGAGGTTAGCACTTATTAGCGCGGTGTATAGTCGTAAGAGACCCGACCCTCATCGCTTTATGGGGGTCGTTCTCGTGTCTTCTGCTGTCATGTAAAATCGTTGGGCACTTGTCGTTTCAGTACTGAAAAGTCCTCGGCACCGTAGGACACCAGTGGATGGATTGAAAACAAATATCCAGCGTTCGCGCAAACCATTTGTCTTTAAAATATGCCTCATTCCGTTACGATCTGTATTCGATACAAACACGGATGAACCACGGCATACATTATGTGTCCGTTTGTCGAACGCTTGTTTTGTCTCCCACTGCACACTCCGATGTCGTTGCACATCTGAGGCACAATGGCCATATGCATGATCACTGTCAGTCAACTTGTCGCCTTTTATCCATTTCTTTTTTAGTATTTTTCATCGGATGCGACCCTCAAATGTATACTATCGGCGGTCGTCCTGTCTCGACTTCGGTCACCGCCCAGGCTGTTATATGCACCACAATTGACTTCTGATTCGGTCTCGATCACCCATCAGATGCCAAGTAAATGTAGTGTGACCAGCCAAATGTCCTTACAACAGGATAACATGTTTGGTGTATAATTTATTGTCTCCGTCATGTAGGTCGTTTTGCTTTCCAGCACACATACGACTCATGTCACGCCTGTTGAGCCTTCAGCCATGTTGTCCACACGATGAGTATACACACTCGTTCCGTGTAGCGTGCGTCTAGTTAGCATTCTTTTGCTAATAAACCCGGAGAATTTGTTTATTGTCGTTGCTCTCGCATGCCCTTGTCCAGGAGATTTTTTTTTATATTTTGTCGTTTTCCACAGCTGGCCAGCCGCGATGTCCGCGATATGTATTTGAATATACCGCATGCGAAAGAATTATGCTCTTGTCATTCGCTATATACTATCGTGTTCGATCCTATGTCTTGATGTTCATCCACACGTCTACGGTACTACAGCAGTTTGTCAGTTTGTCATGCTGTCTTGTCCATTTTGTCAAAAGGAGTGTAGACACTTCCAAGCGTTAGCGAATCGCCACTGACTGGAAGTTTGTATATCAACTAGACGTGTTGTTACCCTTGTCCATGGTTCCGTTGCTTTTGAGTTTTGGTGGAGTTCGAGCTCTATCACCACCAAAACTGGGGGGTGATGTGATTACCATGTCCCCGAACCAACACGCCTAGGGAAAATTTCGAAACCCCTTCAACCTTTCAGACATTGTTTCTGGAAGGGTCGCTTGGGGAACACGGGAGATTTGTCATGTCTAGAACACGCCATGGAGCCTTCCCCTCCACGTTCCGCTGACGGATCCTCCGCGGCGGGTACACCCCCTAGCGGATCCCCCGAAGCGGGACTTTGGAAGGCCCCGCTGGATTGTTCCTTTTACCCGGGAGCTGTGGGAGCACTGGCAACTGCCGCCCACCGCTCTCACTCACTTCCTTGCACTGGTGCGTCTTGCATCTCTTGGACTTCTTCTCACCCTCTCCTGTCTCTTCCGCTGTCAACGGCCTGCTGTATCAGGCCGTGTTGTCACACACTCCGCCGTCGTAGTTCAACAGTGAGAACACTCTGCTTACGCAGAGAGAAGTGGGATCACGACCCAACGACGGTTCGACTACGAATCTTAATACGATCATTTTTTTTCCGGGGGTTCGGCCGGGAGTTTTTTCATCTCGGCTTCAGTATGCGATTCGCGGGACTGGAATTCTCGGTCAAATAGCTTCGTTCTAGCGCCGTCTTCGGGGGGCGGCTCAAACGCCCCTCGCGCTGCCGTGTCCATTCCGCACCTCGACGTGAACGCGGATAGACGCTGAGCGAGACAAGCGAAAAGTGCGCTTTGTTTTCGAATTTGGGCGGTATACGCCCGAGCTATTCTTGGGTTTTGGCATATGTAGACTAGAGATTGAACGAATAATTAAGGGACAACATTTCCAAATTAGCGTCATTTACAAATTGGCATCTAAATTACTTCCCGACGATGCTTTTTTCATGGCCGCCTCCAAGCGCATGTCCTATCGTAGCTACTTGACTAATGTGTGTCGTTTCCTTTCGGCTCAGTGGGTATAGTGCTCCGTAACCAACGAAGGATGTGTCGTGAGTACAATTCTCACCCATATCATATTTGGTATTTAGGAGCGTGCGCGCTGGAGACGGTATGAATGGTTATGATAGTTGTTAGTGTTCTTCTGAGTACTAACTGTAGTCCGAGGGGAGAGGATAGCTCCGGAGATCGCTCTTACGACGTCCGTGATAATTAATGAACGAGCTGGAAAATATATTTGGTTGTTTTTTGGCACAACCCACTCTTGTGAGTGTTACTGAGTCAAGTGACAGTGTGTAGTGCTACGTGTCGTGAGTTCGATTCTTACCGACTTCATATTTGTCTTTTTCAAGCGTGCGCGCTGACATTATAAATGGTTATTTCGGTAGTTTAACATAAAGCAGGTATATGTAGTGACACTACCCTCTGAGCTATTGAGTCAGGCGATTAGGTATAGCTCAGTGGGCATTGCTGTAGCAATTCTCGGTCAAATCACTTTGTTCGAAGGCCGCCGTCCAAGCGAGAAGCGCGAAAAAAATTGTATTTTGAACGGTACGCTCCAGTTATTCTTCGGATCTTGATGAATGGAGAGAATGATAAAATAATACTTGGCAAGACATTACTTCCAAATTGGCATCTTATTTTGTTCCAAAACAAAGAATATTTTTACTGTAAAAAATGTAAAAATGTCGGAACAGTCTGGAGTTTGGCGGAACGGACAGGAAATATCGGAGAACCGGGTAGTAAGGGGGGGGTGTTCCCAGGGGAAAGAATGATGGAAACATAGGAGAGTCACAGCAGCATCAGCATAGTACAGCAGCAGAAGCACAGCAGCAGCGAGTATCGGACACGACAACCGGTAGAGGTAAAAGGAAGATGTGCCCACGCTGCAGAGACAGAAGCAGCAGTAGTAGCAGTAGATCGACGTCATGAGCATAAGGAGTAGAGAGGCCGCAAAGGGGGGACACCAATCACAATCTACATTGTGGGCAGAAGAGTGTGACAGGCGATGCAGCTTCAATGGAAACAGCAGCAGCAACACAGGAGCGTCAGTAGAGTAGAGAGAGAGTCGTACGACCGGAGCATAGGAGAACAGGGATACAACACGTACAACATTAGTAGTGTCATTGATCGCAAGCCACTGAAGAACAGCACAGATCGTGGTGAGAGCGTGTTGTAGCAACATGGACTGAGGATGGGTAGAGAAGAAATAAGAGGTAGGAAAAAGTTGTATAAGCGTTGTCGTATAGAGGTGCAGAACGAGCAGGTCAAGGCAGAGATTCACGAGTAAGGACATGTTTGCGACACCATGACGCATACCGAGAACAAACAGTTAGGCGAGTCCCGAGTGCATGGGTAGCACAGCGATCTGTTCCCTGTATCCCTGCACCACATCAAGAGCCACGAGAGAAAACCCGAAAACGTACAAGGGAACCCAAATTTCGATTTAGGGAGAGTTCGTATGAGACAGAGGCCGGGGGGGGACCCGGGGCACTTTGATATTTCATCCACAGGCTTGTCTGTTGGATTGGCTGCTATTAATAGCTAGTCTAGGCCTGTATATTGTTATATGCCGTGCAATACTTGGTATACTCTCGTATATCATACCAGTAGCGTGCGGAGGGGTTGCCCTGAACGACATTGAGGGGCGGCAGGTCCTATACTGGCCTTGAGTTGGAACAATAACCTGTTGTGACAATTTCTTCAAAATAACGATATTCAGAGAAAGCAGAAACAGCAAACGGATCTATGATGAAAAATACCACGAAAGACCAATATGGAAGGTAAGCGTGTAACATGGAAAGGCAGGGGAGTTGTATTTAATATTTATCGCAGCAGTGATGCGGTGACATTTAGCGTCACTGGGGATGAGTTCCACGATATCACCACAGCTGTAGCCGCTATGAGTACTAACCACTAACTGCACTACAGCCTTAGCATAGTACTGTTAATATTCTGGCCTTGCAGTGCTCATACTACTGTACTACTATCACTACTACCACTACTACTACGACTACTTCTACCAGTACTAGTAGTACTACTACACTACTACTGCTGCTGATGCTGCTATACTGCACTCTACTACTAGCCCTGATTGCTATTACTCGGAGATTACGATACCACTTTGAATACTATTAAAACTGTTATGAGTGGTGTAAAGTGCGACTGCTACGGCACGGATGAGGCGGGTGGCAACGGGCGAGGGAGGGTCGCTGGGTGCGGGGGGGGAAGATGAAGGGGGGAAAGGGGAAACGAATGTTTAATATGCGTACAAGGATAATTTTTCAAAACAGGGGATCACAGGCGCGGGGGGGGGGAGGGGTGGCAAGTTAAGGCAATGAGTCTAGGAAGGACGGAGCGAGCAGGATAGAATTCATGACCAACACGCTGGGCCTAGTTCCGGTGTTGTTAAAGGGGGCGCGCGGTGGGGATGGAGTCAGGGAGAATATACAAGCAAACACACAAACAAGGGAGGGGGTGAGTTAAGGAGGGTAGGCCGGAACGGTAGGTGGGAGCATAGCGCGGGATATAGAGGGTCTGACCAACCACAGGTGTGGTAAATGAGGGGAGAGGGGGTGAGGTGGGATGGGGGGGGGTCTATCAGACCGTTGAACTCAGATGAGAAAGGAGGGGGGAAAGGAGGAAAATGCGTAGGTGCGGCAAAAAAAAAAGAAAAAAAGGCAGAGTACGTGGGAAAGAGGAATTCGTCAACGGGGCCGCGCACAGGGAGGCGGGCGGAGAGCGCTCGAGGGAGTTGGAAGGGTACGGAAAGGGGCAACAAAGGGATCGAGCCGGGAAGTGCGCGGTGGGGCCATGCACGGAACGCGGGGGGGGAGCTCATGGCGGGGCCGTGCGCAGAGTGCGTAGTACGGGGGGTGTGCACTCCGACGGAGGGAGGAGGGTGCTGCAATGGGGCTGCACATAAAACAAGCCGGAAATGCACGGCGGGGGCGTGCACGGAACTACGTTGGCAAGTGCGTGCGGGGCCGCGCATGGGGGGCGCTGTACATGGGGCGCGCATTCGGAGGGAGGGGGAAATCTGCGGCGACGGGACCAAGCATGAAACGAGTGGTAGCGTCCGCGGCGGGGCCGTGATCGGAACGGGGGAGGCAAGTGCTCCTAGGGGGGAGCAAGTAGGAGGGAAAACACACCAAAAGGGTTCGCGCACGGGGGAGCGGGGACAAAGTGTACGGGAAAAGGGCCGCACATGACCAGGAAGGAGAAGCGAGTGGTAAGGGCACCCAAGGGATGCGGGGGAAAAGGACCGACGGGGAGGGGTATCGCAGGAGAGCGGAAAGGTGAGGAGAGGAAGGATGGGAGAGGCAGCAGAGAATGCTACTTCTTTCAGAACGGCAAGATATGTCCTTACATGGAGAATGGGGAAAATTGCAAGTTTGAACACGGGGGCGAGAAGGGGGGAAAAGACGAGCGGGGGGGAGGGGGAAGAGGCGAGACGCGAGCAGCTCTGGGGGGGGAGAGGAGGGAAGAAGAAAAACATGAAGGACGAATGAGGGCACGGGCCCTGCCCGAGCGTTGGGCCATCCACGGAAAAGCGGGGACCGGTGGACGAGTGCATGCACAGCGAGGGTCACCGTGCGGGCGGGAAAAGCTGGGAGTCCAACGTCACAGAGGGCCGACATCAAGGTCGGTTAAACCGGTCAATTCAGAAAAAGAGGGGCTCGAGGGGAGAGTTGGTAGGAAAAAAAGGATCAGGAAGGAACAGGAACAATAAGGGGGGGATAGGGAAGGGAAAGGGAGAGGCAATGGGTTACGAAGACGATAAAGGAACACGCGGGAAAGGGCTCGCGAGCGGCGGGGGGAGGGCGGCCACGGAAAAAGAGCCGTGCAGGACCAGGAAGGAGGAGCTAGGGGCATTAGGGTGGAAGGGACGCCGAAAAACTAATCCATAAAAAAAAAAACAAAAAAAAACAAGCCGGAAAGGGAGGGCAGAGCGACGGCAGCCAGACTGCAAGCTCGAAAACGAGGCCGTACACGACCTGGCCGGGGGGTAGCGTGGCATGAGAGCCGCGCAAAGAAAGGTGGGGGGGGAGGTCTGCGGCAACGGGGCCGTACATGATCACGTCGGGAGGGCACGCGGCAATGGGGCCGCAGAAAAGGGGGGCAGAGCGACGGCAGCCAGGCTGCGAGCTCACGGGGGAAGGAGGGGGTGTACGGCAACGACACCGAACACGATCCGGCCGGGGGGGAGCGCAGCAACGGGGCCGGGCAAAGAAAGGGGTGTGTGTGCGGCAACGGGACCGTACACGATCAGTCCGGAAGGGAACGCAGCAACGGGGCGGCAGAAAAGGAGGGCGGAGCAACGGCGGCTAGGCTGCGATCTCACGGAGAGGGCGAAGGCGTGTACCGCAACGAGGCCGTACACGACCCGGCCGGGGAGAAGCGCGGCACCGGGGCCGTGCGAAGAAAGGGGGGGGGGGGGGCGCGGCAACGGGAACGTGCACGATCAGGCCGGGAGGGCACGCGGCAACGGGGCCGCAGAAAAGGGGGGCAGACCGACGGCAGCCAGGCTGCGAGCTCAAAAAGGAAAGGGGGTGAGTAGCAAAGGGGCCCCGCAAGCGGGGGGATGGGGGGAGGGTGTACGGCAACGAGGCCGGACACGATCCGACCGGGGGGGGAGCGCGGCACCGGGGCCGCGGGAAGAAACGGGGGAAGGGGGGTGCGGCAACGGGGCCGCCAAAAAAGAGGGCAAAGTGACGGCAGCCAAGCTGCGAGCTCACGGGGGGGGGGGGGGGGGTGTACGGCAACGAGGCCGAACACGATCCGGCCGGGGGGGAGCGCGGCAACGGGGCCGGGCAAAGAAAAGGGTGTGTGTGCGGCAACGGGACCGTACACGATCAGTCCGGAAGGGAACGCGGCAACGGGGCCGCAGAAAAGGAGGGCGGAGCGACGGCAGCCAGGCTGCGATCTCACGGAGGGGGCGGAGGCGTGTACGGCAACTAGGCCGTACACGACCCGGCCGGGGAGAAGCGCGGCGCCGGGGCCGTGCAAAGAAAGGGGGGGGGGGGTGTGCGGCAACGGGAACGTGCACGATCAGGCCGGGAGGGCACGGGGCAACGTGGCCGCAGAAACGGGGGGCAGATCGACGGCAGCTAGGCTGCGAGCTCAAAAAGGAAAAGGGGGTGAGAAGCAAAGGGGCTGCGCAAGCGGGGGAAGGGGGGGGGGGTGTACGGCAACGAGGCCGGACACGATCCGACCGGGGGGGGAGCGCGGCACCGGGGCCGCGGGAAGAAACGGGGGGGGGGTGGGGGCGGCAACGGGGCTGCCAAAAAAGAGGGCAAAGCGACGGCAGTCAAGCTGCGAGCTCACAGGGGAAGGAGGGGGTGTACGGCAACGAGACCGAACACGATCCGGCCGGGGGGGAGCGCGGCAACGGGACCGGGCAAAGAAAGGGGTGTGTGTGCGGCAACGGGACCGTACACGATCAATCCGGAAGAAAGCGCGGCAACGGGGCCGCAGAAAAGGAGGGCGGAGCGACGACAGCTAGGCTGCGATCTCACGGAGAGGGCGGAGGTGTGTACGGCAACGAGGCCGTACACGACCCCGCCGGGGAGAAGCGCGGCACCGGGGCCGTGCCAAGAAAGGGGGGGGGGGTGCGCGGCAACGGGAACGTGCACGACCAGGCCGGGAGGGCACGCGGCAACGGGGCCGCAGAAAAGGGGGGCAGACCGACGGCAGCCAGGCTGCGAGCTCAAAAAGGAAAAGGGGGTGAGTAGCAAAGGGGCCGCGCAAGCGGGGGGATGGGGGGAGGGTGTACGGCAACGAGGTCGGACATGATCCGACCGGGGGGGAGCGCGGCACCGGGGCCGCGGGAAGAAACGGGGGGGGGGGGGGGGTGCGGCAACGGGGCCGCCAAAAAAGGGGGAAAAGCGACGGCAGCCAAGCTGCGAGCTCAAAAAATGAATAAATAAATAAATAAAGCAAAAGGGGGTTGAGTGGCAAAGGGGCCACGCAGGGGGCTGGGGGGGGCGGGGGGTATACGCGAACTAGGCCGTGCACGACCCGACCGGGAGGGAGCGCGGCAACGGGGCCGCGCAAACAAAGTACGGGGGGGCGGGGGGGCGGTAACGGGGGCCGTACACGATCAGGCCGGGAGGGAACGCGGTAACGGGGCCACGCAGAAAAGGGGGAGGGAAGTGTGCGGCGACCAGGCTGCACACGACCAGGCGGGGGGAGAACGCGGCACCAGGGCCGCGCAAAGAAACGGGTGGGGGGTGTGCGGCATAGGGGCCGTACACAACCAGGCGGGGGTGGGGACACGGTAACAGAGCCGCGCTAAGAAAAGTCGGGGAGCAGGCGGCAACTGGACCTGGCGGGCGTGATGGGCCAAATTGTTAAGAGGGTGTTGGGGCTGCGGAACAAATTCGAGACAGGTAGAAAGATCCTGATGCAGAAGCTGGACGTGAAGAGCGCCTTTAGAAGGTGGGAGTGGACCCAGCCAAGGCAGCAAACGTCGGGTACGGGCGGAGAGCATATTTTTTAAATAACTTTCAAGGACGTCAGCCGTGAGTTCGACGAATTTCAGGTCAATACTCATCTTTGCAAGCTGCGTTGTTGGCACTCGTAATATACTATATGGGTGAGTTTTTATTGGGAGGTGTCCTATTTTTTGTCCACTAAAATGGCAAGTGTTGGTATTTATACTTTAGGTGGGCAATTTTGAGCTAGGTAAAACATCACATCTAAATTTATTACTGTAGTTTCCACTATGCTGCTCTATCATATGTATCGTAGGCGGTTTATTTTGTTTTTTCTCTCCCCCCGGCTTGAATATCGGGAAGAGCACGAATGCAGAATATTATTTGTTCATCGACTTGCGGCTGCACTTCGGGTGAAGGAGGAGCCCGAGGCGGTGGGGAGTGATCGCCAGCGCAATCGCGGAGAAATAGTGGCAGACCACAAAGGCAGAATTATCGGGAGAGATGCTGCTAAATAAGAAGGGGGCTTGAGGAAGGTGGGGTAGGCGTTGGGAGGGGTGCGGCGGCTTCTGCAGCGGAACAAGCTGCATCTGAATGAGCAGGAAAAGGCGGGGGGGGGGGGGGGGGGGGGGGTTCGGAAGTGGTAGGAAGAAGGCAGAAGCAAGCAGGGTGCGGGATCTTACGGAGGGGTTGATGGCAGACGTGGAGTGGTAGAGATGTTGCCGGACGGAAGGCTTGGCGGAGAGGGGAGAAGACTCGGCGGCGCCGTTCTTCTGGTTCGTGAAACAGCCCTACAGAAGGACATGGTTCGGACGCTTCATTCGAGGCGGTAGGGGGGTCGGGCTTGGAGACGAGGGGGAACTTGGGTGGAAGAAGCGAGGACGTGTTCGGAAATTGCGCACAGCAACGCACTTGGGGCGAGTTGCGAAATCGGCTTGAAATGACTTATGCGCAAGGTTGGTGAGTTAATGTGGGTGAGCTGGAGGATCAAGAGAAGGAATGGAAACTGGTTGGAGAATGAGATGAACGAGTGGGAGCTGGCGGATGAGCTGGCAGAGATCGTGGCCTACTGCTGCGCGGGAAGGAAGACATAGGAGGCGGCCAAGGCGGGGAAGTTGATGGCGGTAAACTTTGAACGAGCAGTGGGGGGGGGCTGTCACTGCCGCGGAATTAATTTAGGATCGAGGACGTGGAGAAACGATTCAACAGGGCGCTTGTGGAAGGGGAAAACCATGCACGGGTGAGGAGGCCGCTGACGTGGGAGATGATCAGAGTGATGGAGGAGAGCATCGGTGAGTGGGGGATAGGGGGGAGGATCGGGAGGATCGGACAGCCCTTGACGAATCAGCTGTGTTCAGGGCCACGGAGCTGTTCGTGGAGGAAGGGAGGAAGCTGCACGAGGGTTTGTTTGCTGCTTCAGGAGGGGAGATGTGGCCTTCTTCGAGAAAGGGGTGCAGTTGGGGGCCCGGAAAGAGGAAGGCAGCAGATACGATGAATATACACTTGAAAAGGGAAAGGAGGTCAGGAGAGAAAAGGGGCGGTAGCCGTCAGAACAACAGGACCTGGGCGGGGGCGGGCGGGGGGGGGGGGGGGGCGGAAAAGGAACGTAGTGGACTTAATGGTTGAACTGGTCGAGTACTATTGGAGGACAGTTCCGGGGAGGTAGAACACCCCGCGGATGGCGTACAGAAGCGGGGGAAGACGGAGGGTATGAGAGGGGAAGAGACGTTTCGCTTAAGGAGCGGACTGGAGAGATTGGAGAGGAAATGGAGGGGAATGAGAGGGGGGGGTGTCGGGGAACTGTCTCGGAGGAATGCGCGCCGTACTCCGGAAGGATAAGGGGAGCGACAAGGCCAGCGGAGATGGGAGCACAGCCATGGGCGGTCTAGAGAAATAAGGGAAGTGGGCGTCGCAAGAATTCAGTGGGCACGTGAGGTCTACCATGGAATATTCCCTCTGGGTGTCCAGAGTTCTAGTAGGAAGGAAAGGAGCGCCTAGTAGACAACCGGGGCAAGGGACGAAATGAGGTGGGGACAGGTAGAGTAATGATAGGTGAAGGCATGGAACGCGGCTTCTGAATGGGCTTCCGGTTGTTGAGGTTATCTGTCGGGACTAGAGGGCAGGTTAGCCGCATACAGTAGCCGGGATAGGGAACAGGGGAGGGGGGGGGGCAGGGGAAACGGGACGAGGGAGAGCCGCCAGTGTCCACCCCCCCTCTTCCCGGGAGAACGCCATCATAATAATGAACACGCAATTTTTGTAATGAGGAGACCAAAATGTAAGAATGTCGGAACAATCTGAAGTTTGGCGGAACGGAAAGGAAATATCGGAGAACCGGGTAGTTAAGGAGGGTGGTCCCAGGGGAAAGAATGATGGAAACATAGGAGAGTTTCAGCAGCATCAGCATAATACAGCAGCAGAAGCACAGCAGCAGCGAGTATCGGACACGACAACAGGTAGAGGTAGAAGAAAGAAGTGCCCACGCTGCAGAGACAGAAGCAGCAGTAGTAGCAGTAGGGTGAAGATCGACGTCATGAGCATAAGGAGTAGAGAGGCCGCAAAGGGGGGACACCAATCGCAATCTCCCACTCACCCACCCGATTGCTTCACGAGCAGGAGGGCCAAAGAGGGGGAGGGGGAGGGAAATGAAGGAAGGGGGGATGAATTCCTTCCTCTTCGTGTTTTGATTATTCGGAGGGGGGAAGGGGGAGGCTTCCGGTTGTTGAGGTTATCTATCGGGAGTAGAGGACAGGTCAGCCGCGTACAATAGCTGGGATAGGGAACAGGGGAGGGGGGGGGGCAGGGGAAACGGGCCGAGGGACAGCCGCCAGTTTTCACCCCCCCTCCCCCCGGGAGAACGCCATCATAATAATGAACACGCAAATTTTCGTGAAGAGGAGACCAAAAATCGCCATGGTCCTGCGGTAGGGATCATAGTAGTTCATTTGTTTATTGAATTTCGGTAGGTACGCGTACATACATGGATGTAGACGTGGCAAGCGCACGCATTACTAAACGAGAAGGTAGTGGTGATTGCGATTACTGCGCCGGGAAAAGCCACACAGCAGCATTAAAATAATCTGTCTTCGGGATTAATCCGGGCGGTGAGAATGTAAGAGTCACCAGCTTGTGCAGTGCTACTGCTCCTACTGCTGTACGACGATCAAGGGGAATAATGCGAACACGATTATAATCGTGATTCCTGACTTCTAGGAGCGTCGCAGGGCAGCGCCACTGCACAGACAATAGCTAGGGTGGTGGAAAACCCAGTGGGTATGCAAATAGAACGTGTCGATGTATATTATTCAGCTCCTCACGAGCACCACGCATACAGTATCTAGCTCCTCTCTACAGTAGCCTTTGCGATGTTCTCACAAAGACGTTGTCACCCCACAAATCATGCTAACTAGCTAAAGTAACAAATATATTTCGGTGTGTCATCATGGACGGGATACAAGCATCCATATTGGAGCGACCATACCAAGTCATGAAGGATGGGACGGACTGGATATGCACGGCTGCTGTGCACTGCCTATTATACAAGGGAAGTACAATGAGTATACCACAGCTTGCCGATGATGCTCACTATAATCCATGCTCCAACGCGTTTATTTACCATGATGAGTACGAGGTGTACTTCCAATTCATCGATTGTTCATATATTATAGACTATGACCTGACTAAGTAACATAAGTACCAATAAATCCAGCCACTGTAATTAACAGAGATGAAATTCATTCTCCATAATGTGGGGAAACAACTTCGCAACTCAGTAATAAAAATAGTATCATATGAAGATTAATATTTAGTGCGATCGGCTATAATTGCAACTGTTGTAAACAAAAATCTAAATAATGAGTGAATGCATGTTTTTGTGGTAATTTAGAATCGTGGGTTCGAAGCTCACCGACTCCCGTTTTTTTTTAGGTGCGGGATTTATTATGTCAGGGTGACAGCGTTTTAATTTAGAACCGTGGGTTCGAGGCTCACCGACTCCAGTTGTTTTTTTCTTCGTTTTTGTTTCTATCCTTTTGTTTGGTCTTTGTTTTGTTTTGCATTTGTTTTTTCGGGCGGGACTTTTACATGTAAAATGTTATGGTGGCAGTATCTTTTAATCTATTTACTTATTATGTTAATTTAATTAACTCAAGTTATTTTATTTTTTATTTTTTCAAGGTGGAACTTTAACACGATATCTATTATACCACTACTACTGTCCTTATACTCCCGATATATACCAAAACCCGCCACTATGGTGAAATAAAATGAAATAATAATAATATAAACGACCCCCAGGTGAAGAAAACTTACTTACGCACGTAACCACAAGTACCAACAACCCTGACCAAGCCATCCATCCGCAAACCATCCACCATACATATGGTTGAGCAATATAGTGGAAACTACAAGAATAAATTTAAAAAATAGATATGCTGTTAGATCTACTTCAAAATTCCCCACCTAAAGTAAAAATACTATCACCAATCAATGTAGTGGAGAAAAACATTTGTTTATATAAGAATAGGGCCCCTCCCATTGAAATTTTTACCCACATAGTTTAGTACAAGTACCAGTAAGCCGCTTCATAATATATATGAGTATTGACCCGAAATTCGTCGAACTCACACCGGATAAAATGTTAGTGACAGCGTATCAATTTGGTGTCCCACAGAGTTTTTTTTATTATATAGTCTATATATTGTTTTGGGGGGAGTAGCCGACTTTCTTTTACGAATGCTGTATTAAGAGTAACATATAACATAACTAATAAAAATTCGGTATTCGTACTCCTCCCGATATTAAAGCCGGGGGGGAGAAAAAACAAAATAAACCGCCGACCATACATATGATGGAGAAGTATAATTGAAACTACAGTAATAAATTTACAAAATAGATGTGGTGTTAGATCTAGCCCAAAATTCCCCACCTAGATAGAGTACTCGTAGAAAAATCCAACACTTACCATTATAGTGAACAAGAAATAGGACCCCTCCGGATAAAAACTCACTCATATAGTATATTACGAGTACCAACAACGAAGCTTGCAAATAAATATGAATGTTGACCTGAAATTCGTCGAACTCACGGCTGATGTCCTTGAAATGTTTTTTATAAAATATGTAAATACTCGTATATATATGTGTTTGTTTTTTTGACCGAACAACATGACCCCTCCCATTATGAAAAAACTCACCCACATAGTACATTAAAAGTACCAACAACGCAGCTTGCAAAGATGAGTATTGACCCGAAATTCGTCGAACTCACGGCTGACGTCCTTGAAATATTTTTATAAAATATATTTTGATGTTTGAGGTGGTCCGCACATTTTTTCTCAGCTTTTCCAAAACGCGCGGCGAAGCCGCGCTCGAGTCGGAGCCTTAGCCTGGGTTAGGGTTGGGGTTAGGATCAGGGCTGGGGTTAGGATCAGGTCGACGCTCTCTCGCGATTGACAAAAAAAACACAAAAACACAAACAAAACGGCCTAAAAATGCCCTTCATAGAGCGAAATATGTTTGGTATTTAATCTGTTATGATTTGTGGATCAAAGCCGGTAAAGTCGTCTCCCTCTCGAGTATCAAGGGGAAGGCGTCCCGGAGAGAACGAAAAGCGGCGAATTAGACGGGACAAATCTCCGACATCCCGGTATCCCGATGCGGCAACGCCAATCTATCATTGGAAGTCCTATCTCTCATTACCATATCTGTATCAAGTGAAAAAACATACCTGGTAATCATTAAGACACATCAAAACCACCGAGCATTATCACCAATTATCCTTCAGCCTCACCGCCTGGCCGAAATATGACGTCACGTGTGCCGACGGATAAAAAAACTGCAGTAGGTCCATATCTATAACTACGTACGCCGTATATATGCCGAAATATGTAGTCTACGTTTTTGCTCAAACCAGTCATGAACAATAAAAGCATTGGGAACCGTAATTCTCGCAAAGCTTATTATGCGCTGGCTTTCTGGCCTACTTGCTCGAGAAACCTTTTTACGGCATCTAATTACAAGCAGAAAATTACCAATGGCAGGGAAGAACGATCATGTACCTACATCGAACGACAAAAACACAGCAAGAGGTGAGCAATTTGTTCCCTCGTTCGAATACGAGTGGTAGCATTACTTCCACGGCTACTGTAGAACAACACTAGGCAGTGCTTTGCTCTCCGGCTCTAATTGTCGTGATTGCCGTCGATGTCCTTGTTCGTCCTGAGAAACTGGTCCGACAGGTACATTCCGAATGTCACGGGCGGGTACTTGGCCGGGTTGTCTTCGGAGCAGAACTGCGGCAAGCATGTCACCTACAAGTGAGTGCCATTCAGAGCGAAATAAAGCACATGCAAGGTTTGAGTTGAACATACCACGGTGTCACGGCAACAAACCCTGATATAGAGGTGAAGGAGGACGTACACTGACGGCTTTAGTATCGATAGTGGGTGGAAATAAGGGAGCTGTTAATACTGGTATACGTCCACCACTTTGGTTTCTTTTATTATTTTGTTCTTGGGCATGTTTCCAGTTCAGCGTGACTGGAGTCTGTCCTGTGACCACGGACTTGGTTCTGCGAGTTAATGTGAGAACGACGACAACAACAACAACAACAACTACAACGATACCACAACGAAGGCAAAGGGGCACAGCGGTGACAAAAAGCGGAACCTCCCAGAATTAGTAGAAAGGACGGGGTACCGTAATGTCCTACGTGAACGCCCCGGGCCTTGTGACACCCCCCCGTCCGCAAAAAAAAGCGATGATGCAAAACAAAATTGAGAACGCCCCGGGATACGCCTTGTTTCTTTTGACGCCCCCTATGTTTAAGATGGCCTTGGGGTGTCAGTGTTCGGTTATTGTTTTGACCTTCCCACCGGGCGTTCACAAAAATAACTCCAAGGAATTCATTTCGGCAACATTGTTGTCGTTGCCCTTGTTGCTTTCGTTGTTGTTCTTATTTGTTTACCCGAAAATCCTTCCCATCAACTTAAAATCGCGCACCACCTCCGCACTCCTGCCGACAAACGTACGACGAAAACATCTACGAGAAAGCATTCAAGAAGCAGAAGTAGGGCGGTTGGGAACCTCTCGTTTCGCCCGACCCTCATGATTTCTCTCGTCAACCCACTATCGGCTGCCGGCTATACACTCACGACAAAAGCAAACACGCTGAAAGTTTGGAAGGAGTCATCGGTGTTCATCCAATGCCATTATGATTTGGAGTCGGTTTGACGCAGCAGGTGGACGTCCCCGTCGGTGACACGCAGTCTCCCCCTTTCTGTCAATATTTTTTTGGGGGGTACCCCTTTCTGTCTTGTGCTCGAATTATGGCGCGCTCCTGCTGAGCATCTACCCCACGATAATCTTACCTCCGCGTCGAAGCTTGGCTGGAGGAAAAAGGGGACGCTGTAGCGCTCGCGTCCTAGCTTGTTGATGACTCGGTGCACCGTCGGTTTCAGTTGGCCATTGGTCCTATAACCACGCGCAAGGGCAATCCGTCAGCAGCAGGTCGTCCTAACGTGCCTAACGTGCCTAACGTAAGCAAGCCTGCGATTGTGTTTGCACTTTCAAGACAGGAATGCAGGCGGTGTAAGTGGATGCCAAAACCGGCTTTAAACGCGGTAAAAAAACGGTTATATCCCCCTGAACCTAGCGTTCATAGCTGAGGACAGAAGTTGGCGACGCCCGTTGTATGATACATGTAAGTACCATAGCTCGGAGAATAGCAGATATTGCTGTTGCTCTAGAGCGCAAGTCAATGCGGTGATGTGTACGATGCCGCACATGTCGCGGTTTATGATGCGTCATACGCATCGATAATTTGTGTCCTTTGTCTGCTGGTACTGTAGTTGGTAAATGACATTATATTTTAGTCGCTCTCAATGTTCCATTTTGTGTAATAAGGTATGATGATGTACGTGTCCAATGCGAAAAACATCAAGAACTCTTACCAATAGTTCAAGGGAGAAACTACAACTAATACAAGGTACTAATAGTATTGCGTATATCTACGTACTTGCACTTACTTGCATACGTGGTAGTTGTACGTTCTTGTTGCAGCGGGTCTGCGGGTTCTTCGAAGATACTATGGCATGAGTTGAAGTGAGGCTATATGGCTTCTAGATTTCTGTCTCGAGTTTCCCATGGAGCTCACCGTCCAAATTTCTAATCACCTGTCTCACCAGACCGGCGCTTAATATACACCAGGTGCTCTATGAGGCATCCCCTTTTTTCTTGGACTTCCTGGCTTCTTCCAGCACCCATTTGTTTTCCAACGCGCCGACGTCAACCCACACACCAGTGTTGGGCAAGTTTTTTATCACTTCCGCTTGCTCGCCCACACACCTGTGCTTTACCTCTTCTCTTTTACTCGCTTGTTCGCCCTGTCTTGCTCACGACATAAATAATTGCTCTGCTTACTACCGTGGCATACACTCGTCGGCGACACTCTTCTCCCCAGAACATACAGAAATGCCAGCTCGACGACCGCGCAACCAGGGAAGCCCAATCGACTGCTACCGAGTTTTACCCCGCTCGTTTCTACTCGTACCGTCACGTGGTTGAGCTGTATTCCCAACGACGTCTCCAGGCTAGAATCCGGCACTCCACGCATGAGGGACGGCCATGGATGCCTTCAAAGCAGTACAGGTGATTCTTAAAGCGTACTTGCTGTCGTCGCCACATATTTTTGAGGACAGTTGCTATGTTGCCTATTTACGCTAGACTTTTGCTGATAGTCTCAGTCGCCAGCACTGCCATGGAACAGCAATGGCACTTCCGCCTGTCGCGGTAGTGGCATAAAGGTCCATGGCAAAGCTATGGCCATACTGCGGTAGTTTTCGTGGCCAGCGCCATGGCACCACGGCACGCCACTAAACGGCCATGGGCTCAAACTTAGCAGGGTTAGGGTTACCGTTACGATTGGAGCTAAATTTATGAGCGACATAGCACGGCAGCGGCAATGCCATGGGACCTCCCATGACAATGATACGGGACGTTTTCATGATTTGCCATGAGAATATTCATGGCGTGCCATGGCAATGAATGCCGTGAAAAACCCATAGTAATGGCATGAAAGTCCGTGGCACTGCCATGGCATTGCCTTCAAAGTTCATGGACACCTGGTGTGTGCCCATGTACGCCCGTGATATGTCATGAATTCTACTTCATCATCACGACGGTGCCCTGACACTGCCACGCCAATGGTTTGGAAGCCCGTGGTGGTGTGTTTTGACGCCTTGGCTACCGGATACTACATAATACGCTGATGTGTCGTAGCTGCCCCGTACAGCTATGAGCGGAGGCCAAGGTGAGAACAGCGAACGAGCTGTCCAAAGTTCTCCACCGCACTTTGACGGAAGGGATGCCACCCAGAAGCTACCTAGGGTTTCCAAGATTCTGAGGCCGTCTAAACCGGCATTGGAGCCTGTGGTTGTGTGCTATGGCGCCTTGGGTACCGGATACTACCAAATACGCTAATGTACCCTAGCTGCCCTGTACTAGCTATGTGCGGAAAGGTAAGAGTATGGGTGGGGGCCAAGCTGTCCGAAGTTTCCTCTCTGCACTCTGATGGAAGAAGGATGCCATTCAGATGCTAACTACGGTTTCAAACGTTCTGAGGCCGGGTAAAACCGAGATCATGGTCTCGAGGAGCCTAGCCCCACCCTCGCGTTTTTTCAATGCGGCCAAGAGAATGTAAAATAACCCATGCCATGCATATCACTGCTGTCCTTATTCACCACTCGCATACATATTGCATGCCATTGCATTGCGCGCCTCAAACACTCGCGTTGCGGTTGCGTGGACCTTGGAATTACTACATCCCGATAAATGGGCATTCTACCCTAGCGGTGCACGAGTACAGGATACAGTATATCGAGGGCCAGAGGACAACTGTGTGATGTTGATCCTGCAACGAACATGGACCGGACCGATGTCGAGTAACAGGAAATCAGCCATTGGACCGTCCATAACATGGTCAACCCAGGGAGATTATACACGGACTGGACCGAAAGACGGAATTCAGCCTTAGGATCCTCTGTTGTGCCATGAAAGCCTATGGTGTGAAAATCTACGGCAATACCTATGGCACCGTGGCGTGCCAAGTAAGCTGCCACAATGCGCCACGGACTGTCAAATAACGGATAACCCCCGCTAATCTGTTTACCCTGACCTTTTTCCGCCAGACGAAGGTACGGTGGGGTGTAAATAAAACAAAGCCGACCACGAAGCGTTTACGTTGACCAGTTTTCCTGCTTTTCATTTGAATTATTGCATGCCAATGAGAACATTGTTTAGGCAGTGATGCTTCCTTTTTTCGCGAATGCTGCCGAAGAAATGAAGCATTTTTGATTGACCGCAATTCAAGCGTTTGCTGAGAAGTGGTTAGGTATCAAAACAGTACAGCGCTTACCACCCGAACGAGAGCATTGCTTTCGCCGCGCCTTTTCTCTTTCATAGTGTGCTGTTAAAGCAAACGTTAAAACCTGGACAGGTCCGGATAACTGAAATGCAATTGTCTGCTGAGGTTAGATATAGGCGCGCACCAAGGCTTTAGGACTCACCACCTCTCCATCATATGGCCGATGATGCAGATGAACGCCTCAGGCCTTGGGGGTGCATCATGCCACTTTCCGTGAAGCTTCAGCTGTAGCCCCGGCACGTCATCCTGGCAGCCGACAATCGACGCCGGGGGATGAGATTCGTTCGAAACCCATCCATGGACAAAAAACGTGTGAACCAAACCAAGAAACGGACAGAATGCTGACCGTAGACTGCGCGCTATCCCCGAGTTACTTTGTATGT
Source organism: Undaria pinnatifida (assembly GCA_012845835.1). Lineage (NCBI taxonomy): Eukaryota > Phaeophyceae > Laminariales > Alariaceae > Undaria > Undaria pinnatifida. Next base: position 8,041,726 of record JABAKD010000012.1, on the reverse strand, counting down.
AAACCGAAGGCAACGCAAGGTATGGGATGGGATCGTTTCGCCCGCCACAGACGGGATTATTTTGTGTCTTCACGAGGGACCGTATGGGAAAATGTTCCTGTTTTTTACAGCGAGATGCGAACAGGACGGGAAAGTGGGAAGCCATTTGGTTGACAGGATGGGATGGGAAATCATGCTTTCTTGACGGGGCGGGACGGTATCGGAGAACGGATCCGGAATAGGTCGGGAAATCGATCGTGAACATCATCGGGAATTCGGTCGGGAACACAGTTTCGGCAGATTCACAGCTGACCTATTTTGTCTGCCCCCACCCCCAGGCTGTTCTTTTTAGTTTTACAAACAGTAAGACAATATACCAGGTAATACGTCAGCTGTGGTTTGCTTTGTGTAAAGTATGTAAATGTTTTTCGTTAAAAATAATATATAGCAAAACCCCTGAGATACCTAGATGGAAAAAATAAAGTGGCAAAAAGAAAGAACCAAGGAAAATGTAAAATATCTGTTACCTCCAGCGATCTCGTCGCTGTTGTTGCATCCAAAATCGTCCTATCCTGTTGCATCCGTGGTCAAACCACGTAAAACGAGAAAACTGGTGGTACGTGATATGGAAACAAATGCCCCAATAGATGGGAGAATTCGTGTGTGAACGTCGAGGCGGGATGAGAAGAGCTGGGCAGAGGGTGGGACGAGAAAACATTCGGGACGGGGATAAGACACACTGCGTCGCCATGGTATAAGGTGGGAACAGAAAACCACTACGGGAACGTTCGGAAAATCGCGGTCGGAAACTATATATAACACGGATTCCCGTTCCCGACCAGTCCCGTTGCCGACCCGACCACATTTTCCCGGCCTGAGTTTTACCGCGCGTGCCCCTGCATAATACGGTTGTCGCCGATGGCCTGGTTGCTTGGGCGTAACTCTCTGCTTCTCCAAGTTTGATTTACACGTTACAACGGGACTTCGAACGGCATGAGTCCTCAGTGGAAAAAATTAAACCCAATCCTTGACCCTGCCAACAGCGAACATGCGAAAAAAAGGTCGGCATCGCTGTGCGTGTTTCGTCAACTGAATCCCCACTTATGTACTCGAACGCTCTGCAACATGCTTGACGCCGAGATTCCCTCTTAGTAAGAGCCTCTGTGCTCTGTGCTCCAGGGTTTAAAATTCAGACAACATCGGCACTCACCGTGGCCATCATGGTCATCACCCCGTAATCCGAGTGCGCTCCTGTACCCATCACGCCCTTTTCCATGTTGGAAACCTGACCGAGAACATAAGACATTGTTGTGTCGCACACAAGAAATGCATGCTGGGAAGTTCAAATCGGAAGAGCCCGACATTGAGCTCTTGACCGTCACGCACAGCAGGCACGTATTTTAACGAGGGAAACTATGAAATAGTAGCGCCTAATTGCGGGCACTAACAATAACCATTTGTAGGGTGTATACAGTATCGTGTCTGTGTGCGGGGTTGGCCCCAGCAGATTACCAGAGTACCTTGTGGTTGCTGTCTCTAGCTTGGAAAGCGTATTGCTCGACACTGCGGGGGTGAAGAGTATAATTAACGGCTTGTAAATATCGCGCTACCATCAAAACCACACGGGAGCCCGTCCCGCTGGTTCGATGCTGAATCTGGGCAACACGTCGATCTGGTCATACCTCGGCAGAATAGTGAAGTAGCCGCACTGCAGACAAGCACTCCGAGAAGAATCCATCGAAGAAAGAGGGACCCAATCCGAGGCCGGTGGCTAGCATTCCGGTTAGCTTGATGTCTAGGGCGAACATCCGGTTGAAGTGGTCTTGCATCGTCTTTTTCCATCTGCGGAAGTATTCAAATGTCGTGGTGTTTCGGGCAAGAACATTGCCATCCCTTTTTACTAGGTTGTTCAATTACAATCTGTCATGCATGGCACGATGTGCACTGAGGGGGTGGTTTTTTGGATTGGGCAGTGATATCCAACGAGGGAGGCATGCGACGGTGGAAGAGGATCCCGCCTCAACTCAAGAACCACCCCATGTATTGCCAATCCCGTTCGTGCGTTGCCATGTTTGTCTTCGGTGGGAGAGTACGCGAACAGTTGATCCCAAGCAATCTCGGATGTTGGGTGAGGAACGTAGTTCCTCGTTTCAGAAACAGAGACATAACGGGTACCACCTCTACCGCAGCAGGCATTGAGGGCACCCTCTCCACATGTGAATAGGGTGATCGCGCAGGCGGCCGTAAGGCGTACGCTGTTGTCCACCTTCTCAGCCAGTTTGCGCCAATTAGCCAAGACAGAGAGAGAGTCAGAGACGGTGATCTCTCGATCGGCACTGACTACTGGCGTAATCAGTAATTCGGAACTCTATGGGAACACTATATTCGCTATCCCCACAACCCTCATATTCCCTCGAGGCGTTAGCTACACGACTACCTCAAGGCCTAGGCCCGTTCTATCGACCGCACAAGAGGAAGGCACACGCACGCAAAGTGGGTACATTTGGGGACTCCCAAAAGTGCTGGTATGTTCCAGCCCAATATACCGGCACTATTTAAGGGGCCGGTACTATTAGGAATAGGGTTAATATACATAGTTACTATAGATGATTCCGTTTGTGCCAAGTGATTCCACCGGCATTATAAAGAGCAGTCACAACATTTAACCGGCACTAGTGGGAGCCCCCTACTATGTCGGGAAGAGCATTCGAGAAAATGCCAGGACTGGGATGACCAACGACACAGCGGGAGAGGAATGAAGCTAGGCAAGAACACGCGTCAAACCTCCGCAGCAGCAGCGTCAATCGTAGCGTTTCCCTGTTGGCGGAGTGGATATTATGTTCAAGTCATGTTCACACGCCTAAGGATAGTGATCAATCAGGCCCTCGTCGCCGCAATAGCAGTATTTTGTTCACAGTAACTGTATGAATAACACGCTTGAACATGTAATGGCGGCCATATTCGAATCCTATGAGCGAGGCCGTCTAATGCCACCACGTAACGCTACTCGTAGCTCGTATCTAAGAGTATCCAAGTAGGTACAAGCACGGCAGTCAACAAACGGTCATACGACGATTCACGACCTGGCTTGATGCTGCTGAGCTTAACACCACGTTGGCTTCACGTACGCCCGGCGTCATCCGTGAAAGCAAGCGGCGCTCCGCGCTCCCCACACAAATTGCGGCATCTGCTCAGAACCTTAGCTGATTACACGATACGCACGGTAAAGTGCAACACATTTTCGCACACGACGATATCCAGAGGACAACCTCCGTTCCAAAACAGTCCATGTCGGTTTTTTTACCCCTCCATGTTCCGGGTGTGTCCATGATTGCATGTGTTGCCAACCGCCAACGCCACCGCCGACGAGGGTGCAGCCACCGTCACCGCCTCAGGATGAAGGTTACATTACTAGTAACTCGATAGGTGATTGATGCAGTTGTCACACCCACGAAGCTTTCGCAGAACTGCCATATTTCATCCGGTCACTGAAGGAAGGCGTTTGTCATCTCTCCATTAAAGTACTTCCTTTCGTCCTTCCGGCAAACGTCTTGTCGATGGATGCTTCAGTTTTATAACTCATATTACGCTGTGCGAGGTGTCCGGCAAATCCTCCAACGGCAACCTCGTGGCCACCCCGCACAATGCCCCCACGCACCTCCTACGGCAGGTTTGGTTACTGTTGCAAGCGACACCAATATAAAACATCTGACGGCGTATTCACCACCTTACCCTGGGAGAAGGTGCTCGGACGGCCACTGGTTGGGTCCGGTTAGGGGTTTGGAATCCTCCTCACTCCCGGCGATTACTTCGCGGAACACGTAGAACACTTCCTGCAATACATAAAACACACGCGCCCAGGTGGTGTGCTTCCGGTTACACGTCGCGGTTTCTCTGGGTTAAGTTGTGTGTCCGAACGGCTTTCCCGTCACGACAGCTGTGGATGCAAACTGCACGGTAAAGAGGTTCACATTTTCACCTTACATTGACACTCACAAGAGGGTTTGGCGAGGGGGTGACACGCAGAGTCGGTTTCTACTGGGAATGTGAGATGGCAATAACAATAGTTGACTTTTCGCTACAGTACAGGTATTTTTAGTTGGGTGGCGGACAGAGCTCTAACAAACTGACTTGGTCCTTCTCGATATGAAACGCATTACGAGCCACAAATGCACCAGCCAGATACAAAGACACATAGCTCTAGGAAATTGACGCACGCAATTGCTTGTAATGCCTAATAATAGCATAGCAACCAGTCGGTGACTTGCGGTTAGTATAGTATTAGTATCGTCAGACAACTCTCACCCTGGTTTCTACGCGTTTGTGGCCGATGACTGTTGCTATGCACACGCCCTGTGTGGTTACGTCGAGGTTTTAATGTGTTATTATGTCTCAACCCTACGGGGGGTTGGGGCGGGTCTAATAAAGGTAAAAGCCTCTTGGTAGTGTTTACGTAGTGACATTAGACTAGTCTAATATGGTGGTTCGGATTGTAAGGATCGACTTGAATCGTCATCGGATGTAGGCTGCTCTATGTCATCGTGACCTCGGCCGACTATCTTGATAGAGCTCGCATGCCGTAGATGGTGGCGCCATTTGATGCCAGTCAACGTGCGGTGGAACATTTAATATGGGGGGAAATACGTCAACTACAACCGCAGACAAACATCTAAAAAATCGGCAGCATTACTCCGTAGATCCACAAAATGAACTCCACCACAAAAACGTCGTGCGCCGGCGAAACCTCTCGGCCACCATCACAACCAACAACACACGCGTTACAGCAGCAGCACAAGCAAAAGCCATATTCGCACCTTGGTGTCTCCCTTGACTTGGCTCGAGGAGTCCTGTATCTCTGCGTGCATGGGCGTAAATCCGCGGTTGTTCTTGTCCGCCTTAACAGACATTTTGTCGTCGTGACTAAGGGAGAAAAACGCCTTGGATGCTTGGAAAACCTGTTCCATCACCTCTTTGGAAACACCGTGGTTTTCTAGATAGAAAACCCCCACCTCTTTGCATGCCTGCCGATACCACACAGCAGGGGGGGTCGGCGATGGTTCAACAAACCGAAATTAGTATGTGGCTCGCAATAGGGGATAACCGTGGTGCAGTATATGAGATCTGACTTACATTAATCAGCGCACGCTCTGTCCCATAACACGCTGCATTTGACCACTTCGCTGTTATTACTATTCATACACAGCTTGCAAAAACCAGGCATTAGCTGTACGTGCATCCACGTTCGTTGACAGGAGGTGGAGCTGCTTAGTTTGTTTCAAGCGAGCGAAAAAGATAAACGCATTTGCTGTGCCATTTCGTGGGCCAAAGCTGTCAAGTTGCACACAACACCATCAAGGAGCTCTTCCTATCAACTTCAGTCCTCATCTAATCTCCCTCCCCCCCCCCGTCCCTCCCCGACGCTATGAAAGAGACTGGATTGCCGCTTAGAGCGGCCAATGTATTACTTCCCAGGTGTTTTGTGCTTCAACTCCGTCAGTGTACTGTGACTGTATATTTTCTGGCGGGACCACGCGCCACTGATCGTCTTTTCGCACCTTGACGATATCCGTAGGCGCTGACGGAGCTTGCATGTCCACCACAGGAAGCACCAACATGATGCTGACTACAAGTTAGACGAGCGTGTCGTGTTCACCGCCTAGCTGCGATAGAGCAAAGTTCCTGCAGCGCACGAGGTTACATAGACGAAGCTTGTTTATTCCCGTGCATTTTCCCTCGTCCCGTTCTGTTTTGTGGCGATTGACGACTACACAACCGAGGGGCTGATGCCCAAAAACAAATTGCTTACGAAAAACTAACGTGTTTGGTTCAATCACAGAGGGTTTACGCGCTGGAAGCTCCTTGCAGCACTGCGACAAGACAGGGGCACCTCTACGGCTATGATGCCCTTTGTAGACCACGTTGATACCGAACAAATGAAGTGCTCTTGTTCTCGTAGTTTACGCCTGGGCTATGACAATACTGGCAAGGCGTGTTGTCACAGCCCACAGTTACAGCAGCTGACGAAGCTAAGCTATTATTGCGGTTTTGATCAATTCCTGCCCCAAACCTGAAAACCTGCACACCTCGGATAATGTTACACTCGGATAACCCTTATCTGCGTTATGAGGCCTAGTGCAGGCGCTTGGCCACGTCTCTTTTTTGTTATCACGGGAGGAATAATCATGGTAATGCGGTAACGTAGTGATAACTGGAAACCGCACACGCCTTAACGTTATGTCTCTGCTGGATCCCGTTCAGCTCTAGTAGAGTAACATTATGCCACGCGATGACCCGTCGTTGTACTAACACTGTAACACAATGCTAGGGTTTTACCGTAGACGTATGTTACCACTCGAACATTCCCAGATCGATGATTGCAGGTTTTTTAATATGATGACACGATGTTACTGTCTACGCGTTAGATCGAACACCCTAACATTGCGTTAGCCCTATTGGAGTGTTAGGCATAACACCCTAAGATAAGATTAATATGTTGGAGCCAGCATCACCAACACCTAACATTGTGTTACATATGACGCACAAATATATCGTCAACATAGTGACCCGCATCACTAACATCAGGTTATTCGGACCCCTCGTCTACTGCCTTAGGGTCAGATAACGTGACACTTAAAAGTCTTAGCCGACCGGCACGTAACAGTATAGTGGGATGTTAGTCTAAAGGCCGACGTACCCCTAACATTATGTTACACTGTTGCTGTCATTAAAGACCTCAATTTAACGTTGTGAAGCTGTGTTACCATAACAATCAATCCCGTCCTAACGTTAGACTATGTCACTAAGTTAGCGTTGGGACCGAAGTCGTTCAAACATTATGTTGTGACGTTGCCCCTTAATGGTCTTTTCGGGACCTAGCATGTTTTTCATGTGTTAGCGGTAAAGCGGCGTCGTGGAGTAGCATTATGCCGCCGTGTTGACCTATTTCAACGAGATCCCAATGCGCGGAGTAACATAATGTATCCGTGTTATCCTATTCAATGAGATCCCGATGGCTACCTAGTACCAGAATAAATATGTGCCGAAAATAGCAGTAATACTACGTATCAGCACATATGTGCCGAAAATGTGCCGAAAATAGCAGTAGTGTTGTGTTGTACGAGCACTTATGTGCCGAAAATAGCAGTACTACTGTAGTAGAAGCACAAGACACGCATCAGGCACAACAGTCTGCTGAGCAAGCAACACGTATCATAGGCTAAATCGTGGTGCTACTGCTGTTTCCAGCTATCCTCTGGCACACACCTCGGGCCTCACCACCAACCGATGGGATCGGAGAGTGATGGTGATAACTACGAGGACCTTGCCACACTCCTCGCAGTCGCGATTGCAGCGTTCGCCAAGAACAAGACACACACTACTCGTACTTGTCGAGGACGAGGACACCCGCCGTCTGACACGTCGTTGTCGATGCACGAGTTCGACGGGAGCGAGGGGGGAGACAACCCTTTTCACGCGAAGCGCACACGGCGTGGTTTCCCTCGCCTCGCCTACAAAGCTTCAACTGTGTGTGCGCTGAGATGCTATGGTGCAGCGAACTCGTGCAAGTACGTACGTAGTCGAGCAATGGCCGTTGTTGCTGTTTTTTTGCGACAAATTTGTTAAAAAAATCATCTGTGTACATAATTCGGATTTCATTATAAGGGTTGTCGATCCGACTATGTCCGTTAAGTTCTGCAACCCGAAAAATCCATCTCATTTCCGGAAGGTGTGTTGTTCGAATACGCTATAATAAGAGATGGCCTTATTAACGTGTGCATTTCAACTACCTTTGAGTAGGAGCTAACACGGTGACAAAAAGTCAGCTTTTAGTTGGTTGTTATGCACGTTATCCGTTCAGCGTGTGTTATGGTACCAAGACCTGCGCTAACACCCTAACATGACGTCACTCGATACGAACTGCTGCTGATGATACAGTAGCATAATGATAACATAATGTTGCCCGACTACGTTATGCCTCTAGCATGTGTAACGATACACGCAAGGAAGTGATTCCACACACGAATGTTGTGTTATGCAAGCGCTTGGCTCGGCGTGTACGTTTTCCGTCAAAAGTACATGACGGAAGCAGGCTAGAACTCCGCTGGCGCAGTAACATAACGTTACTCGTTCCGGACTCCTGCGGCTAACACGGTAACATGATGTTAACGTTTAATCGACTGTTGTCGCTAACACGGTACCATATTGTTAACATAATTGACCATGTGTACGTTGTATCACCTCAACGCGTGTTACGATAGTCACTAGGACTTCCACTGCCACACTAACATAGTGCTATAAGCGTATAATTGAGCATGTACGTTATCCGTCTAGTCTAAGTGTGTTACGGTAGCAAGTAAGAATTTAGCTGACACCCTAACGTAACGTTACTCGCTACAGACTGTTGTTTCTAACATGGTATCATATTTCTAACGTTCATTTGACTATGTACGTCATCCCTTCAACCCATGTCACGATAGCCTCTAGGGATTCCACTTCACACACTAACATAATGTTGATTCTTATTGGCTGCCGGCCCAAACAACGTAACACATATACTGCGGTTAATACGGGATCAAAGTAACACTCTAACATAATGTTACGCGATCACCGTCAATAGCATAACACACTAACGCCTCGTACGCTATCACAAAGCCCAGAAAGTAGTGAAAGTAGTACCGTACCATGTTTTCCGCTGACCCGTAATATTCATGTCAAATGTTAATTGTTACGTTATCCGAGGCGTGAAAACCTGATCGGCTCACACATGCACGGGTTTAATGCATGATGAGCAGTTAGATAAAATACACCAGACAAACACCGTCAATATGGATATGAGCTACGACAACGTCCATATGTGCTTCGAAAAATATACAGTTACAAGCAGCAACTTTGCATTGTTCCTTACCAACGATGTCTTCCGTTGCGGTGCACATTATTGTTTTGTGGGAGACAGGGGCGCATGGGGATCTGAATAACATTCACCACACTTCTCCCTTCCGAACCGCAAAATTCCTGATGCTTGTTTTTAACGTTTTTAAACTTTTGTAATGGACTTTTACAGCGCCAGAGAGGAGTTTTACGCGTTGTTTCACGCGAATAACATACCTCGTAGTGTTCTGATTGTTATAGCTGTTGTGTTGGGTGCTGCGCGATCGTGTAGTTAACGGGCACGCATGCATACAAAGACCCTGTACTGTAGTGCTCCTGCTGTACCTCCGCTACCGGCTGTATCGCTGTACGGGAACTCACGCCGCCGTCCAGTGGCAACCGAGACACACAAAGGAACGGCTCCGAGTGTTCGACTGCGGTAGCTCCGGCAAGCCCTTTTGATGTTGCTATGCCAAATAGAGCTACGTGGGCTACGGGCTAAGGGTTCTGCTGCGGCTCGCCGCCATAATCCTAGATTTCACCACAATCCTTTCTGTACGAAAATGTAAGGGACGTTTCCATACAAAACATTGAGGGACGTTTACGTGTAAATATCATTATCAAACCGTCTTCATGTTTTCATGACATACTGTTACCAGGTACCAGGTACCTCTGGTAAGATGCTAAAGCTTCGAAAACCAACAGCGCCGCGGGTACAGCAAACGACAACTTTGCCTCACTAGTAGAGAGAATTCCCATGGGGTTAGTGACGTGTGATCTTCCCCCGAGAGTTCATGCTGTATGGCATGTCCAGCGTGAAGAGCAGAGCCGCCGCCAAAGTCGTTTCCACGACAACACACCCAAATTATATCTCCGTCCCTCTCGACCTGCTTCAGGCAGTGCTCATCCAGCCAAGCCTACCGGTCCCAAGCGCCTCCAAGACAGTCTGGTCCACCTTCGGACGAGCTCATAGCTCATTTGCAGCACTCTCTACTGCTGCTGTACTCGCCGCAACTGCGCACAGTTAGGGCCTACAGTTCGCTGCAAAGAACCATAATTCTAAATTATTTTAGGGTCAAGTTTCTGATTTGGCCATTGCTCAGACGGTTATTTGTTCTTGAGTCCCTAGTGGATTGACCGCCATTTTTGTATCGCGGCTGATAACATTCGCGTCAGGGCCCCGACGGCCACACACTCGCGGCGGTGGCTTCACAGATGTCACCGGCCGCCATCTCGGAAGTATTGCGGTCCTGCTCGCTAAGCTTGGCGAGCGATCCCGAAAAAAGCCCAACAAAAATTGGCATCACGTGCTCAAAGCCTAAACTCTCTGTACTCAAGACAATCACCGCCAGTATACTGATGCATTCCAGTACATACTGGTGGCTGTTATCTGATGTCAAGTCAAATATGCACTGGTTGAGTCCAGGGTCCTGACCGCTTGGCCAAATATCTATTTTCAAGCCGAAAATAATCTACATAACTTATGCTGGTGCTGAAAATCAACCCACACAAACAACGTATCAGTTGATGAACAAAGTGGATGTTGGTTGATCAATTGCCCATGAGAAGACGGCACGCCGAGGCGAGGGATGCCCTTAGTATGGCGCGGAAGTTGTGAACCTGACATATGTAGTCCGCGCCGGAATATGTTTAGTGTGGAGACTGTTAAGACTCACCGGGCTACATAACGAGCGGGACCCATTCAGAACGTGTGAGATTAGGCAGACAATTGTACGCCGACCTTTTATTTTGGAAGTGGGCGATAAACAGCTAATTCGTACAAGAGAGACAGTGAGCGCGCCCTGTTACACCACGCTGGAGCTCCCAGCTAAATGGCACTACCTATTCGATGCCAGTATTGATGCTGTCGGTGGGTACGGCATAGAGAGAAAGTTTGTTCTGGAGATACAACCTACACCGCCCGAACTGACAATCGAACATAAAGAAAAGGCCGAACGACGCGAAATTCGTGTCACGATTAACTTGCTCGATTTATGGGAGATGGTAGTGGCAGCTTGGGTGATACTCGAATTGACAGGGGACAGGTCAGTGTCGGTAGGAGCCCCAATTGCGATCCGCGGCGATAACATGGTAGCCGTCACGTGGGTAAATAAGTGCGGCGGAGCAAAGTACAAGAAGGCGTCTTTGCTCACGAGAATGCTTGGTCACCTTGAAATCAACGGCGGATGGAGCCACGTCGCCAAGTCTACACTCGGCGTGAAAAACAATTTGGCGGGCGGAATATCGCGGTGATCCCGAGTATAACTGAAAATAGGTCAGGGATCTGACAAATATTGCCGAGTGGGTGGAGCAGGAGATCGGCCGGCGGGGCGTAAGACCTGCGAGGTTGTGCTGCGGACAAAGGACATTGTTGCTCGGCACGACGCCTTGTTGTAGAACCCCATGGTAAGCAGACGGGACTCGGGTTGACGTTGCGTTCGCGGCGTCCCGTCGCCCTGCCCTGCCATCCCGCCGCTCCCTTTCTTCGCGCCCTCCCCCTCTTGCTTTCATTTCACCCGCACTTGCTGGCGGTGTCTACAGTAACTGGGATAAGAAGGAGATAGCGCGCCTGGGGAAGACGCTCGCGCCTTGGCCAGTGGGGTAGAGTACGCAAAGATTTTTTTTGGGCAAACGTAACGTCTGGGTTGCAGAACATAAGGCACAGGGCAAGGAGCTCTGGATGCAATATTACCCCACCGGCCCCAAGCACGTGCTGTCAGAACCGCTGGAGTTCATGGCTTGTCGATGTTACGCTCATAGCAACCCGACCGCGAGGGGTATCTTGCCGCGATCAATTTTTCAAAAAGGCGTATACAGGGTTGAAGCTACGACCCATGTCGCAATGCATGATTGTACCCGTGGGAAAAGGGATTGACCGTGCCCACTGCTCGTCGCAGAAACGCGCATGAGTCAGGTTACCGCTGTTCTGGGCCCTTTCGGCGAAAGGAAGGCAAGTAATCACGAGCATAGTAGACAGCGGGAAGATCGTGCGGCTGGGGCTTGCATTGTAGTATTTTCTGTGATGACGTGCGTGAGAGCTGTGAGCGTACGCGAACGGAAAGGTTCACCCCGAATTTTGACTGAAGCGGAACTGGCTCGCGTTTTTCGAGGGGGAGTTCAGCTTGCCGTGGAGAACAGGTCGGTCGCGGAGTCAGTAGAAATGCGGTTTGTGGTGGCGAAAATTGACCAAACGAGGGCGGGGTGTATGATCACGCGAACGCGAGCTGCTAACGCGCGTGAATCGGGGGGGGTCCGGTGGGAGCCTTCGAACTGCTGCTGGACCTAGTCGACGTGTACCCGCTTCTGGCGGGTGGATCTCCAGTGTTGGTCAGGCTTACGCCGAAGGGTTAGACAGCACGCACGCATACGAAAGCGGTAGCACCTCTGAGATTCATGATTGGAATTAGTGGCACATAGACGGCACAGTACTAGTTGCCAAGAATCGGGGGGGCGAGGAAGCTCGCCGCGCAAGGGTTGCTGGAGCTTCGCATTCAGCGGGTTGGTATTAGTAGGTGGAAGTCGCCAGCGTTCATGACGTACGTGCGGGAGGCAGGGGAAGGGGCAGAATCCGTCTCCGTAGAACTCGCGCGCGCAATCTGGGTAGAACGGGACATGAGTCATTCGTAGCACGGCAGGTGCGATTATGGTTAGGCTGGTCTTATGGTGTGTGATATGCTACTTAGCCCGGCGAGGGACGGAGCGGACCATAAGCGGCGGGTCGGCCTGTCTCTCAAAACTTCCTGGGGTTTTGTAGGGTGAAAAAAGTAACGGGGACCTTATGGCGGGTCCAGGTAATGCCGGCGGGTCGCCATATCCTTTGGCAGGCGTTTTAGCTCGTCGGCGAACGTGCCTCTGCCTGCAATAGGAAAAACTACTAATGCGAGAATTCTTGAGCTTCAACAAATCGCAGGATCCGCTGATTAATGGCTCCGATTATATCTGAACCCAAAAATATCGATGATTCCCTGTCCCATAATATAGACGTGATAATTTTGCACGTCGGAGAGCCCTGTTTTTTTCATATCTTCACATTAAACCGTTATTTTTTCGAGCCAACGGCATCAGTACACACAGTGTCTGTGCTGATTTTTCATCCTACAGAGATATGCAATTTATATTTCTGCATTCGTCGACAGCTGCACCAGTACGGCTGCCGCCCCCCGCAGTTCCCCCTGGCAGATGATGACAACTACTTTACAGAGGCTTGTCGGGGAAGCTTGCCAAATAGTGCTGCTATTTGCTACTACAAACGTCAAGATTATTTATTGTATTGTGTGCCTAAAACCAGGTAGGATACTACATCATTGTTAATCCGGAGTTCTTTTTTTTTTCCTTTTCTTTCACGGACACAACACTCGTTATACCCGGCAGCCTATACCTGGGATACGTTGATCCTTCGAACCTTCTGCTAGTGTTGTACTCGTTCATATCAACCAAACGTGTTCTCGTGTTCATGACGCGACCCCCTTGAAAAACGAACGTGGGCTTTTTGCGCCGGTTGTCGCCTCCATCATCGTTATATCATGGTTATGGAATTTATTTTGGCTATCGAGCCGAAACGTGTTTGGTTTCGATATCCAAAACTATATATATATAGTACGTAGTAGGCTGACCTCCGATTTCATGTTTTTACATTTTTTGGTGGATGCATGAATTGCTTCAGCTATAATGCAAAGATGGGTTTCGACAAAATCTTCGACCTCACAGCTGAAATGTGTTTTATTTCTATAATATATACCAAGTACGTGCTTAGTGAGGACACACACCCAGTGATTATCACACAGCTTGCACATACGAGTCGAGAGTTTCGACAAAATCTTCGACCTCACAGCTGGATGGAAGAGTGTACTTTAATTTTTTATTTTGTAAGTAGTGTACGAGCTGGTCTGGCCTAGAGCCAGCCGCGACAGTTAAAGGTCTTCTCGCAGCTCGCTTTTGCGAATTTTAGTCTGAATTTTTGCATGGGGCCCGGTATGCATACCCCACAAATACGTTAACGTTCCCCATCGGGACAAAGCGAATCCAGAAAAAAAACGAGGAGCTCAATTGACGACCGTTTGAGTGAAACGCCATGATAGAAGTCGAATGAAATAAACGTTAAAAAAACTTTCCTTTTGCTTCTTCTGGAGCTGCTTTGAAGGCCTACGTAGACTAATGCGCTTCCAATCACGTGTCACTGCGAAATCGAGATTTTGTGTCTCTCCTCGTAACAACTTAAATTTGCATTAGGATCTTTTGCGCGCCGTATCTCTCGATAGATAACGAGGTAGGCGAGGATGAAGATATGAGGATGAAGATATCGATCGTTTCCCCGTCTCCCAAGCAATATGTTCACACCAAGAATCGGCGCCATCCGCCTTAAAAGGTTTTTATGGGTTTCGTACAAGCTTTGGCATCGAAAAATGTCCGTACGTGCCGAAAATTTCTCAACATGGCTTTTCCCGGCACAACCAACTTGGATTCCAAAACTTCAAACGTCTGTCAATGCGCTATGCATTCAGCAACACGGTTGCCAAATTTGGAGGCAGCATATTTCCAAACGATTGGAAGAACGATGGTCGAATGAAAACCTGATTTATGACCGGACCAGCTCGTCCCACTTCTGGTTTATTTTTTTTCCCCTGGTGTATTCTTCCGCTCCAGAGTGAGTGGTCCCTGTCCTGTGACCACAAGGCCTGATTGTGCGATATAATGTGAGAACAGCAACAGCAACGGCAACAGCAACAGCAACAGCAACAGCAGCAGCAGCAGCAACAACAACAACAGCAGCAACAGCAACAGCAACAGCAACAACAACAACCGTGGAAGTTTTGCACGTATTATACCACCCACCAACCGTCACCACGTATATTGTCTAATATAAATAAAAGGGCAATAACCAAGAACGGGTATACCCGGTCACTTTGTTCTCAAAAACGGTTGCACTCTAAAATCAAGTGAAAAACGCACCCCACGAGCCACGCGACTGCCCATCGAAGAACCTCTCGTTTTTTGGCCTGCTGACGCGATACATGATGAGGTGTACTGGTAAAAGGTACATGTCTATTGAGTAGTTGGCATAATTAAATGAATGCACTTGTTGTCTTAGGCACACTCATTCGTACTCGCACTGCGGTATGTATCACGTATACGCGCAACAGCCGAACGGAGTTCCTTCGTGCTGCCAAACACAGAGCCTACACGCAGGTACGATGAGCCAGACGAGCTGCCCTCTGTGGCCGTGGTGCTCGCCCATCGGAGGTGAAGGGAAGGAAAGAGCTACGTGTGTGACAGGGGTGAAGTGGGGTTTAATGTGGAAGGGGGTCGAAGCTGCTGTGAACCTCTTGGCCTTTCTTTCAGGCACCACGATGGCGCTCCATCCCAGCGAAAGCGACGTTCGTATATAGGGGATAAATGTATTACCTCTGATTGGGTGTAATGTACTCCGGAGTATATGAAGGCATCTGATTGGCTTAGATGCAACCGAAAACGGGTGAAAGCCAGGCATAATGGCCATTTCCTGGTGTACCCGGGACATTATCTCTCAAAACCAGGTGCAACTTTTTTTCGACCAATCGTGTGGCTCGTGGGGTGCGTTTTTCACTTGATTTTAGAGTGTACCCATTTTTGGTAGGAAAGTGACGGGGTATACCCGTTTTGGTTATTGTCCAAAATAAAAATACACTCCAGCTGTGAGAGCGAAGATTAGTAGGGTTGGGTACTGGCGCTGCGCGCCAGTACCTCCTGTCGCAGCCAGTATACTGGATCCGATCAGGATAAAATCGCCCCCCCCCGGCTGGTGAGGGGGCCCCGCCGGAGGCGCCCCTGGAGGGCCCCGCTGGAGGCGCCCCGCCGGAGGCGCTTTTTTACGCGATTTGGCTTCACTAGAGCATAAAAAATGAGCGATTCTGGCTCATCTGACAGAGGCACTGTCGCGGGGAAAACTCACTTTTGTTTATTTTTGACACGGGAGAAAGGATCAATTGTCGACCATTTTTTCTTAACTTTGCTACGCCTACAAACTCCATGATCGTGGAAGATACAGTCTATCCATTCACATGAGTTGAAATGGATAGCAGAATCATCTAAGAATCATGAGATCATTCCATAGCGTATTGTACTCCGTAGAAACTAGTAGAAACCGGTGGAATATCTTCCACCAAACCCCACCCCCCCGCCACAAGTCAAATACCAATTGAGAAAAAAAAATGAGCACGAATGCAATCAGTGGGTGTACCGAGGAGAACAGTAGCTAGAAAAGGAAACGGTAGCGACAGATTACAAGGAGGCGACAACGGTGCCAAAGCTACCCAACCCAAAACTACACCGCGCACAGCTCACAGCTGCTTGTACCAGCACAACAAGCATCTTCATTTGGATGGCGATTCTTTTCGCCAAAACCTTTCCGGAGAGAACATCGTCTGCACTATGTGTTGCTGGCGCAGCGGGCTGCTGCTGCTGCTCTGCTGACCCTCCGGGCGTCGCTGCTGCTGCTGACGCAGCAGCCCCTGAACCACCAGCACCGCCGCCGGGGTCTGCAGCAGATGGCGAGCTGCTAGGGAAGACAAATCTGTGCATGGTCGTATGGTCTCCACCGCTGTGTGGTTGTGTGGGGTGTGCTGTGAGGCTGTGTGTCTCTCTGCGTTCTCTGCGGAAGCCTGAATACATGGGTTTCCGCTGGTTTTCGAGGCGTATGTGGGGATCTTCGTAGATACTGATGTACTGGCGTACTGGCAAGTCCGTTTACTAGTTTCAGGATACTGCCAGTACTAGTACTACTGGCAGTACGTACTGGCTCAGTATCCAGCCCTAAAGATCAGTCGAAACTCATCTTTGCGAGCTGTGTGTGATACTCCGATCGCGCGTATTTCTGGGTGTGTGTCCTCATTAGACTAAGCACATAGGTCGGCGACTCCCCTTGGAAGTACAGCAGTGTAGTTTTACCAGGGTCAACAGGGTGATGTTAACCAATCTATGCGCGAAAACTATAAAACCCTTTTTTGAAGGTCGAACTAAATCTGACAGCTGTGAAAGGAAATGCATAGTTTATCAAGTGTATCCTGTAAGTCGTATAACCGGTGAGGGGTGGGCGGAGGGGCCTGGGTTTGGGCTATTAACAGAAGGAGCGGGGGGGCGGGGGGGTTTGAAGAGGAGGGGGGAGGGGGAGCGAGGGGGGGCGGGGGAAACTCATTCTGTGTGCGGAAACTATAAACCCCTCAAGAGGACAAATCTGACGGTTGTGGAAGGAATGCATCAGTTTACCATGTATATCTTGTAAGTCGTACAACCGGTGAGGGGAGGGCGAAGTTTTGGAAGGGGAGAGGGAAGGGGGGTTGAAATCGAGGGGGGGGCGGGGGAGGGGTGTACTCAGTTTGTGCACGGCCGTAGTCGTATGACTATAAACCCTCGCATCCCTACTATGCCGGGACGGAGCACGTCGGGTTCTCGATAACCAGGCAGACATTGCTTGCACCAAGCGCGAAGCGCCGTGAGGTGTTCGGCGAGTCGCATAAAGGGTGAACTGCACCCTTCCAAGAACTGCTCGTACGACGGACTTCGGCACCTTTTTCCTATTTTCTTGGCTATGGATGACAGCACCATCGAGTTACGTTGTTTCCTGGCGTGGCCACTCCAGAGACAGCAATGGGTATTACTATGTAACTGTCTAATGGGTGCCTTACCATATTCACACTACGTGATGCGATCATCCCCCTTCTGCGGTGTTAGGGTTCTCCACCACGCACAATATGATCTACTTGATAACCATCCTGGTGAACGCCAAAAACAAAAAGAGGGGGGACGGGGGAGGAGAGTGGGGGCGTACTCATTTATCGCTTGCCTTAGTCATTTGACCATTGATCACGCATCCCTTTCGAGACGGAGCACCGTTCCTACTCCCAATAGAGACACCTCCAACATTTGGGCGCTCAACACGCTTCTTCCATACATATATTTCATAGAAACTGTTTGCTTACCCTATCCCGGTCCTGCTTCGCCGTCTGCGGCCACCATCTATCTCTCAGAATTGCGATCGTTTTCTCGATACTATTAATATCTAGTCTGTAAAAACTTTTCCATGTCACATACTTTTAATTTCCTCGTATCCTCTAACGTGTCCCGTTCCTCCTTGTATATATCTCCTGCTATGTCAGTCCTGACTCTCTACTGTTGTGCCACACGGGTACATATTTGTAGCTACGTCCTACTCCTCCCGACTACTGATATTATCTTTCTTCTTTCTGGTAGGTCCAGGCCCCTTACACGAAATCGCAGTTTCGGCTTTTTCGCGTAGTCCATTGGGCCGTGTAGATGCGGTTTACTTCCAACATCTTGCCTCAACTCCGAGCTGCGAGTATTCATCTACTAGGTGCGTCTCCTCTTTCACATTATTTCTTAGTGCTAGACTTTTTCTTTTATTTCTGACTCGTACCGGCCAAACTTCTCTTTAGACAGTAGTACCTCTTCCTGGTCTCCCCCTAAAGCCTTCCATGTTTTCTCGAGGGGGGACGGGGGGGTGGGATTCCAACCGCTTCAGGTCGCATAAATGTATACATGGTAGGAACTTACTGTTGTACGTGCGGTACTCTGTCTAGGCGATGGTGCCGGTGGTGGGGATGGAGGGAGCGGGGGGGGGAAATCATAATAAATGAATCGGAGATACGGCATGGATGGCTGGAAAGATATCATCTGTCTGGTAGTGTTTATTGCTCTGGCAGATTTTGATTTGAGGGGCGGCGGGGAAGGGGGGGGGGGGGTGTTATTGTGTGCGTGTGTGTCGGGGGGGGGGGGGGAGGGGTTGGCGGGGATGGGGTGTGTGGGTGGTGGTGGTGGTGGTGATGGTGGCGGGGAACGCAGGTGGATGATGTAATGGAGTACTGTCCGTAGAAGGATAATGTATAGATTCGACGTAAAACGATGTCATGGTTGAGGTAAAATCACGTGACATTAGATGTCACAATCACGTCAAGGTCATCAAAGATGGGCGGTAATGTAGGTGACGATGATGGGACAAGCAGGACGCCCCACATCTTACTACCTGCTCTACCCTGCGTTTCCCCGCACTACCGTGCCTAGCCCTGGTATATTGGTCTGTTAGTATCGTCTTTAGGGATATAATGCATATAAGCTTTTGAGTCTATCCAGCGAGCCATGAGGAGAGACCAATAAAGACACTGGAACCCATGAGGAGCACGCTTCCCAACACCGACCAACCACGCATCCCCCAATCTGAGTACCACCACATTTGGCGTCGGCGGCAGGAATTGTGTCGACCTTGGGCTTGCGCGACCTCCTCCCGGGTGCTCTTCTCTCCCCAAGGCAAGCTCATTTGGCCTTGCATACATGGCTTTGCGCGTTAGACCTTTTCCCCGTTTTTTTCAGGTAGTTTTTCTTTATTATTATTTTTTTTTGTTTCGCCTTTTGTCATACTCCCTTTCATCCAGTAGTGAGCTTGGTTATCCTTTTGTCTTTAATCCGTAAACCACGGGCCCCTCCGGGCCTCTACTTTGCAACTGACACGTTGAGTCTGCAGCTACCACGGCTTTGCGGCAGCAGCTTTTCGATATTTTATCTCCCCGTGCTATCTGCACATATACCACAGTCGTAAGAGAAAAAAATTACGACGCCTCAATAAGCACCCATGACGTACGTTGTGCAAATAGTTGAGGAAACGCTACGAATATCTGCTATAGCGGTAAGAATCCAAATATGACGCCTCAATAAGCACCTATGACGTACGTAGTGCAAAAAAGAGAAGAAGAGCCAAGATGGGCATACCACAGCGGGTTTGGAGATATACGACGCCCAAATATACACCTATTTCGTACGTAGTGCAGAAAGCAAGGGAAAGGCCACCCAAAACAAAACCCACAGCGGTTTCGCGGGCTGCGAAACAAGGGTATGCTAAACCAACGGGAGGAAACGAAAACATGGCAGGTTTACGGCCAAGTCACGAAAACGGGGCAGACTAAACCCGCAGGAAAAAAAAACGGAACCATTACAACTTTTCGGCCTGGTTACGAACATGGGGCGAGCTAAATCAGTGGCTGGAAGGCCAGGGGAGGACACCGACACAAGCACGCAAGCACACGTTCTGGTCAAAAGTGGGACAACCCGAAAAGTCAGGGTAGCGCACCGACACAAGCACGCAAACATACGTGCTGGTCAAAAGTGGGACAGCCCGAAAAGTCAAGGCAAAGAAGAGGCACCTTGACACCAACTGAACAACAAAATCGCCCCGCTCGCATCCTTGCGCTCAGTGGCCGCGCCCTTCGTGTTTTATTAGGTCGATTGCCCTTTCTTGAGCTCTCACGGTAGTGAGCTTCGTCATAGGGTTGTGTATCTTGCAATAAGGCATTCAAGCTCATTATTACGAGCTGTGGAGGAATTCATAGCCTCATTTTTGTTTGTTTCGAATAGCCGCATCTTCGATCCCCTTTCCAATTCTGGATGTCCTGTTGACCTCCTTTGATTGCCAGGTGATCTGCATCTACGACTATTCAGGGTGGCCTAATGTAATGGCGTACTCTCAGTAGAAGGATAGTTTATAGATTTGACGTGAAAACATGTCATGGTTGAGGTGAAATCACGTGACATTAGATGTCACATTCACGTCAAGGCCATCACAGATGGGCGGTAGTGTAGGTGACGATGATGGGACAAGCAGGACCGCGTGCCACGCCACGATGCGTTACATCTCTATCAGAGCCGGCCGTCGGTCCTGCCGCTCGACTTTTTGGCGTGCTACCTCTCGCACAAGCGTCCATCCCTCTCCGACATCAAGGAGCTGGTGGGTAAGGGTCGACTACATACAACCGACGACGACATCGTCCTACTCGTCCGTAACCCGACACTGCCGCCAACAAGGTCTGACAAACCCAACTCTGTGGGGAGAGCTGATTGCTTGCTAAACGACGAGCCGGTTCGCATTTACGCCCCCGTGCTCATGCGCTCTTGGATCATGCAAGATTATCACTCGACAGCCTCTTGTCACCTTGGCACCACGCGCACGTTGCGCATGTTGGAGCTGTTTTATTGATGGATTGGCATTAATGTGTGCACCCGGTGGTGGCTTCACCGCTGCTTGAAATGCCAAGCGCGGAAAGCACCACGGCCGACAGTCCGCTGGCTCATCATTTCAATGCCTCTACCGGAAGGTTCAGGTGTCGCCGTCAGTGTTCACTACTTCGGCCCACTTCTGGGCACACCACGAGGCAGCACCTACATCCTGCTGTTCACCGATCGATTCAGTCGTCAGGCCGACATGATCCCCGTCACTGCCACTGAGTTCACCGCGGAGGGTACAGCCAATATCCTGGTTAACTAATACATCCCCTTGTGGGGGTGCCCGCGCACCATACTCTCGGGCAACGGACTGCAGTTCTGCTGCAAGCTTTCGCAAGCTGTATATCAGCTGTTGGGCGTGCACAAGCTTGCTACAAGCTCCTATCATCCCAACTGTAACGGGGGTGTCGAGCGGGTAAACCACTGTGGACCAAATGCTGGCCATGGTCGTCAACGAGCGACAAGACGATTGGGACTTGCATCTGCCCCACATCGAATTAGCTTACAACTATTCCGTCAGCGCGGTGACAGGTCTAGCGCCCAACGAGGTCCACATGGGCAGTCTCCCTGGGCTCCCCTTGACGGTTTTCGACCGCACTGGTGTCGTGGGACACCAGAGTCTGACCCGTGACCACCTGGCCTATTGCGACTTGGCCGCCGACCGGCAATAGCGCGCGAACGACATTGTCCGCGCACACGACGCCCTCACCGTTCCTCGTGTTGACCGCATAAACTCCGTTCTAGCCGACGCGCTGCGTCCAGCACCTAACTTCGCTACGGGTGTTTGGGCATGGGTGTACAATTTTGCCTCTACCGTCCGCCAGGGTGTGAAGGCGAACAGCGACGCCAAGGTACTCAAGGCTAATCTCGCGCTTAACTGGACAGGCCCGAACAAGATTCTGGCAGTCGGTCCCTGCTCCGCCGCCAAGACCCCGGACGGTTCGCCGCTCGGGAGCAACCTCCTCTCTTTGGATCTCCATTCCGACCTGCCCGGTGCGGACGCTCGTCGGCGTGTGGTCATTAAGCGCTGCAAACCCTGCGCCATCCCCCACGACAGTGGGGGCATGCTCAAATACCTACCGACGGGGCTAACGCAGTACGTGCTCAACATTTTTCCCAAGAAGTCCCGCCGTACCACGTCATTCAAGATGACGTTTCGACTCCCCTCCAACGGCTGAAGGTGGTGCAGATCACCAGTCATCAGTCGGTACGGGGGCGAGGTGGCGTCATCGCGGCGCTTTACAAGATGCATTGGGGGGGACTCTCCGAACCTTCCTGGGAGCGGGAAATGGACCTCCGCCTCTCCCACCCCCACATCTTGCATTATTGGGCCGGAACCCCGGACCAGCACCACTAAACCAACCGCCTCTTCCGCCGAATGCGGATCGGGGCGGTACAGCGCGAGCTCTCCCGCAACAACGGGGAAGGTTTCCTAGCGCCGGGCTACGCCTGTGTTTCCCTCCCCGATTGGCTCCATAGCTGCCACGACACAGTACTTCCTAATCGAGCCCACTTTTGGTACAAGGGAGACGATGGTTTATGATGGCTTGGAAAAATCTGGAAAAATCAGCGCGAGCACTACCGAGGACTAGGTATTCCTGGTCCGCTTTCTGAAACCGACCCGGGACGATTAAACTTTCTCTTCCCCCGGCGCTCTACACGACTTCGACGGGAGCCGTACGAGGCTCTTGGTGCCCGCATGTTCACATCGCCAGTGCGTTTCCTCGGCGAATCCAACGTAACGTAGACGAACCTCGAGGCGTGGCCGTGGCCAGTTGACTTTCAAGCCGCCACCGCTCCTCGATAGTTCTCCATTTTTTGGGGTTATGAGATTTGAGTTTTCGTCTTTGGTTTGTTCGTAGTGTCCTGAGATTCTTCGTCAGCTTTCGCGGCGGTTCTTTCCATTTTTTTATTTGGGCAATAACCAAAAACGGGTATTACCCGGTCACTTTCCTACGAAAAATGGGTACACTCTAAAATCAAGTGAAAAACGCACCCCACGAGCCATACGATTGGTCAGAAAACAATTGTACCTGGTTTTGAGAGATAATGTCCCGGGTACACCCGTAAATGGCCATTATGTGTGGCTTTCACCCGTTTTCGGTTGCATCTAAGCCAATCAGATGCCGTCATATACATTACACCCAGTCAGAGGTAATACATTTATCCCCTATATACGAACGTGGCTTTCGCTGGGATGGAACGCCATCGTGGTGCCTGAAAGAAAGGCCAAGAGGTTCACAGCAGCTTCGACCCCCTTCCACATTGAACCCCACTTCACCCCTGTCACACACGTAGCTCTTTCCTCCCCTTCACCTCCGATGAGCGAGCACCACGGCCACAGAGGGCAGCTCGTCTGGCTCATCGTACCTGCGTGTAGGCTCTGAGTTTGGCAGCACGAAGGAACTCGGTTCGGCTTTTGCGCGGGCGTATCTGGCAACCGGTCATGGGTACAGGGCCTCTGGGAAAGGGGGTGGGTGGGCGACAGAAGAAGTACTTGTGCTCCGGGGCGGCCGAGCTACCCAGACGCAGGATCCGTCGCAGGTTCCTGTGACGCCTCTGGTGGTGTCTTCGGCTTGCACGGCGGAGGTGCGCGCGACGAAGTCGGTCCTTTTGATGAGTGGTGTGTCACCAACGCCGATTTTGAAACACACAAACTGTTCAGGGGGGAACGCGCGCGCGTGCATGTGGGACCGACCCACTGGTGAAGGCTACACTGAGCGCGAACCCCGACATCGGCGTGAAGGCGGTGAAGAAGACAACCCAGCAGGAAACTGGCGTCTGTGTATCCGTCAGCACCGCCACGCGTGCCCGCAGCAACATCCTTCTTACTGATGCCACCGAGGTTGACAACTCGTACCATGACTTTTGCCCCAGACGTATTTTCAGGCTCTCTCCGACGCGTCGTACAGGGAGTGTTTTCATGAATACCTGGTGCCTGGTATCATATCGATAGGGCCCATCATATGACAGGTACCAGGTATACGTAAAAAGGCCCATACGTAAAAGAAAAACTGAAAGGTTTCGTCATCTACATAATACCTGGCATATGTCTACATACGTGCTGAGGGGCCGATCATACTTGTTTACCGGCTCGTTTGATACAATTACGAGCCTATATTTCTGCTAAATTATCATATCGTATGAAAGCAGTCCATGGTTGACGAGCACTATGTGGTACTATGTCGTACATATCGCAGTACGAGTACGAATGAGTGTGATCACAACAACAAATACACGTATTTCATTATCGCTCGCTCGTTCGCTCGCCCGCCGTCGCTCTTGTTACTACTATGTTCCATGGTCATAGGGATGACACTCTGTTTTGAAGTGATGAATACAGTACATGTTTGACTAGAATACTCGTATACGTGATACATTTCGTAGTACGAGTACGAATGAGGGTGATTATGACAGCAAATGCATGCATTCAATTACCAACTACACAATAGACATACACCTTGGACGAGTACACCTCATGTCTAGCGTCAGCAGGCCAAAAAACGATAGGTTCATCGACTGGCAGTCGCGTGGCTCGTGGGGTGCGTTTTTCACTTGATTTTAGAGTGTAACCGTTTGGAGAAAAAAGTGATCGGGTGTACCCGTTTTTGGTTATTGTCCTTTTTTTTTTGTCCTGCCGAACCTCCTGCTCAGTGCCGGGCCAGGGTTCGGGTAAAACGCCGCTATCTGAGGCGCAGGGCTGTCGCTTTTTCGTCGTTGTTCAATTTCGCGCTGCTGACGCCCCCCTCAGCCCAGAGCCAGGGGGCGACCAGGGTACCCTGTTCGCGCGTGACATGGTACAGGGCTATGCACGGGTCTGTGTGTCATGTTTTATCCTTTGTGTGTTGTATCTGTTCTACTTTGATTTTTCGGCTAAACACTTCTCCCCCTCGCGGGGCTGTAGGTGTTGCCACCTTCCATCCCGGGTATTTATCGTTTCATCGTCTGACCCCCCGCCATGCAGACGGGCCGCGGGAGGTTTTCCGCATGACATCACCCTTGGTTAGCGCCTGTGTTCCCCTCCATATCGACGAGGGCTCCCCTCGCCAGAGGTCCGTTTCTGTGGTTTGTTTGCCGTAGAGCCTCTCCTGCCACCCCCCGCCACACCGGCGGTATACGGCAGGTTCCAGAGCCTTTTTCTTCCCCCCCCCGCCACACCGGCGGCACGCGGCAGGTTGTTGATGGGTGACTTTTACCTTGTTGTAGGGTCTGCGCTTCCTTCAACTGCTTTTCTTCGCGTGTTCCTGGCTCCATAGCCAGACCGTTAGAGGTATGGGAGTGGATTTTCAGGAGCCGCATCTTCGACTCATGGTCTAGTTCGTAGAACCGGAATCCCCCGAATCTCCCATATTTCTGCATATGCGGCTCATCAGGGTGGGCTAGTGTTAAGATGCGGCCCCGAAAAGCCGGTAATTGTAAGTACTCTCCGAGGACCTGCTCAATTGGCAGACCTGTAGGGGGCCCTCTGTGTCCCCACCAAATGACCTTAGACTCGAACAACCAGGCCTGGTTTGTTGTGTGACAAGCATATCAACAGAAGACAAGCATTTGGAGCAACCATTTAAAATTGTGATATACACTACTGCTGTTGTGTATTGACAACCTGAAATATGGTCGTTATCCAATCGGCGGGCTATTGGCCGCGACTGGTTTCTCAACCATCTTGGCTGATAAATTCCGAATTCCTCCCTGAATTGTTTTTTGCAGATTGTCACTCCAGATCGAAACACTCGCCACCCCTCTGCGCGCGCTAGAGGGCGTGCAGCGGGCCGGCAACGCATCGCCAGCGTGGGCTGTGTCCTCTGCTAGCGAAAAAAGATGCTGAATCGGTAGTTGACAGACCAGTAACGAGGCTGTTAAAAACTCGAGACATTTTCGCGAGTCGTAACAACAGCAGTGCTTCTGTTTCGTGCCTCTATTATTAAGTAAATGCCGTACAAAATTGGAATTACGCGGACAAACCGTTTGTTGTAAAAGACCACTCGAGTTCGAAACACTTGCCACCCCCGCGACCGCGAGAGAGCGCACCGCGTGCGGGCACCGCACCACCAGCGTGGGCTGTGCCTACCCCGCGCTTCTATGAAAAAATGGGCTGAATCGGCCGCTGTCTGCCGGAATACGAGTGTATTAAAGGCTTGTAGACATTTAACGAGTCGCCCAAACGAGTGTTCTTGTTGTGGGGCCTCTAATTAAGTCGTATAAATTCCAAATTCCGCGGACAAACCGCTAGTTGCAGATTATCACTCCATATCGAAACACGGCGCACTCCCCCGCGATCGCTAGAGAGCGCGCCGCTGGCGGGCACCGCACCACCAGCGTGGGTTTTGCCCGCCCTACGCTGCTTGCGAAAAAATGGGCTGAATTGGCGGCTGTCTGCCGGGATACGAGTCTGTTGAAAAACTCGAGACATTTTGCAGAGTCTTAAAATCGAGAGTTTTGTTGTCGGGCCTCTAATTATTATTATATAAATAACAATACACTCCAGCTGTGAGGTCGAAAGCTTTGTCGAAACTCATCTTTGCAAGCTGTGTGTGATACTCCGATCGCGCGTATTACGAGTTGTGTGTCCTCATTAAGGATATAGGTCGGCGACTCCCCTTGTAGCTACAGTGTAGCTATCAGGGTCAACAGGGTGACGTCAGTCAGTTTGTGCGCGGCAACTATAAAACCCGTTCTCGAGGGGGACACAATCTGACAGCTGTGGAAGGGAATGCATCAGTTTATCAAGTGTATTATGTAAGTCGCATAACCGGCAAGGGGAGGGCGGAGTTTGTAAGGGCGTGGGGGCATGGGTTTGAACAAGAGGGAACGGGGGGGGGGGGGGGAATGGGCGGGGCAACTCAATCTGTGCGTGGAAACTACAAATCCTTCAAGGGGACAGATCTAACGGTTTTGGAAGGGATGCACCAGTTCATCATGTAAGTCCTGGAAGTCGTACAACCAGTGAGGAGAGGACGGAGCGTTCAAGGGAGTGGGTGGGGGGGCTGAGGGGGGGGGGTTTCGGGCGAAAGGGATTTTAGCAGCTTTAGATTGCCTAGATGCAGGGGTTTGCTAGACGCGGGGTGCTAGGTCTAGGCGATGGTGCTGATGGTGGGGAAGGAGGCGGCGTTGGGGGGGGGGGGGGGAGGGGGGGATGAATTCGAGCAGCGGCATGGATGGCTCTAGAAAGATAATGAGGTGATTTCGATGTTAGGTGGGGCGTTTGAGCAAGAGGGAGCGGGTGAAAAACAAATAAGTATTAATTAATAAAAGGTGGTGGGGAAAGGGGGGGGGGGGGGGGGTTGGGAGGGGAGGGGGAAAGGGTTTTTAACAGGTTTAAGTGGCATATATGTAGGTGCTTGCTGTACGCGTGGTGCCAAGTCTAGGCGATCGTGCGGGTGGTGGGGAAGGAGGAGGTGTTGGGAGGGGGGGAGGGTGGGGGGTGAATCAAAGCTACGTCATGGATGGCTAGAAAGATATTGACGTGATATCAATTGTGTAGAAGTGTTTATTACTCTGGCCGATTTCGTTTTTAGGTGGGTCGTTTGAACGAGAGGGAACCGGGGGAAAAAAAAAAGAGGTGGGGGTGGTGGTGGTGGTGGTGGCGGTGGGGGGGGTGGGAGGGGGGCGGAAATGAATTGGAGCTACGGCAAGGATGGCTAGAAAGATAATGAGGTGATATCAGCTGGCTGGTAGTGTTTACTACTCTGGCAGATTTTGATTTTACGTGAGGCGTTTGAACAAGAGGGATCGGGGAGGGCGGGGGGCGGGGGGTGGGCGGGACACTTCAATATGTGAGCAGAAACTATAAATCCTTGAAGGGGACAACTCTGACGGTTGTATTATGTGGGATGAATCCCGGATTCCGCGGACAAACAGTTTGTTGTAAAAAACACTCCAGATCAAAACACTACACATTCGCCTGTGATCGCGAGAGAGCGCGCCGCGGGTGTCGGCGCCGCACCACCAGCGTGGGCTGTGCCCACTCCACGCTGCTCGCAAAAAAATGGGCTGAGCCTGTGGTCGTCTGCGGGAATACGAGCCTGTTATAGAACTCGAGACATTTTGCAGAGTCGAAAAATCGAGGGTTTTGTGGTCGGGCCTCCAATAGGCAATGAATAATCCGCCGCTGTGACGTAGTTTGTCTATGGCCAGACGGGAGTAAAAATGGCGAGGCCGCCTCGAAGCGAACGCTACAAGAGACAGAGTGGGCACTGTGGTTTCGTTGGTGGGATATTTAGGGTTAACACACGGCCCCGTCCCATACATCCCATCGGCAGGTGCCTTTCGGCTGCTCATTTTCTTCTTATTTTTTCGAGGTAAGCTGAATTTTTCCGCTGTCTGCCGGAATACAATTCGTATACTGCTGTATACCGTTAGTAGACCGTTATGATATTAATGTCATACATCACTATCATCAATATAGGTTTAGGTGACGATACGTGCCACAATTTGTGCGATTCCCACGACAACGATGCATCGCCCCAACGAGCCAGGGCGAGAGACCGCGCGCCGGGCCTAGAAGAGTCATTGCCTTTTTACCTGTTGCCTACCTACCCGACGTCCGGTCGGGAAGACCCAGGCCTCGGCAGCGCCGCTTGGCACGTCAAGCAACACTCGCCGGTCGTCTGCCTTGCATTACTTGCTGTCGTAGGCACGAGCAACTCACACATAATATCTAGTCTTTTTTTTCTGCCAATGCTGCACTGCTGTTCCGGCTTTAAATACTAGATTACAAATGCATACGCGCTCCATACGTTTGGAGGAACTTCCGGTTTACGTTTCTGGCTTGGAACCAAGATACGAGACGAAAGCAGGGACTATCGTAACGCCCGGGCCGTACGTCTATTAACCACGACACGATCGTAGCGAGGGTATCAGCTTGGTCGGTGGCGCTCAGCCCTGCACGAGGCTGTCAACGATGTGGTTGCTCCTTCTTTTTGACTGCGTCGCAAAGGCGAGATGACACTCTCGGGACGTTACAGGTATATATTCGTCACGCGAAAACCTAGTCGGGGTGTTGACAAAATGCACATGAATAACTCATGTACTCTGCGTCCTATTATACGCACGATGTGAGGGTGTGGAGGAGATGCGAGTCGGGGTCCTTCTCGGAGCCAACACCCCCAGAGAATGCCATCGCACGGCGTACACGCCTGCCAGTAGCGGTGTAGGGGATGGGCTCTGTAACACACTCCATACCTCCCTCTAAGCCCGGACGGGACGCGGTGGCGGACCGCCGAAGCAAACACATTCTGACACGACTTGCTACGTATCGTCTACCTGGTATTAATAGTCTATAGGCAGATCAAGTATTTTTCTCGTGCACAACAAGTTCTTGAAGGACACCACACAGACGACAAGCACATCAGTCAACATCGATTGCGCGACCTTCTCGAACACCGGTACCCGATGCAGGGTCAGGAATACCCGCCCGAGTTGTGGGGTGAATTGGGTCAGTGGGTAGCCGCACACATGCCAGGTGTACATGACCTGGTTAAATCTGGGCGGGACTCGTGAGCAGAGCGAGCTACCGTAACTGACACAAGATATCACCCGTACACGAAATCACCCCCCCCACAGGATACGACACCCCGGTGATACGTTTGGGCGTTTCTGACAAACCATCGATTTATCACCCAGGGTACAAAAGACAACACACCCCGTCGTCTGTTTTCTTTGCCGCATGGAGTGCAACGCTGTTGTGTTTCGTAGTGTAGATTTGTGGTTTGTGGCTTCGATTTTTGGTTATGGTGTTTCTGCGTAACTCTTTTTGGTCGTGCCGATAGCGAGGTAGGTAGCAGCAGCCCATATTTGTGTGGGAGCAGGACGGATGGCGCAGCCACCGCCTCCTATCATATCGGGCGAGGCACCTTCGATTTAGCCATATCTTGATTTATGTTCCAATCCAAGCCCGTGTTTTGTTCGAAACTTTCTCGGCGTTGAGGGGGTTGAGTCATCGCCGAGGTCATGTGCTAAGGAGTTTCGTCACCTAGGTTCGGCCCCTTTGTTTTACCACAACCCGGTATCACAGGTAGGTACCTACAGCAGGAGTACGGGGCAGCTGCAAGTGTTCGTGCAGGCATACCACACCGCTTCATGTGTGCGGTAGCAACGGTAAACTGCTATCACACCCGATTTTATCACACCCCCAAAGACACCCTGTGCGTGTTCGGACGCCCCTCATTTATCACACCCCCAAACACACCTTGTGGATGTTCGGACGTCCTATCACACCCCCTGGTTTATCAAACCCCCCTTGGGCCCCCTGCGAGCTGCACTTCATCACCCAGGGTACACAATATATCACACCCCCCACAGGATACCACACCCGTTGATAATATTTTTAAATATCAAAATGTCATCACCGGGGTGTGTTATCTTGTGTCAGTTACGGTATGCTGCTTGCACTCGTAGCTGACACCCAAAAAAACAGTGGCAATGTATTACATGGTAGATCTCGATGGACACCTGAGAGAAGAGTGTTTAGATTTAGTTGTTTTTCAACCAGTCGCACCAAGAGCCCAACAACGCCTAAACTGCTGCGCGTCTCGTACCTTTACAGCAGCGGCCACGCACAGCGCCCCCGTGCGCCCCAAGGCACCGCAAGACGCCGCGCCCGATCGCCCAACGACAGCACGAGGTATAGCCTCCTCGACCAAAGAGCAAAAGAAGAGTGGTCGGCCAACCAGAAACTAGATTTCCATACATCCAAACAAAAATGATGACAACCCACAGAAAATGAAAAAAAACAGGCCGTATTGTTTTTTGAAAACTATTTTCAGGACGTCAGCTGCGAGTTCGACGAATTTCGGGTCAATACTCATCTTCACAAGCTGCGTTGTTGGTACTTGCAATGTACTATGTGGGTGAGTTTTTTATTGGGAGGGGTCCTATTCTTTAAAATATATATAAAATCATTCTTTGATTTCAGGGATTCGGTCAGTTTTTTTTTTTCCGTCTCGGTTTAAGTTTGCGATTCGCGGAACTGGAATTCTCGGTCAAAAAGCTTCGTTCGAGCGCCGGCTTCGGGGGGCGGCTCCAACGTCCCTCGTCCTACCGTGTCCGTTCCGCGCATCGACGTGAACGCGGACGGATGCCGAGCAAGACAAGCGAGAAGTTGCAAAAACACCGCATGTTGAGGAGAAAATCCGGAGGTTTTGGTTGTATCTTAATGTTTGCAGCTCATGGATGATTTACAAAATTGGCATCATTTCCGAACGGTAGTTGCTAATGTTTTGAATTTTGCGGTGGCATACTCTCGAGCGTTTGTTTTGCTTGACGTCTGCAGGGCTTGAACGAATGAAACACGTCCTCGGGGGGTGGCTAAAACGCCCCTCGCCCTGCCGTATCCGTTCCGCACCTGGCCGGGATCGGGTACGTGGGCTGAGCGGGACAAGCGAGAAGTGCGCAAAATATTGTATTTTGGGTGGTATACGCCCCAGCTATTCTTGGATCTTGGCATATACGGAGCTTGAACCAAAAAACAAAGCGAGAACATTTATTTCCAACTTGGCGTCATTTCCAATTTTTGGCGCCTTATTTCGTCCCCACAACATTTTTTTCATGGTCACACCTCGAAGCGTTTGGCCTATTGTCGTACGACTGCTATGCCGTTGCTTTTCGATATCAGATTTCACGGTTATATACCCTTGTTCGAACGCTCGTGGTCTTCGAGGGGAGCCGTTTCCTACCCAACGACACATTTTTATTACACCCCCGTAGCGATTCTTCATCCTAGAGAGATACAAAACTTTATTATTATGTGGTCACAGACTGTGAGACAGATTAAACCAAACAATCGCAATTAATTAAGGTATGAAGCAAGTGAAACGCTAGCGTACCGGGTACGAGAACACAACAAAACAGACCAGATCATGGAAAACGTAGGAAATAAACGCAACGAACGGAGTGGTCGCTTTTATCGCAGTACAAAAACAATGTTTTGTCAGTCTTTTTCGTCGTCGCTTTAAAGAGTCGTTCCGTATACATTGGTCCACGATCAACGATCCATCTTTCAGGAGCGCAGAAAAATATCCCACACAAACTCCATGTATATATTTATCACCACAAACGAATCGTGGATGCACTTCTAAAGGTAGGTGTGATTATCAAGGTATTGGTGTTTCGAACGCTTTGTCGAGTGGTTGCAAGAATCGCGCTGGCTACTGACTGTTGTTGTTGCTGCTGGTCAATCCGTTCAGCACCTCGACGTGAACGCGGATGGATGCTGAGCGAGACAAGCGAGGAGCGCGCAAAAAAAGGTATTTTGAACGGTACTCTCTAGTTATTTTTCAGATCTTGATGTATGAAGAGGTTGATAAAATAAAAGTTGGCACATTATTTCCAAATTGGCCGTCATATTTTTTCCCAAAACTAACAACATTTACTGCAGAAAAAATCCCCACGGTATTGCGGTAGGTATTATAGTAGTGCATTTATTTATTAAATCTCGGTAGGTACACGTAATACATACATGGAAATAGACGTGGCAGTCAGACGCATAAGTAAAACGAGGAGGAGGTAGTAGTGGTCACGATTACTGCCCCAGAAAAAGCCACACGGCAGCATTGCGAGTGGCTGCGTCCCCGGGGCCTAGGGAGTGGTAGTATACAAGTTCGGACAAATCGACATGGGTTTGTACTCTCGTGCAAGCAATATACTTCGAAATAGGTACGTACGAGTAAGACCACACACAGCGATGCTCTACTACACGCAATATGCTTTTCGTCTATGACATATTTTATGGCATGGAGCGAGGGTGTACCATACATTTTCGACTCAAAAAACAAAGGGAAAAATAATTGTTCCTTCTGTTGTTAAGCTGCGCCACGCGAAGGTCGTAGTAAAAGTCGACAGTATCCACGGAAGAAACCAGTGAGTGGCAAGCATTCGTCCCGAGAAGACTCTTTGGAGAATGGCGTGCTTGGTTGTTGCTGTGGTCCCTGACTCCGTTGCTGTAATCGTTTGCCGGTCAAGTGCAAGCGGTCGTGTTGGTACGTTACTGACAAATGAGTTTGTGTTGCTTAGTACTTGACGTGCTCCTTGCTGCTGATTGCTGACCGATCATCTCTTCTAGTGTTTTTTTGTTTTTTTGCACACTTCTACTTTCCAGCTTCTGGACATACAAGCCGTGGATCACAGGTGTCGTTCTTCCCCCCCCCCCCATTATTGCCTTCATTTTTTTTTGCGCATAGGGTTCAGCACCCACTGATCGTCGGGTTTTCATCGAGTGTTGCTAACTCACGCTCTCGTGCTTTCCGCAAGTCAATTAGTGCACAAGAAAAATCTCCACGAAAATTTATACGAGTACGAACTCGGGGGAATTCGAACTCACGAATTTGACCTACACCAGGCTCGAGGATAACCTGATACGCCACCGGGGCAGTGAGTGAGATAGAGCCGATCGTACCGGTGGTGTAGCGGGGTTACACTATTAATACCATCAATAGCGTTTGTCCTTGAGTTAAATAGCCACCGCGTTGTGAGCTTTGTTTACTTTATTTGTTTGCAAAAATAAACGAGAAAAAAAGATCAACTAACTGCTGAAATCTCCTAGTAGCGTGGGCAGGTACAATTCGACGCGAATCGTCGAGGGAAGAAAATGCTGAAATCTTCTCGCGATAAAAAATTAGGGCATGTACCGTATTGGGGATGGGGAAGAGGAGTTCGCTATATGACCCCAGGTCCGAGTTATACTACTGGGAGGGCGAGAGTAATGCGAGCATAACAATAAATGGGATGGGAAAAAGAAAAGAAGTGAAGTGCATTACTGCTGCTGTACTAATACGATACCCAATCAAGTTGCACCGATTGACTCGATCTGGACCGACTGCTGTATATAATGCAATTGGTTCATGCACAACTTCTCTAATCACAGGCCAGTATGAGATGATTGTCATCAACTTGCTGAACTTCGTAGTGAGTGATGGTTTCTTCTATCCACGAACCCCAGCCGAGCCGATCAATCGAGGGTTGGGTTACACTGTGCGGGGTGGTATCGAGGCAGGGGGTCAAATGAAATGTCCGCGTACCGCGGGGTTGGGATATACGAATAAAAATTCAGCAGTAGCGCGAGTTGCCCCATTTTTTTCTAGTTGATAATACTTTGAAGGATGTCTGATCCAGGGTTGGACCCTGTTCTGTGGGGTTGGCGTTGTATACGAACCTCAGCTAGCTAAGGCTTCCAAACCGTGCGGTGTGGTGTCGACCCGAGAGAAGTCGGTGTTCGTCCCCGGTTTGTTGGCGTTGATGAGGTATGGATTGATTTCTGGAACGGCGATGGGGCCATATCCTCATTGGGTGCGTCGAAACGCCCCCCGCCCATTTGCTGGTGTATTTTCTCCCCGGGTGTCCCTAGCTCTTTGAGCTGCACGGCCACTCAACGATAAGCCAATGCGAATAATAGATGATTGTCGCACCATCGTGCGGGGCTGTGTCGACCCGCGGGAGAAATCGGTTATCGTTCCCGGTTTGTCGGGATTTCTGAAACGGGCACAGGAATATATATCCTCCCATGGTGGCGTTGCCCTTATGTCCGAGCCGCAGCCAATCAGCGGTAAGCGAATATGGTTGGAGTTTCACGTCGTGCGGAGTCGTGCCGACACGGGAGGTCATCGTTACTGTTCCCGCGGTTTTGGAGCTGCAGAGATTCGGGGGATTCATCAATCGGGGATGGGACCCTATCTTCCCCGTGTGCGACGGAATCGCCCCCCATTGATGGGCCTCTATCCGCCTAGGACGGCGCTGGGGAGCTCGAACCAATCAGCGATTAGCCAACGGGATGGGGGTTTTCTCACCGTGCAGGGTGGTGTCGACCCGAGAAAGCTCCGTTTGCTGCCCCGGTTGATGGAAGTTTTAGAGATGTGGAACGACCTCTGGACCGGCGATGGGACGCTATATCCTCCCGAGGTGGAGCTGGCTTAACATGCGAACCATGGCTAATCAGAAAGTCGGCGGGTGGGATTGGGATTTCCACACCGTGCGGGGGGTATCATGTGTGGATGGATTCAGACCCCGGCATGTGACCCTATCGTGCCTGGGTAACGCCTACTTTGTGTATGAATCCTGTCCAATGAGCGATCGGACAAAGCTGACATGTTTTCATTTTCGTCTAATAAACTCGAGCCTGAAATACTTAGCTGTCAAAATCGTAAGCGCTGTAGTCGCGTACCGTATCTACAAGAAGTGGGCGATCTACACAGCTAGAAACAAGCAGCAGCATTGCAATAGCATTCGAGGAGTTGAATGACGAAGGCAGCCATACCGCCGTGTTTCGCGCCTGGAACAACGTCAGCACGTTTCTCCACGATCAGACAACACACAGACAGTCGATCTGGGAGGCTCGGATCAAGATGATACTAGTATATCATGCATTGTATATTTCAGAAGCTGGTTCAGTGCGCGTCCCTCAGTGGCTACCAAGACAACACCGAGCGGACGTGGTCAGTCGCCTCAATGGCCCTGGATGCTTGATTGAGTTGAAATAGAATGATAAACGCACTCGACACGTTTCGCCGCCAGACTACAGGGTCAGTCGGCGTGTGGTCGGACATATCTGATCGAAATCTTGTGAATGAAGCTCGGAGTCGGATTCATTAAAAAAACTGTAGCTAATAGTAGTAGTACATTGTTATGATTGTTAGTCTCTATCGAACTCTTGGCATTACCTTACATACTGTACGTGCAGACTATGATTGTGTGTGTTGACTTATTTTACTCTACCAAGTATTGAGTTGAACAATTCGAAGTGCTGCCCTGCCCTTCCCGAAGCATCGCCGGCACCCATGTGGAGCCCTTGCATACATGGGTTTTGTTATGGGAATTTGACAAAATCGGGTACACCCGGGTGGTTTCTGAACAAAATCGGGTACCTCTTTTTTCGCGACGGGGCGCGCTTACCAAAACGCCTCCAAAATCGCCTTCTGGCGCCTGAACCCACTGCGCCTAGTGTACGCGCAGCACCCCAAACCGTTCTTTCGGCGTTCGAACCCTCAAAACAGCGCCAATGTCAGCCCCCAAAAAATGCTCTCGACGGACAACCCGATTTGTTCAGAAACACACCGGGTATACCCCGCCCTGTGCTTCGATTTCATAAACTACCCAATTTTGTTCATACTGCACCCGCTTTTGGAACTTGCCGGCCAACAAAGATCCGCCGTCACCGATGCACAACTTGCCGCCCCGATGCAACCGCACTGCGAAGAATGGTGGCATGTGGCATGGCGGTGAGCGCGGACACCCAACCAAGATCCGGCGCTAGGACTAAAAGAAAAGACAAGACCATGTAGAGACGCTCCACTTGTTGCTCCAAACATCAGCAAACGACGCACGCCCTCAGGTCCACGCGTTCCCCACGCCACCCCATACGTTAGACCTACATAACACATACTGCGAACACATGCTGTACTGCGAACACATACTGCGAACACATACTGTAATGGGAACATGTATACTGTGCTGCGAACACATGCTGTACTGTGAACACATACTGCAAACACATACTGTACTGCAAACACATACTGCGAACAAATACTGCAAACACAAACTGCGAACACATACACACAACAGCAGTACTACGAAGTACAAGCAGCTTTGTTGAGTTATGCAAAGTACTTCGAAATACTCCACTGCATTATATACTCCGGGGAAGGGAGAGTACGTTGTTTTTTGGGAAAAATACGAAGTTCTCCGTCCGGCACTTCTCCCGCCGAAAACAGTCACCCTCGGGCTTATCTGACGCGTGTTGTTGTGAGGACCAAATCACCAACGGTGGAGGATCGACACAGTCAGGGTCACGCGCGGCGCGGGAAAATAGCTCCCCATCAGCAGTCCTTGCATTACCGTACGAGTTCTTTCGGCCCGATACTACCACTGAATTGCACTTCGTATGCGGAACAGAAGACGTACGCAGAAAAGAGGCAACTACGGAGTAGCAGTCAGTGCGGTCAGTGTGGTTGCATCAGGGGAGGCAAGTTGTGGATCGGGGCGGCAAGTTGTGCATCAATGACGGCGGATCTTTGTGGGCCGGAAAGTGAGCAGTGCTGCTGCGATTGCATCACAGTCGGCAAGTTGCCAGTTGTGTGCGGGATCTTCCGCAGCTGGGTTGCGGGGAGATAACCGTTTCCATGTCTCCGCGGGTCTTGCAAGTGAACGAAAACGGGTGCAGTATGGACAAAATCGGGTAGTTTATGAAATCGAAGCACAGGGCGGGGTATTCCCGGTGTGTTTCTGAACAAAATCGGGTTGTCCGTCGAGAGCACTTTTTGGGGGCCGACATTGGCGCTGTTTTGAGGGTTCAAACGCCGAAAAAACAGTTTGGGGTGCTGCGCGTACACTGCTAGGCGCAGTGGGTTCAGGCGCCAGAAGGCGATTTTGTAGGCGTTTTGCGGACGTGCGTAAGCGCGCCCCGTCGCAAAAAAAGAGGTACCCGATTTTGTTCAGAAACCACCCTGGTGTACCCGATTTTGTCTATAGATTATATGTTTTGTTATTCTCCATCATAATGGTTAGTGTTGGTATTTTTACTTTAGGTGGGGAATTTTGAGCTAGATCTAACGTCGTATCTATGTTATAAATTTATTACTGTAGTTTCCACTATGCTGGTCTATCGTATGTATGGTAGGTGGTTTATTTTGTTTTCCTCTTCTTTAATATTGGAAGGAGTACAAATACAGAGTAAAGGGTTCCCCTCCGGGAAGTGCCTCAGGGAGTGGCGCAAGAAAAAAACCCAAACATCCAACATCTGACTGTCTGTGGGCAAATAAGATGTACCTGGTGGCTGGTGTATACTAGGTTCTTGTCCGCAGCTCGAGAAGTGGAGTGTCTGGAGGCGCCCTCCCTGGTAGGGTTCGCTCTCTCGCCGTCGTGGTGGAGAACCGTAAATAAGTGGTAATCCCATCAGTATGCACGTGTCCAGTGCCAGTACTCGTACGATGGGGACTTTTGATACGGGCGACTCTTATGCAGTAAATTTTGCGTGGTATTAAATAAAAGGACGAATAGGTGGATTTTCAAATGTGGGTCACAATACTCTGAACCCAACCTGCCTACTTGCGGCTGAACATAAATCCTAGAACCTTTGGGAACGTTCCGAACGTTCTCCTAAAAGCATCGTCTCTCGGAGCGATGTCGTTATCACCAACGCTCCGAGCCACAAGGAAGGGTACAACATCCCGAGGAACCACAAGACGTCTTCCCAGACGCTTCCTCAGCTCGTTGCCCGTTGCTTTTATCCAAGAGGAGTGCTAGGGCGCGCCCTCGCACACCTCTCACTCTTCCTTCTGTCCCCACTTCAACCTAAGATTCTTTCTCTTTACCGAGCACTTCTAATAGTCCGGTGATCGTCAACACCGCCCACATTGTACGACCTTTGCCTGAGAGGGACGCTTGTACTCACAGCGTTGGAGATTCACACCTCCCTGCGGTGTTCTCGAGAACCAACCCTTATTGGCGTTCAGACGGGAGTCTTTTGATTGAGCCTTTCTCGAGTTCATCTCAGCCATGTCCGATAGCTACGGAGAAAATGTGGACAACGGGGACCAACAGCCCGCTCCCACTGCCGACGGGACTGTTGTGGTCACCACCAATGGCGCCGCTGGTGACAACTCCGCAAACCCCGCTGAGCCTGATGACGACGGCGCTGCCGCCGAGGCCACCGCGGACGGATCTTCCCCCGCGAGCGCCATGGACGTGGACGACGACAACGCCGTAGGTACGTCCGGCTTCCACCAGACCAACATCACTCCGCTTCTTTCTGGTCCGTCCAACATAGACTCCACAGTCAACCTGCTTTAGTCTATTGTCAACAAGGACATCGCCAACCTTGACTCTGGCGAGATTGCGGAGCTGTCTCCGCAAACGATGGAATTGATGAGCCGTCTGGTAAGCTTAGCTAGCTCTGAGTCTAAGCGTCGTCTCCTGCCGCTTCTGTACAGCAGCAGCAGAAGACATTCGCTGAAGTTTTGTTGCCCAAGTCTAAGCGTGTAGTTATCACGTCACAGGACGTCAAGCAGGTTCCGCGTCTTACCGTCTCCGCTGACGTCGATGTCATTTCGGTTATACAGCAGTACCGTCTCGTCTGCAGTTTTCGCGTTGAAGCAGAAACATCTACTGGTGTGTCTGATGCTGAGTTAGTCACACTCTCCGACGAGGCTGCATTCTAGCACACATCACTCATCTGTGATGGACCAGTTTTCACGTTGTACCAGCACATAATGGACGGCAGTCTCAATTGGCACAATCCTGCTGTATCCACAAAAATCACTGAAACACCGGGTTCACATACTGCGCCGAAGAACTGGTTGGAGCTGAAAATTGCGCTGCTCGACTGTCTCATGCCCTCTAACTCTGTAGAGGACTCTGCCCTTTGGCTCGCCGAGTTCAAAATAGACCCTGGTGAAACCGTCGCGTCGTATGTCCTCCGCTTTCAATCGGAGTGTACTCGCTTTGAAGCGTGCGTCCAGCGTGTAACTCCGGGGCGTTCCCCGTACGCTGCTCTGTCCGTCGTACTATTCCGCAACGGTGTAGTACCGGGGATCAGGCTTCTTGCTAGTCAAGAACACCCCAAGACAATGTCTGAAGCCGTTGCTCAGCTCCATCGCCATGAGGCCGCGAACTTCACCGGCTCTAACACCAGTCGTATCAATGCTCACGTCAGTGCCACGTCGTTTACTATCGTCCCGAACCGCACCACTATCGCCCAGCAGTACGATGCAATCTCGCTGCAGGCTGCGTCCGGCAATGCATGCTCCGGCTGCGGAGGTTCTGGCTCAGGAGGGGCTGGCACGTGTGGGCCCAATGCCAATTCTTTAAAGAGGGCAAGTCCCCCATGGGCGACAAGTTCTCAAGGGGAGCCAGAACCGATAAGGAGCGTCTCAAGTGCACGCACCAGACGTGCAAGAGCAAGGTGGGCCACTGGCTCAAGGAGTGCTGGACGCGGCAGCGCGAAGACCGTGACGCACGCAGAGCGCGCTAAACCAGCAAGCGCTACGAGGGCGGCCGCGTTGGCAATGGCGGAGGTAAGCTCTCCAAGAAGGCCCCCGTCCCCGACGACGACGACGGCGACAACTAGGGGTGCCCTGCTGTTGTAGCGCCTGAAACAGTAGGGTCGTCTTCTGGTGTAGCCAGGAAAGGCGTGAAGAGGAAACTCTCCATGTCGTCGGTAGCCGCTTTTGCCCCTGAGTTTGTCGTCCCCCGTGTCCCCGTCTGTCATCGTAGTTATGTCGTGCCTAAGTACCGTGCCTGTCCTCACGGTGCAGCAAACAAGCTGTTACGTGCGGCAAGTGTGTCTGAAATTCGTGTCGTCCCTCCCCCACAGACTGGAGTAGAGACCAAGGCTACGTTAGGGGGGGTACCTCCGTTTTCACTGGTGTGTTTAAGCCACTCGCACGAGTGACTCTGTACCTCACGGATGAAAATGGTTTAGACAGTTGTTTTGGAGCAGCTTAGATTACCTTTGCATTGCGGATCGATTTCGTCAATGTAAAACATGAAGAAAACGTAAGATCGCAAAATACAAAGGGGTTACTCGCGGGAGTGACCCCTAGCCACTGAAATTCAAGGCCCAAAAAGGGACCCCCCTACCGTAGCCTGGGTCTAGAGGAGGTTGAGAGTTAGCGTTCATCGCGCAAGCGAAGCTTGAGTTGTGATAATGGTGTCCCTGATTCCCGAGTTACTGTATTCGCGTCCCCGAGTGCGAGTCAAGGTATTCAAGGTATGGGCCCAAGTAGATGTACAGCGCCTGCGCGCTTAGGTGTACGTTCTCGGAATGTGAAAGGGAAACGTTTCCCCGAAAGAAAACATAATTCAGACCAGGTACGGTACAGCTCAAGACTGGCGCACAAAGCCATCCACTTTTCTTTGGCTTCCTCGTCCCGACGAGTCCGCATCGCCGGCTCTGTCGACGACGTCCCCGTGAATATCATCATGGTGGCCACGGCTACCGATGTGCCGGTTTTTTCTCTCGCGTGGGTACGGTCTCATCCCACCCTGCGAGGTATTCCTCTTAATCGCGTTCCCCCAGCCGCTGTTGCGCTCCGCGCTGCAAATGGCGAGCCAATCAAGGTCGTAGGGTTTATTGACTTTCCTTGACCCTCAGCGAGCTCACCCGTACGGCGACTGCGCTGGTCGTCCCCTCTTTTGGGCCCCGATCTCAAGCTCCTCGGTAATAGTGTCATGTCCGACTTCGGAGCGCGCCTGGATTGGGAAAACCAAACTTTGTCATTTTCGTCTACTGGTTCAACGATACCAGCTGTTCATCGCATTCCCGACTCCGTCCCGTCGTCCAGTAGCAACAACCCTTCCCCGGCGAACCACACTCAAAACATATCGGTGGCCGCTGTACATCACGATGCTGATGCCATTCCTGTCTCTCTGTGTGAGAGGGTCAACCTCAAACCGGAATGGTAAAGCCTTGCTGTTGCTTACACTGATTGTCTACCGCTAGAAGACTGCACTGTTGTTGTTGAACCTCGCATCGTAACCGAGAACGATTTTTCCGACGATGCAACACTTGAACCTTTCAAGAACATTCTCGTCGCCCGTACTTTAGCTACGTGGAGTGATTCTGATGGCTCTGCTGTCGTACAAATATGCAACCCATCTGGTGATGGTGTTTGTCTTTTACCAGGCTTGCATCTTGGCAATTTGTACACGGCGTCTGTTGTCACCCCTGATGAAGTCACCCCTGATCAATTAAATATCAACGCCGTCGCGAGCCCCCCCGTCTCCGACGAGGATGTTCGCCGCGTCAGGTCTGACCTTGAAGGTCGTCTGTCTAAAGCATTCGCCAGTTCCACGTTTACCGAGGCGCAGAAGGATGCTGTCCTTGACTTATGCGCTAAATATCGTCCCGTTTTCTCTCTGTCAACGTCTGAATTAGAACGTTGTACAATCGCCGAAGCGACGTTCTCCTTGCCGGAAGGCACCCGTCCTGTCGATCGTCCTCCATACCGTCCCAACCCCAGCAGCTCTGAGGTAATTGACAAATGCGTCAACGAGATGTTGGAATGGGGAATAACTGAGGAACGGCCAAGTCCGTGGGGCAGCCCTTGTACTATCGTCGCCAAGAGCAATGGCAGCCCCCGTTTCTGTGTTGATTACCGCCATACCCTCAACCGCCACATCATCCGCAAGAGCTGGCCCATGCCCAACCTCGAGTCCTGCCTAAACGCCGTCGGAGACGCCCTCTGCATTTCAGTCGCCCACATCCTCAGCGCGTTCTGGCAGCTACCCGTGGCCGAGGGGCACGTCGATCGCACCGCCTTCGTGACACCGAGAGGCAAGTACTGTTTAAGCGCATGACTTTTGGAGTAGCGAATGCACCGTGGATGTTTCAACAAGTCATGTCTTTAGCTCTAGGCCACCTTGGCCCTGACTCCGGTATCCTCTCGGACAAGGATGCTTTGATTTGTATCAATCATACGTTTGAAAGCCACCTCGTCTCTTTCGAGAAAATGTTCGCAGCGTTGCATGTGGCAGGCTTGACACTCAAACCGTCCAAAATTTAATTTGGGCACAAAGTCGTCGGCTATCCCGGTCATGTCATTTCCGCAAAAGGTATTTCCGTCAGTACCGACCGCATCAATACGATTCACGACCTGCCCACGCCAAAATCCATTAGAAACTTACGTTCTGTTCTGGGTATGGCGAATTTCGTCCGTCGGTTTGTCAAAGATTCTTCTGACCTTACGGCGCCGCTTGTAGTACTGAATCGAAAGAGATTCGTCAAACGCACGAGTTTTAAAAAGGCCTGGGGTCCGGCACAAGATGCCGCATTCCAGAAACTCAAAGATGCTTTATCCGAAGCCCCTGTCCTACACTTTCCTGATTGTTCGACAGATTTTGTCGTGCACACCGACGCTTCCGAGCAAGGTGTAGGTGCCTTCCTAGCCCAGCCGTTCGAGGGCAGCACCGATGGCAAGGAGCTGGATACTGTCGCGTACTATAGCAAGAGTTTCTCTCGTAGTCAAAGCCACTATAGCGCTACGATGAAATAATGCCTTGCTGTCATATGGGCTCTGACGCATTGGCGTCCGTACCTATGGGGTCGATACTTTACGTGTTGTACCGACCACCAAGCTCTCACGTACTTGTACCACATGCAAGACACGTCCACTATGCTCACCCGTTGGACAATTTGTCTTCAAAATTACGATTTCACCGTCAAACACGTTCCGGGAAAACTTAACGTTGTACCGGATACGCTGTCTCGCTTTTTTTGGCGAAGTGGACGGAAAATCACTTCCATCCGAGCCGCAACTTGAAGCTATCTGTCGTAACGTCCCCATTGATCAGCCTTTTCATCCTCCCAACCCTCGTGAATACGAACTGTTCGCTAGCAACTTAGTCGAGATCGTACCCGTCGAAAGCGATCGCGAATTATTTGCTAGTGCCGTATCTGTCTTCCCCGTCGTCGATGCTGCGAAGTTGCTTGATCACCAGAGGAAAGAATTTCGTCAGTACTTTGACTACCTAGCCAATCCCACCAAGGATCGCGTCCCACGCCAGCAATCAAAGTCCAGCATGAGTAAATTCTTCATCCACGAACGTTTTCTTTGCCGGTCTTACATCCCTGCCTACCTACGTAGGCGGGACACCTTTCGTGACCAGCTGGTGGTGCCGAAATCGTTGAGAACACTTGTAATCAACGCTTGCCATGACCTCCCCTCGTCAGGCGGTCACCTAGCCTATAAATGTACCTTCGACAAAGTTCGGGATCGTTATTGGTGGCCCACGATGCACTCTGACGTTGCCGAACAGGTTGAAAATTGTCTTCCTTGTCAACGCCGCAAAACGTCTCACCGATCACCTACGCTTCCTACCGTGCACCGACCGGTCACCAGACCGTTTCAAGGTGGTACGGTGGATCTCGTCGAGGACAAATCTAAGTCGGAAGGGAATCGATTCATCCTGTCTGTCATCGATCACCTCACGCGTTTCCTCAATATGATACCTATCAAGTCTAAGGAAGCTGCGGTGGTGATTCGTCCTTTTATTGACCGCGTCTTTTCGGTATTCGGCCCACCAGAAACCCTGCATTCCGGTCAAGGGAAGGAGTTTGAAAACCAACTCGTGAACGAATTGCAGTCTGTCTTTGGGCACAAGAAAACACGTACCGCCGCTTATCGTCCGCAAGGGAACTCTGTTCTCGAGCGTGTCCACAGCACCGTTCATCATATGCTTGCCATGTACAGCAACTTGGCCTGCGATAATTGGGCGGAACTACTACCGTTTGTCCAGCTCGCGCAAAACACGGCCCACTTCAAAACGTTGGAGGAGACTCCCCAATATCTTGTGTTTGGGCGTACGGCTACTCTCCCTGTCGAACTCATTCTCGGAGTTCCTTCTACTGATGCACCACAAAATAAACTCGACTACTCACGTCGTACAGTAGAAAACTTGCAGCTCGCGTACGAGTTAGTCCGTCGCAATGTACAAGAACGAGCAGACAAGCAAGCCGTCGAAAACAAGAAAAAAAAATGTTTTTCCCAGTTTTAAAGTGGGCGACAAAGTATTACTGCATCGCCCGTATCACGAAACTGACGGGACAAACCCCAAGCTCGTTAGCTCTTGGCATGGCCCGTATACCGTCAGAGCTCAGCTTTCTCCTGTTATTTATCGTGTGTCAAAATCTAACCAACCGGCCGAAGTTACGGTCCACTTAGGTCGGATGAAACAATTTATCAAACCCAAGTCATCACCTGCCCCTGACTTTGAGGCACTCGATGACATGTTCCTCGCAACCACCCTGCCCGTTCCTGATCTTGATGGCTCAATGCACACCGTCACTATCGGCCCGTATGTCATCGAATCAATCGATGGTCATAAGCGAGGGGTAGGTGCAGCGTCGGTGGAGAATTTCCAATACCACCGCAAACTTAACGGTCAACCACCACAATGTGGTGTATGGCGTCACTACAGCACTCTTCCTCGATGCAAAGTGATGGTCGAATCTTACCGTGCTGTAATTCTGTCACAAAATCCTTCGGCTTTCGAGCCTCCCGGGAAGAAGAAGCGAACCTATTCTAGATCGGATCGCGACGAAGGTAACACGTAGGGCATGTATACGCGTGTTGTC
The DNA here is from genome assembly GCA_012845835.1 of Undaria pinnatifida. NCBI lineage: Eukaryota > Phaeophyceae > Laminariales > Alariaceae > Undaria > Undaria pinnatifida. Next base: position 7,996,779 of record JABAKD010000012.1, on the reverse strand, counting down.
ATATATATCTTTGATCTCACAGCCGAAGTGTATTTGAAGATTATTTGTGACCTAAACCTCCTAAAAAATCTCCCCCCCCCCCCCTCTTGCTCTCCCTTACTCAAACGCCCCACCAAATATCGAAATCCGCCACATTAATAAACACTTCACGCACAGGATATCACCTCATTATCTTTCGAGAGCCATCCATGCCGCTGTGTCCCCCCCCCCCCCCCCGCCTCGAACGCCCCCTTCTTCCCCATCACCCGCACCATCGCCTAGACCTAGCACCACTCGTATAACAAACCCCTCACCTAAAGCCCTTCCTCCCCCCCCCCCCCTCCAACGCCCCCTCTTTTCCGACCACCTGCACGATCGCCTAGACCTAGCACCACGCGTATAACAAGCTGCTACATATCTTTGATCTCACAGCCGAAGTGTATTTGAAGATTATTTGTGACCTAAACCTCCTAAAAAATCTCCCCCCCCCCCCCCCCCCCCCCCCCCCCCCTCTTGCTCTCCCTTACTCAAACGCCCCACCAAATATCGAAATCCGCCACATTAATAAACACTTCACGCACAGGATATCACCTCATTATCTTTCGAGAGCCATCCATGCCGCTGTGTTCCCCCCCCCCCCCCCCGCCTCGAACGCCCCCTTCTTCCCCATCACCCGCACCATTGCCTAGACCTAGCACCACACGTATAACAAACCCCTCACCTAAAGCCCTTCCTCCCCCCCCGCCCCCACACCCCCCACCTCCCCCCCAACCCATCCCAACCCCACGCCCTCGAACACTCCACCCTCTCTTTACTCACTGATTGTTCGACTTACTTCAGGATATACATGATAAACTGATGTATTATTTCTAAAACCGTCACATTTATCCCCTCAAAATAATGTATAGTTTCCAGGCACATATTGAGCTGCCCCCCCCGCCCCTCCCCCCCCCCCCCCCGCCCCAACCCCCCCCCCCCCGCCCCCAATAATATACTGGTGCCAAAACCGTCAGATTTATCCCCTCGAAAGGATTTATAGCTTACATACACAAATTGCCCCCTTTCCCCCCCCCCCCCCCCCCCCCCCCTCCAAACCCGCTCGCTTTTGATCAAAACCAGGCCCCCACGTCCTTCAAAACTCCGCCCCACCCCCCTCACCGGTTATTCGACTTACAAGTTTCACTTGATAAAAGGATACATTTCCCTTCACAGCTGTCAGATTTTGTCCCCCTCAGAAACGGGTTTTATGTTTCCGCGCACAGACTGACTAAAATCATCCTGTTGACCCTGATAGCTACACTGTAGTTGCAAGGGGAGTCGCCGACCTATATCCTTAATGAGGACACACAACTCGTAATGCGCGCGATCGGAGTATCACACACAGCTTGCAAAGATGAGTTTCGACGAAATCTTCGATCTCACAGCTGGAGTGTTTTTTCATTTTTTTTTATATATATTTTGTGATTTGATCGCTTTGGTTTTGCAACGACCGATGCCCGGTGACCACGTGTTTCAGTATTTCGTGTACCCGGCAGCCCTTCATGGCTTCCTTTGATTTTCGTTCGTCTTTTGTCCTCCGTGCGAAATACCGCGCACGCGTGCCCGTGGTTGTCTTGTTTTCGAAGCATGACCACTGATCGTGTATGGTTTTTCTATTGCCTCCTTAGTGGGGTACAATAGCGTCTGTCGTACGCCAGTTGACTCCCCGCGTTGTTATGCGCCCTTGTGTCCTCGCACGACCTTTGGAACCGGTATCAATTTGTGTACCCTTCGCAACATGGAGCTTTGCTCCGCCAGAAATCCGAGTGGAATAGCCTATTAGTCATCCTTGTGTTACATCGTTCACGTCGCCTGTTAGCACTTCGTCTCGACGAGACAGACGATTAGTCGACCACTCGTGTTCTTGTTTTTCTGGAGTGGCCTTCAGCCACAGGGGGGTCGAACAAGATTCGAGCTTAGTCGAGAGGAAATTCATAATAAACGAGCAAACACCATTTCTTGTTTGCTCGCTCCACGGGCATCACACGCCCAGTCTCTTTCCGCCGGAATGCCTTTTAGAGCCCGGGTGATTGGATATGAGACGTATGTTTGTTGCAGGGTGCATTTTTCTGCGAGGTTTAGTTCCATTTCAACCTCCAGAAAGGCAACAAACTTCCGTCTGACTTCTGGCTACATACATGCCGTCACCTAGCATCGGCCTACTCATGTGTATGTTTCGCTTTTCGACATGAATGTTCGTTCGTCAGTGCTTCCGATGGCATCAATTTTATCTGGCCATGATGCGTCAATGTTGCGTAGCACACTCAGGATCTGTCCAAACGTCTTTCGCGCGACGCTGTTAATACGCTATGCGTATATTTTCCGTGCTAGCCACTTGTCCTGCAGGCCGCAGCAATGCTGTGTTTGGCAGACCACAATTGTCATTACTCCTCCGTTATTCGATCCTGAACAATACTCTGGTTTACTACAAGTATTTCCGGAAACCGTTTCGGTACTACGTCGCACATACTTCCGAAGATTTTGAGGAGACTCTTCGAAAAAGTGTCTTAGGAAGGTTGGATTACGAGAGCCTGTGTTCCCATTGCCCTGTAACTTTGATGGAGTGAGCGCTCTAACACCATCAAAGCTGGGGGGGTAATGTGGTCACAATGATCTCAACCCAACCTGCCTACTTGCGTCTGAACACAAATTATAGAACCTTTGGCAACGTTCCGCACGATCTCCTAAATACATCGACTGTCGGAGCGATGTCGTTATCGCCAACGCTCCGAGCCACAAGGAAGGGTACAACATCCCGAGGAACCTCAATGAAACGTCTTCCCAGACGCTTCCTCAGCTCGTTGCCCGTTGCTTTTATCCGAGAGGAGTGCGAGGGCGCGCCCTCGCACACCTCTCGCTCTTCCTTCTGTCCCCATCTCAACCTGAGATTCTTTCTCGTTACCGAGCACTTCTATTTGTCCGGTGATCGTCAACACCGCCCACATTTTGCGACCGTTGCCTGAGAGGGACGCTTGTACTCACAGCGTGGAAGATTCATACCTCCCTGCGGTGTTCTCGAGAACCAACCCTTACAACCGGCAAAAAAAAACAAAATCAACAGTTGTTCCGTGCGCCGTCGTTTTCTATCGTGGGTTTGATTTTTTTCTTTGTTTCCTGTTGTTTCGTATGGAAATCAGCAATTTCACAATAGATTCGTACTGTTCGTGTCTTGTTGAGCCAGATATTGAACTTCACGACGAGTGATACACGCTAGGATGGGCAATCATCCCCATTCACCACAAGTTCGTCGCAGCGAGTGCGCTGAATGAGAAACTGTAGGGCTTCTATTGTCGCTGAGACAGAGAAGTGTAAGGTTATAGGTCGAGACACAGAGTGCTCCCTGCAGGTCTGAGAATTAAGCAGGTCCTCGAAGAGTACTCACTTTCGTTTCCTTCATAAAGACGTAGCTTTATTCGATTCCACCAGAGCCCCGGATAGCTTCTGAGATCGGAGGCACGTGCCTCCGATCTATTTCCTAACTTTCCCGAATATAAAATGCCAACCTCATCATACGAAAACCATCCAAATGATCTCGAACTCGGATAATTAGAGGCTTTTCGAGGCCGTATCTCAACACTGGCCCACCCTGATAAGTCGCATATGCAGAAATATGAGAGATTCGGGGAAACTCCGGTTCTACGAACTAGACCATGAGTCGAAGATGCGGCTCCTCAAAACCCACTCCCACACCTCTAACGGTCTGGCTATATAGCCAGCAACACGCGAGAAAGCAGTTGAAGGAAGCGCAGACCAGACCCTACAACAAGGCAAAAGTCACCCATCAACAACCTGCCGCGTGCCGCCGGTGAGGCGGGGGGGGGCAGAAAAAGGCTCTGGAACCTGCCGTATACCGCCGGTGTGGGGGGGCAGGAAAGGCTCTACAGCAAACCAACCACAGAAAAGGTACTATGGCGAGGCGATGGGTTATGGTGGCTTGAAAAAATCAGCGCGAGCACCACCGAGGACAAGGTATACCTGGTCCGCTTTCTGGACGACCCGGGACCGATTAAACTTCCTCTTCCCGCGGCGCGCTACACGACTTTGACAGGAGCCGTACGAGGCTCTTGATGCCTGGATGTTCACATTGCCAGTGCGTTTCCTCGGCGAATCCAACGTAACGTAGATGAATCTCGAGGCGTGGCCGTGGCCAGTTGACTTTCAAACCGCCACCTCTCGTGTCCTGCCGACGACGCCACATGTAAGGTTATAGGTGGGGACACAAAGTGCCTCCTGCAGGTCTGCCAATTGAGCAGGTCCTCGGAGAGTACTAACTTTCGTTTCCTTCGTAGAGACGCAGCTTTATTCGATTCCACCAGAGCCCCGGATAGCTTCTGAGATCGGAGGCACGTGCCTCCGATCCACTACTTAACTTTCCCGAATATAAAACGTCAACCTTATCACACGAAAACCATCTAAATGATCTCAAATTCGGATAATTACAGGTCTTTCGAGGCCGTACCTTAACAGAAGCCCTTTCTTATGGAGCATCAGCGCCTATATCCAGTGCTGTTTGCTTTTTAGATTCAAGAAAAATTACGCTGAATTGTTTTGATCGTCGTCCAATTCAAAATCGTCCCCTCGTGGAGACGAAAGCAACTCGCCTCAGCATAGCGAGGACTTGCCACGCGCACATACATGCTGTATCCTACTACTCACTGCTGTGCGGCAAGGTTGTACACGTAGCGTTGCGCTGTCCTCATGTTGTCTGGTCCCTGCCATCTGCGATGTGAGCAAAATCTCCGACCTATAACATTACCCCTTTGTTATGTACGTAAAAATACTCTGTCTATTTGGACTCAAATGTAAGGATGGGTTGGTATATAAATTAAATCAGAAAGGTTCTTATATTACCGACCAAATTGACGCGACCAATGGACATGCAATGGAGATGCGCACGAAGCGGCAGCACGGCGGAAATATGGGGTATGGTGGGGTGACAAATGGCACGCTCCGATCAAAGGTTCAGCTTCCACAACAGCAGCCACACGCGCATAGAGTCGCAGGCTGCTGATGCTAGGGCGCTGGACCGCTGCTGGGCGGCAGGATCGTAGCGTGGTGCCATCAGCGCCTGTATCTACTGCTGTTTGCTTTTCACAGTCGAGAAAAATTACGCTGGATTGTTTTGATTAATCGTCGTCCGATTCAAAATCGTCCCCTCGTGGAGACGAAAGCAATTCGCCTCAGCATAGCGAGGACTCGCCACGCACATGTACATGATGTGTCCCACTACTGCTGCTGTGCGGTAGGGTTGTACGTGTAGCGTTGTGCCGTCTTCATGCGTGGTACCTGTCATCGGTGGCGTAAGCAAAACCTTCGACACAAAACAATACCCCTCTTATGTAGTACGGAAAAATGCTGCCTATTTGGACGCTAATGTAAGGATAGGTTGGCATATCAATTAGTATAAAAACGTTTACTATATTACCGACCAAGTTGGCGTGATCTACGGACATGCAATTGAGATGCGTCCGAAACGACAGCACACCAGAGAGATGGGGTATGGTGGGGTGACAAATGCCACGCTCCGATCAAAGAATCAGCTAATACAACAGCAGCCACACGCGCATAGAGTTGCAGGTTGATGCTAAGGGGCTGGACTGCTGCTGGGCGTCAGGATCGTAGCGTGGTGCTCTGTGCAAAAAGAGAGAAAGAAACGTGTACCCTCTACGAGCAGAAAAGCCCGGTTTGTATCCAAATGTTGACGTGTGTACGCGGGGATGGGGATGCAGAAACCCAATCCCCAGGGATGTTGCGGAAACCCGGGGATTTGCCTCAAGTGTGCCCAAGGCCAAAAAAGGTAAAAAGACTTGCCACGCGCGACACACTGCACAGATCGCGCCTAAATCTCCGGGAACATGAGCCCGACGGTCGAATTGTGCCCACCCCACACGACGTTTCGGACAAAGGTGCGAGCACGAAGAGACGTGCCCGAAAAAAAAAAATCACCATTGTACATAAACATATTACTAGTTATCTATTATGTTTATATTAATGCAGAATTCTTTAGGTGGGGGGTTTTGAGGTAGATCTAACACCACATCTATTTAATACATTTACAAGAGCTCCGCATGGGTGCCGGCATACGCCGGCACCCATGCTTCGGGTAGGGCAGGGCAGCACTTCGAATTGTTCGATTCAATACTTGGTAGAGTAATCGAAGTCAACACACACAATCATAGTCTGCACGTACAGTATATAAGATAAGGCCAGGAGTTCGATAGAGACTAACAATCATAACAATGTACTACTAATAATAGCTACCTGGTACCGTTTTTTTAATGAATCCAGTTGCGAGGTTATTCATCAGATTTCGATCGAACAGATAAATCCGACCACTCGCTGACTGACCCTGTAGTCTGGAGGCGGAACGTGTCGAGTGCGTTCATTATTTCTATTTCAACTCATTCAAGCACCCGGGGTCAGTAAGGTGACTGGCCATGCCCTCTGCGTGTTCTCTTCGTAGCCACTGAGAGTCGTGCACTGAGCCAGCTTCTGAAATAATATAAAAATTAAAATACACTCCAGCTGTGAGATCGAATATTTTATCAAAACTCATTTTTGCAAGCTGTGTGTGATACTCCGATCGCGCGTATGACGGGTTGTGTGTCCTCATTAAGGATATAGGTCGGCGACTCCTCTTGCAACTACAGTGTAGCTATCAGGGTCAACAGGGTGATGTTAGGCAGTTTGTGCGCGGAAACTATAAAACCCGTTTCTGAGGGGGACAAAATCTGACAGCTGTGGAAGGAAATGTATCAGTTTATAAAGTGAATCTTGTAAGTGGAATATCCGGTGAGGGGAGGGCGGAGATGTTTAGGACGTGGGAGCCTGATCTTGATCAAAAGGGGGGCGGGAGGGGGGGAGGGGGGGAAAGGGGACAGGTGGGGCAGGTCAATTTGTGCGTGGAAACTATAAACCCTTCTTGTGGGGGAGAGGGGGGTAATGTGGCGGGGGGGGGGCGGGGGGGGCGGAGGGGCGAGAGCTTTAGGTCGCATAGATGTAGGGGTTTGCTATACGCGTGGTGCTAGGTCTAGGCGATGGTGCGGGTGGTGGGGAAGGAGGAGGCGTTGGGGGCGGGGGTGGGTGGGAATTGCAGCAGCGGCATGGACGGCTCTAAAAAGATATCGAGGCGATATCCAGGGCGTGGAAGCGTTTATTACTTTGGCGGATTTCTATATTAGGTGGGGCGTTTAAGCAAGAGGAAGCGAGGAAGTGAAATATACAATGAATGATATAGTAGTATCATCTTGATCCGAGCCTCCCAGATCGGCTGTCTGTGTGTTGTCTGATTGTGGAGAAACGTGCTGACGTTGTTCCAATCGCGGAACACGGTGGTATGACTGCCTTCGTCATTCAAGTCCTCCAATGCTATTGCAATGCTGCTGCTTGTTACTAGCTAGCTGTGTAGATCGTTCACTTCTTGTAGATATAGTACGCGACTACAGCGCTTACGATTTTGACAGCCAAGTATTTCAGGTTCGAGTTTTATTAGACGAAAATAAAACATGTCAGCGTTGTCCGATCGCTCAATGGACAGGATTCATACACCAAGTAGGCGTTACCCGGGCACGATATGGTCACATGCCGGGATCGGAAGCCATCCACACATGATACCTCCCCGCACAGTGTGAAAATCCCAACCCCACCGGCCGAATTTCTGATTGGCCATGGTTCGCATGTTGATCCAGCTTCACCTCGAGAGGATATAGGGTCCTATCGCCGGTCCAGAGGTCGTTCCACATGTCTAAAAAACCCATCAACCGGAGAAGCAAACCGAGCTTTCTCGGGTCGACACCACCCAGCACGGTGAGAAAACCCCCATCCCGTTGGCCAATCGCTGGTTGGTTCGAGCTCCACAGCCCCGTCCTAGGCGGATAGAGGCATATAAATGGGGGACATTACCGTCGCACACGGGGAAGATAGGGTCCCATCCCCGATGCTACAATCCACCGAATCTCTACAGCTCCAAAAACCGCGGGAACAGTAACGATGACCTCCCGTGTGTGTCGACACGACTCCGCACGACGTGGAACTCCAACCATATTCGCTTAGCGCTGACTGGCCGGGGATCGGACGTAAGGGCAACGCCACCATGGGAGGATATAGAGTCCTGCGCCCGTTTCGAAAATCCTGACAAACCGGGGACGATAACCGATTCCTCCCGCGGGTCGACACAGCCCCGCACGATGGTGCGACAATCATCTACTATTCACATTTTCGCTTAGCGCTGACTGGGGGGGGTTCGGACGTAAGGGCAACGTCACCATGGGAGGATATAGAGTCCTGTGCCCGTTTCAGAAATCCTGACAAACCGGGGACGATAACCGATCTCTCCCGCGGGTCGACACAGCCCCGCACGATGGTGCGACAATCATCTATTATTCACATTGGCTTGTCGTTTAGTGGCTGTGCAGCGCGTAGAGCCAGGGACACCCGGGGTGGAGATAAACCAGCAAACGGGCGGGGGGCGTTCCGACGCACCCAATGAGAATAGGGCCTTATCGCCGTTCTAGAAATCAATCCACACCTCATCAACTCCAACAAACCGGTACAAAAACCGACTTCTCCCGGGTCGACACCACACCGCACGGTATGGAAGCCTCAGCTAGCTGAGGTTCGTCTACAACGCCAGCACCACGGACAAGGGTCTAAACGCTGTTCAGAATCCTTCAAAGTGTTTTCAACTAGAACAAAATGGGGCAACTCGCGGTACTGCTGAATTTTTATTCGTATACCCCAACCCCGCGGTACGCGGACATTTCATTGACCCCCTGCCTCGATACCACCCCGCACAGTGTAGCCCAACCTTCGATTGATCGGCTCAGCCGGGGTTCGTGGATAGAGGAAACCACCACTTACTAAGAAGTTCAGCAAGTTTAATGATTATCATCTCATACACTGGCCTGTGACTAGAGAAGTTGTACATGGACCAATTGTTTAATATACAGCAGTCGGTCCAGATCGAGTCGATCGGTGCAACTTGCTTGGGTGTTGTATTATTACAGCAGCAGTAATACGCTTCACTTCTTTTTTTTCCCATCCCATTCATAGTTATGCTCGCATTTCTCTCGCATTCCCCGTAGTATAACTCGGATCCGGGGCCATATATGTTGAATGTAGCCTATACCAACCAATATAGTGTGGTACTCGAGGTATTACGGGATGTACGGTAGACCAGGAATGATATGTGGAAAGTCTGTTGGCTTTTGGCGAACGGGACATTGCGGGGTATCCGACATAGTGAGAAATGTTACATCGTGGCCAGTTGATGGACAGTGTATTTGTGGTTTGTGTAATAGAGTGTCGGTATAGCATGCAATAGATTCGGTAAGATAGTCCGCAGAGTTACGGTCTATTGGCCACAAGAAGATTCTGTTAAACGGAATATTCTTAGTGAAGCGGATAACCCGTAGAGAATAGCTAGCTTATACCACAAGAACGTTCTCGGTAATGGGACGTCCTCCTCTGGACAAGACAGGTAGAAGTAAGCGCGTCAAGCGCTCATGGGAATATAAAACACCAAGGAGAACGTTCCTTGTACGTTCCATCGGTAAAGGTCCAGAAGAGAGCACAGCAGCAATGCTGGAGGGTGAAGCGAACTCTGTGAGCCTCACCCCACCCCCATGCTCTCACTCCTTCCCCTTTCCTGTCTCCTCGAGCTTCTCATAGCTCAAAGCCAGTAGTAAGAAATCATCAAAGAAGAACCGGTGCTGTCTCCAAGCGAAGCTGATACCCCTGCGTCCTTTCCCTCCCACCATTCGGCATCACGACCCCTTCACAATTTGACGTCGTCACGCCCCACCGCCTGCCCAGACGTCTTCGCCCCATCAACGCTCTACTCAAGCAGGGCGCCACCTTCGACTTCACCCCCGCCTTGGAAGCCACCATCCGCGCCATCCTCCACGAACTTACCGAGCCACCGATCCTCGTCTACCCCGACTGGGACGCCGTCGCTGACGACTCCCGCCCTTTCCGCCTCTACTGCGACGCTAGCATGGACGGTTTTGGAGCGACTCTCGAGCAGGAACAACCTGACGGCTCAGTCCGCCCCATAACCGACATCAGCCGCGCCACTCTGGACTCCGAACGTTCATGGACACCCCTCGACCTCGAAGCCGGCAGCATCGTTTGGGCGATCAAGCGACTACGAGGGCATCTGTGGTCCACCCGTTTCGAAATTTATTCGGACCACAAGGCGCTCGAGAATATCGCCAAGGTTGGTGAGCACAATGCTCGCGTCCGGCGCTGGCTCGAGTCTCTTTCGGCTTACAACTACACACTGAATACCGCAAAGGTACGGCCAACGGCAACGCCGACTTCCTTTCACGCCTACCACAACCAGCCACCGACGCCGACCGCACCGGACGCAACCGCCTCACTGGCTCCGACACTGTTGGCATCTACCTCATCTGCCCCTGCAGCTTCGCACCGAACGAGCCGCCTACACCGGGTATCGGCTTGGGTGGGCTCGTGTCCCCCCCTTCAAGACCCATTCCAACAATCGAGCCTCTTCCCTTCACCGCCGACGACTATGGCGACTTCCGTCTACTGAGATCACGCATGGAGCACTACGGCATCTCCAACAAATTCGTCGGTCCTATTTCTACCCGCGATTCCACCGCCAGGCCGCTCGTCAGCTCTGAGAATGCCGCCGTGAACACCGGCGCTCCTCCTGGCTCGGCTTCCAGGCCACCCGTCGTCTCCCCGCTGCCCACCATTGGCGCCACGGAACCACCGCATTCTGGTCTGATCTCTTCACGGACCCGCCATCACGCCGCCGCCGCCGCGGAAACCCCCCGACCTACCGCAGACTATGGGTTCGGACGCCGTCCGAAACCAACTGTATCCAGAAGACCTACAACCACCCGTCGACCGCCCACGTCCCCGGCCGGGGCCCAACCAAGGCTTCCCCCGACGACAACGCCTCCAGCTGCCGCCCCCACGCCGCCCGCGTCACCCGCACCAACCGCACCAAGGCCGGCCCCTCCTTCGATGACTTCTCCGACGTCCCCATCAAAACCGTCGCTTCTGCTCCCGGATCCTGTTGTCGACCTCAAGAACGACCCCCACCTCCTCGCCCGCGTTGAGCGCTACACATACAGAGACTGGGCGCGCGAACAACGCCCAGAGCCCGTGTGCTACGCCGCCATCCGCTTTCTATCGTTGGACTCCCCTTCTCCACCGCCGGCTGACCTCTTGGATCCCATCCCCTCGGCCCAGCGCCCACTACTCTCCGACGTTCTCGCACTTGCCGCGAAAGGCAGACTTCACCGCACTGACGACGAAACAGCCCTCCTGGTCCAACGACCGCCCACATCTCAACCCGGGGACAGCCTCCCGCCACTCGCACCTTATCCCCTTCGCGTCTACGTTCCAGTGCTGATGCGCCCCTGGGTGCTGAACACATGCCACGCCGACACCTCCCTACACCTTGGAGTTACCCGGACGGTTCGCAAGCTGGCTCGGTTTTACTGGTGGATCGGCATGGACGTCTCCGCCCGCTGGTGGATCCGCCGCTGCCTTCACTGCCAGGCGCGCAAGACCTCCCGACACACCATTCGCTGGCCGACCCTCTCCCTCCCTTTACCCAACGGCCCTGGCATCACCGTCAGCGTCGACTACTTCGGGTCCCTACCTCTCACACCGCGCGGGAACGTGCACATCCTTTTATTTACCGACCGTTTCAGCCGCCGGGCCGACATGTTCGCTGTCTCGGCAGAAAAATTCACCGCCGCCGGAACTGCCGACATTCTGCTCAACGAGTACATCCCTCTCTGGGGATTTTCGGTGACGCTCCTCTCCGACAATGGTCAACAATTCACCTCCAAGCTGGCGACCATCGTCTACGACCGCGTCGGCATCCGCAAGGTCAACACCAGCGCCTATCACCCCTGCACCAACGGCGGCGTCGAGCGGGTCAACCATGTACTGGCCCAGATGCTCTCCATGGTTAGCAACGATAAGCAAACCGACTGGGACGTGCTACTGCCGCACGTGTCGGCGGCCTGCAACAACTCTGTCAACGCCGCCACCGGACTGGCGCCCAACGCGATCCACATCGGCCGCCTACCACGCCTCTCGCTCTCGGTCTTCGTACCCGAAAACATCGGCAGTGACCAGAGCCTGGACCGCGACCACCTGGTCTACATCAACCTTGCCACCGACCGGCAAGAACGCGCCTACTCCCTCGTCCGAGAGCTCCACCGACTCACCGTCTCGCGTCTACATCGCCGCAACGCCCCCATCATGGCCGCCCTCCTCGCCTCCCCCCCTTTCTCCGTTGGCGGTTGGGCCTGGGTCTTCAACTCCGCCTTCACTATCCGTCAGGGTGCCAAGAAGGGCACCGACGCAACCGTTCTGAAGACGAAGCTCTCGTTGAACTGGAACGGGCCTTTCAAGATCCTCGCGGTGGGCCCGACTGCAGCCTCCGACACCCTCGACAACCTCCCGCTACAAGACAAGTTGCTCTTCCTCGATCTACCTTCAAACCTTCCGGGATGGGACTCCAAACCACGCGTCTCCGTCAAACGGTGCAAGCCCTGCCACAACCCCGACGACACCAGCGACATACCCAAGCACCTACCAGCGAACCCCACAACATACGTCTTCACAGCTTCCGCTGCCAAGTCCCCCCCCTACCACGGCACCCTCGACGACGTCACACCACCACCGGAGCGCCTTGAGGTTGAGCAGATCACCGGCCACCAACTCGAACGCGGCCGCGACGGAGTCATCGCCGTCCTATACGAGACCCACTGGACCGGACTCCTCAGCCCCTCGTGGGAACGCGAGCTCGACCTCCAACACTTCAGGCGCCACATTTTACTCTACTGGTCCGGAAAGCCGACACAACACCGTCAGACCAACCGCCTCTACCGCCAGATGCGCATCGGCGCCGCACACCGCGAGCTCTCCCGATCTCAAGGCCAGCTCTTCCTCGCCCCCGGCTACACCCTGGTCCCCCGCGACCTTTGGCTTCGCCATTTCAGAAACTCCACCGGCACACGTTTGGTACAAGGCACGTGACGGCCTCTGGTGGCTAGGCAAGATCGCCCACCGCGCCCCACCGGACGTCTCTTCGCGAACCCCCCCGGACCCTTCCCCGGGTAGTTTCTACATCATCAGGTTCCTAGACGACCCCGGCCCGATCAAGATCGACCTCCCGCCAACTCGCTACACTACCGCCCGGAACGCCGTCTCCGGATCGTGGTGACTTCAACGCCATAGGCATGGGAGCCTATCCCGTGGGGTGCTACGGAATTCTGATGCTTCCCGCGGTACACCTACCGTTCCAACTCCCCCCCTTGGTTAGTTTCGGGTGTTTTATCTGTTTTTGGTTGTTCTACAGTAGTTTTGGGATTAGTTCTTCACGGTCAACCTTCTACAACAGTTTTGATAGTACTACCTCATGGTTAGGTCTTTCACCTACGGTAGCATTGGGAATGATTCTTCATAGTCAGCCTTCAACCTGCAGTAACTTTAGTGGTATTATCGTGGTCATTCTTTCGACCTAAAGTGTTTTTGTTTTCGTCATGCCTTCTCGTGGTTAGCCAACAACCGTTATCAGGTTTTGGATTTGGTTTCAACATTGTGGTGTCCCTCGCAATACCTCCGCTTTTGGTTTGTTCTTTGTACCAGCGTTTGCTTCTTTTTCTCACCACCATCGATTCCGTCTGCCCCACTCCAAGACGACTGACAACTCGTGGTGGTAGAGCGGTATTCATAATTTTCTGCAATATGCAGTGTTTTAACGTACGTCCGTCTGACGACCCGGTCTTCCTTTGCCCCACTCTGTGATGGCTATCGAACCAGGACCGCCTCGTACCTAGGGTGTGTTAAGGTGTTTCTCCCCCTCTCTTTTTTATGTTCTTTTGGTTTTCTCTCTACCACTACGGTCTCCGCTAGTTTCGTTTCGTCCAGGCTCCCGAACCGTGGTCGTCTCTTTTTCTTTTTTGTGTTTGTACTTCACGATCCCTCCGCCGATACTCGGTGGTTTTGCCCCTCGGCGCTCGATCTTTGTGTTGTATCCAGACCGCCGCCGGTGCCGATTTGCCCTGACGGCATCGCCGAGCTCTAGGCCTGATCGGTTTTCTGCGCACTTTGCCAAGTAGGGCCCCGGCAGCCTTGCAGACTTGCAAGACCACCGGAATGCCGGCCATTCTTTATTTCTTTGTCTTCTCGTGTTTTCCTCGTGTTTGGGTCACGGTAGCCTTTGCCGCCCCGCAAAGCTGCCGAATTCTCAGTAATCATATTCCTGCCACGGTTGATCCCCTGGAACTGTGTTCAGGTTCCCGTGAACTTCCCAATCACGGCGGTAATTATGCTCTCCCTTTCTTATGAGTCTTTTGGTTCCTGTTTTTTTTCTTCTAGGTGTACACGTTGCGTTGCCATTCTGCGCTATATGACGCGCCAGTCGACCCCCCCTGTAGGCGTTGTTTTGGCATGCTAACTCCGTCGCTCAGCGTTGCTGACATTTTTTCCGTGTTGGACGAATTAGGTCGATCCATTCGCGTGCCTCTTTGGCTACCCTGACTTTCTGTTCGTGTTGGTTGAGTTACCTTGCTACGTTTGCCGGTTTTGTTCCCAGCGCAAACAGACCTCCCAAGTCGCCACGTTGTTCGCTCTACCAAGTGGTCCTAGCAGCCCCTTATTTTTAGCACGCCTTACGGCAACCTAGCAGCGTTCTATTTGCCTGAGGTGTTATTTTTCATTTTCTTCGGGCCTTGGCCACGCGGCTACGCGTAATGCCTCCCGGCCATATATACTTTCGAATTTGGGTGATGTTCCTTTGCGAGCTTTCGAGTAACCGACCCTGTACGGCAAACGACTCCCCGTTCGCTTTTCCCTGGGTCCCACATAGATCGCTCCGGTAATATGTTTCTGTTTTTCCATTTGCCTTCGTTTCGATCTCTGCCTTTCTTAGCTACCTTCGCTTAGTCTTCAGGTTTCCTTTTTGGTTTCCAGTTTCGGCTGCTCTACATAGGTTGCTCCATTCTGGGTTTTCTGGTTTCCCCTATCTTCCCATGGCCTTTATTTTAGTTATCTGCTTTATTAGTGAATAGCCCTATCCTTGGAGTTTAGGCCTCATTACGAGGTGTGGGGGAATCTATAGCCTCATGTGTTTGTTTCGAATAGCCGCATCTTGGACCCCCTTTCCTGGTCTTTTATGATGAACTTTGTCATCATATTTCGACCGTCTTGAGGTCTGCATATACGACTATTCAGGGTGGGCTGATGTAATAGAGTGTCGGTATAGCATGCAATAGATTCGTTAAGATAGTCCGCAGAGTTACGGTCTATTGGCCACAAGAAGATTATGTTAAACGGAATATTCTTAGTGAAGCGGATAACCCGTAGAGAATAGCTGGCTTATACCACAAGAACGTTCTCGGTATTGGAACGTCCTCCTCTGGACAAGATAGGTAGAAGTAAGCGCGCGCTCATGGGAATATAGAATACCTAGGAGAACATTCCTTGTACGTTCCATCGGTAAAGGTCCAGAAGAGAGCACAGCAGCAATGCTGGAGGGTGAAGCGAACTCTGTGAGCCTCACCCCACCCCCATGCTCTCACTCCTTCCCCTTTCCTGTCTCCTCGAGCTTCTCATAGCTCAACGCCAGCAATAAGAAATCATCAAAGAAGAAGCGGTGCTGTCTCCGAGCGAAGCTGATACCCCTGCGTCCTTTCCCTCCCACCATCCGGCACCACGACTCTTTCACATTTGGGTAGGTACGGGGGATTATGGCTCGTGGGCGAGAGTGGTGGGGAGCAGCTTGTGCCTCCCTCCATCTCACTCTTCTCTAAACTCACCTCTCACCGTCTTCTCTCCGTTTTCGCTTGGGTACTGCTGTAATGTTCGACACATAAACACCATCTTCTTTTATCTCGGGCATACTGCAGAGGGCAGTACTTTGTCTAAGCACACAGCTCAGGGCTGTTGTTGCTACTCCTTCTCCTGAACATCACTGTCATTGAATACGTTAGCGAAAAGTTCGAACTTGACGGTGGTTGATCTGAGATGGGGTACCACGAGAACGTAGAAGATTTGAAGGAGCAGCTCGCTTCGCAGGCAAGGCTCTTCGAGGAAAGGCTGTCGGCGATCGTGGCGAGTTGGGAGAACACTGGCGGACTGCAAGCTGCACCCACCGGCGGAGACCAGCCCTCATCAAGTGTTGAAGGTGCTGGGACTAGGGAACAGGCAGGGCTTGCTTCTAGTCGTAGATTTGGAGTCCCCACCGATAGTCTGCTGCGAACTATTGGTGATTATGTAGATATTTCAGGGGGTAGCGGTCCATCCATTGGACCTAGGGAGACCAGTAGCATCAAATCGGCTGTTACCAAATTCAACGGTACTGGTGTGGAATTCCTTCTGTGGAAGCGACGTTGTGAAGGCTATGCAATCACTAGCGGTTGTATGCAAGTTTTTACGACTGTGACTGATATGATGGTAGGTGATCCATCTGTGACGTCCCGCTTTTTGCTAGACCAAGGATTTACTGAAATTAGCGTGAAGAAGTCCCGATTAGTTTGGACTTGCATAACGGAGAGTATTACCGACCGCGAGTTGTTGAGCAGGGTGTTTGACACTAATTCTCCTAGTGTAGCTTGGCGTATGCTCGACGACTGGTTCTCGCCGTAAACACTGGCTGAGAAGTCTAAGTGGAAACGACAGTTCAACGACCTGGTCATGAAAAAGAAGGAAGAACCGATGAGATTTTTCGCGCATGTAGGCAAGATTGACGGCGTTTTTGGATCCCTGAGAGTGCACTTTCTTACAGAGGATGTGAACCTCAAAATCGTGCAAGTTTTCACTGACGACTACGAGTTCAAGCAGCGTACCATTTTGTACAGAGATAGCATCACCCGGGCCGAGATAGAGGCTATAATCAGGCCAAGAACTCAATCATGGCAAAAGGTGCGAGCACTAAAGTTCGAAATGTAAGCCAAGCCCTAATTGCGAACAAGCCTGGCCGCCGAAATCGTAAGCAGGAAGGCAATGGAAAGGGTGGCCGAGTTGGTAAGGGTGTTTCCGATTATGTTGTTGCAGTCAACAACGACAACAGCAGCAGTACGAAGGTCGGGAAGTACGACGACATGCGAAACAAGTGTCACCGATGCTTGGAGCCAGGCCATCGGTGGTTAAACTGCACCGCGCGCATCCCTTCCGGGAAGAAGTCGCAGAACGGCTCTGGTGAGATTATAGGGTGTTTGGCGATTGGTATTCTTGGAAAGAGAGATGCGGTAGGAGAGCGCGAGCAGGTTACGGACGGTGCAGAGAAAAGGATAGCTGATAGTGGAGCGACCTTTCACATGACTAGATCAGCTGACTTACTCCGTGACGTGCAGCCTTCCGAGGACAAGGCTAGGATTGGCAACGACACCCTGGTAGACGTTGAGGGTTACGGGTCGCTGACTCTAGTTTTCCCGAACAAGGCAGAAGGTGTCACTGTAAGGCTAGACAAAGTGGCGTACGTACCTAGCTTGGCTTTCAACCTTTTTTCTGTAATGGCTGCGCACACACGGGGAGTAGGTTGCGCAGCTGACGATAAGGATATGAGCGTGACCCTAGTGGATGGGCGTCTCAAGTTTTGGAGTGATGGATCTGGATACTGTTACTATGGTAAAAGGATTGATCCCGATGACGACTACATCCCCTCTCCTCTGTTGGTTCCCGAACCCATCGGAAACGTCGTGCAACCTGCTCACCCCATTTCCTTGGAGTTTCCTATTGAAGCCCCCGGTAGTGCTACCTCGTGTGAGATTGAATGGCGCAATAGTTTGACCTTCTTGCACTAGAACCCTATGCAACCTGCCCATACTATTCCCCTGGCGTGCCCTGTGATAGCCCCCGGCAGCACTAACTTGCATGATACTACTGTAGACATCAACGTCTTTCACTGCGTACACGGCCATGCAAACGAGTTTTTGTTGAGAGAGGCTGCAAAATCCCTAGGAGTAGAGCTACTCGGTAGGTTAAGACCGTGCACTGGGTGTTCCATGGCCAAGGGGTATCGTAAGTCGATCGCTAACAGTACGAAATCACGCGCCACAAAGAAGCTAGGAAGAGTTTTCGTGGATTTCAGTGGCCCTAAGAGTATTCCTTCGTTGCTTGGTAAGAAATACGTCATGATAGTGAAGGACGACTTTACCCGGTACGCATGGGTATACTCTCTTGAGCGTAAGTCCGATGCTGATGACGCCTTCAGAGGTTTTGGCTGACGTGCGTGGGGATGGTGTGCCGTCGGAAGTAAAGAGAGTAGGGTCTGATAACGGAGGAAAGTTCTTTGGGGGGGAGTTCGGGGACGTGTGCAGGCAGTACTGCGTAAAACAGGAATTCACCAACGCAAAGAGTCCGGAGCTAAACGGCGTTGCCGAGAGAGCTCTGGGTATCATCAAGAACGCGGCACTTGCCGCGCGCATCCAAGCCCCCATCCGCTTCCCTCACGTCGAATTGCCTCCGTCGGAGACCCTCTGGGCCGAGGCAGAACACTGGGCGTGCGAAGCCTTGAACCGCACCGCGACCACGTCCAACCCGGGCAGCAAGTCGCCGTACGAGATGTGGCATGGTAAGCCATCACCAGCATCACCGCACCCGTTTCTTCGTCCGGGATATTGCCGCTGGAACCGTCCGTCGAAGTCGTTCCCCAGGTGTGAGAGTAGCTTCTACCTCGGGCCGGGCATCGACCACCCTCGTGACTCATTGCGGATGCTGACGCGGGCGAACAAGGTGGTGGAAACAAGGGACTTCACCTGGGAGGCACCACCGGTCATGGAGGTGCCGCCGGTGCAACTGCAGCAACTGACGTCGCCGGAGCTGGCAGGGGCGCCGGAGCTGGGAGGGACGTCAGAACAGGGAGAGGCATCGGAGCTGGGAGAAACGGCAGAGCCGGGAGGGCTAGATGATTTCGATTCTGCCCCAGCGACTCGATTGCCGATGCTGGGGAGAGGAATCCCCCATTAACCTCGAGTGGTTTCTCCGCCGGGGAGTGTGGGCAATGGTGGTCAAGGTGAGCGGGGTTCTGTTGACGGTATTAATTTGTCGGCCCCCGACGCTACAACTGCCACGTCAGGTGATTATTTGTCGTCGGTAAGCGGTGAATCGTCTGTCGACGGGGAAACCCGGATGAGGCGTCATCATCGGACGAGAATGGTCAGGTTACTACGATGGCGCGGACTGCGATGCGCCCAATTGAATCGCATCTGGTTGGACCTGGAGATGGAGAGCAGCTGGGACGGACTAGAGCCCAGACGCGGGCGTTTGATCAAGACGCAGCAAGCTTGGTGAGTGTGTTTGGGCCCGAAGAAGTGGGCAAAGTAGTCCATGGGCTACTGGCGGTACAGGAGGTTACCCGTAAGCCGGGCGAATTGCCTAAATGTCTCGTCCGGGAAGCGGGGCCGGAGCCTGTTTCGTACCCTGCGGCGTGCTCATCGGAGTACTCCGACGTGCGGATGGAGGCAAAGTCGAAGGAGTTCGATGGGCTCGTGGCGGCCGGAACCTTTGCGGAAGTGAGTGAAATTCCTGGGGGGTGAAATATCGTAGATGCCAAGTGGCTATTCAAGTGGAAGGATGATTCGCATGGTATGGTTGATAGGGCAAAGGACCGTATGGTAGCTATGGGGTACAGCCAGGTAGAGGGGGTAGACTACTTCGAAACGCTTGCCCCTACGGCCTCCGCAACTTATAACAGGTTAGTAGCGGCCATGGCATGTGAGCTAGACTGGGACCTAAGGCACTGAGATGTAGACCAGGCATTCATTTAGTCGGAGCTGGACACCGATATCTACTTTCGTCTTCCCCCCGGTTGTGGATCAGTATCTGGGAAGGTAGTTCTCCTCAACAAGGCCCTTTATGACCTGAAGCAGAGGGGTCGGGCGTGGTATCAGCTGTTGTCGTCAACTCTGGTGGAGTGTGGTTTCGAGCAATGCTTGGTAGATCCCTGTGTATTTTGTCTGATGGTCGCTGGTGACGTTGTGGCGATGTTGGTCTTCCATGTGGACGACATCAAGATTGCAGCTACTGAGATGGTGACTGAGGTGGTAGTTAGTGCCCTCAATCAGAGATTTCCCACCAAACATCTCTGGGAGGTAGAGTGGTACATGGGCAGTGAGTACAAAATGGATCGGGAAAAAGGTACTTTGGACATTTCTCAGACTCGGTTCATTCAGAACGTACTGAATCGCTTTTGTGTTTCGAAATCCAGTCCCATCCCCGTCACGCCTTCCTTGGACCTCAGGCACGTGAGCGAGGAGGAGACCGTGGTGGATGTCCCATTCCGCGAGATCGTGGGGAGCCTGATGTGGATCGCGAGCCCGATGAGGCCCGATATCGCGAATGCAGTTCGGGCAGTCGCCCGGTTTTCTCATGATCCCAAGCCGATTCACTACAAGGCGGCACAAAAGATACTCAAGTATCTGAATGCCACGTCGGATTTAGGCTCAACTTTCGGGAGGGATACAAGAAACTGAGTTAAATCGACACACGACACGTGTGAAAATACGAGGGAGTGTGGTGAGCTAAAGCTTTATTTTTCCCCATCCGCCGGAGGATAAAAGAAGAAAAAAAAAGCAAAAAAAAATAGTGACCTGGAGTCGGTGCAGATGGAGTTTGATGTAGAGACGTACGTAGACGCGGACTACGCCCACAAGGCGGAGGACAGGCGTTCCGTTTCTGGTGTAGCTGATTGCTGCGGGATACGCTGGTGTCTTGGTTCTCTAAGATACAGAAGTGTGTCACCCCATCCACCACTGAGGCAAAGTACGTGGCAATGGCAGACGGGGTCAAGGAGGCCCTATATGTGAGGGGTATACTGGCATTTCTGATGCCCAGTCTGGAGCCGATGAGCACCAGCGTGTACGAAGACAATAAGGGGGCGATAGACTTTGCTAAAAATCCCTTGAGCTCGTCCAACAGTAAACACATGGACGTACGGTACCATTTTCTCAGGGAGCTGCCAGTGGTGACATCTCAGTGCAGTATCTTCGAACAGAAGATCAGCATGCGGATATCCTGACGAAAGCTATTAGTAGGGAGAGTTTCGAAAGACACCGCGATTTCCTTTTGGGCAGGAGTTAGGATTCAATATTTTCCTGGTCTTTCTAGTGCATCCCGTCATTGGAGCTAGGCTTTATTGGTAGGCGGTTCGATCTACGTTTTCCTGATACTCACCGTGTCAACGCCTAGTCTTGTTAGTTGATACAACTAGGGAGGGTGTTAAATATAGCTTATATCAACCAATATAGTGTGGTACTTGGGGTATTACGGCATGTACGGTAACCCAGGAATGATATGTGGAAAGTCTGATGGCTATAGCGAACGGGACATCGCGGGGTATCCGACATAGTGAGAATTGTTACATTGTGGCCGGTTGATGGACAGTGTATTTGTGATTTGGGGAGGTGCGGGGGATTATGGCTCATGGACAAGAGTGGTGGGGAGCAGCTTGTGCCCCCCTCCATCTCACTCTTCTCTACACACACCTCTCCCCGTCTTCTCTCCGTTTTTGCTTGGGCACTGCTGTAATGTTGAACACATCAACACCATATTTTTTATCTCGGGCATACTGCAGAGGGCAGTACTTTGTCTATGCCCACAGCTCAGGGCTGTTGTTGCTACTCCGTCTCCTGAACATCACTGTCCTTGAATAATATAGCGGACTCCCCTCCCCCATCCCCACTACGGTACATACCCTATTGTTTTTCGCGAGAAGTATTAAGCATTTTCTTCCCTCGACGATTCGCGTCGAATTGTACCTACCCACGCTACTAGGCGATTTCAGCAGTCAGTTGGTCCATTTTTTCTCGTTCATCTTTGCAAATAGAAAAAACCAACAAAGCTAACCACGCGGTGGTTATTTAACTCAAGGACAAACGCTATTAATGGTATTGATAGTGTAACCCCACTACACCACCGGGGCGATCGACTCTGTATCACTCACTGCCCCGGTGGCGTATCAGGTTATCCTCGAGCCAGGTATAGGTCAATTTTGTGAGTTCGAATCCCCCCGAGTTCGTGCTCGTATAATTTTTCGTGGAGATTTTTCTTGTGCACTAGTTGACTTGCGGAAATCGCGAGAGCGTTAGTTAGCAACACTCGATGAAAAATCGACGATCAATTGGTGCTGAACCCTATGCGCAAAAAAAAGAAGGCAATAACCGGGGGGGGGGGGGGGAAGGACGACACCTGTGATCACGGCTTGTATGTCCAGAAGCTGGAAAGTAGAAGGGTGCCAAGAAAAAAAACTCACTACAAGAGATGATCAATCAGCAATCAGCAGCAAGGAGCATGTCAAGTACAAAGCAACACTAACTTATTTGTCAGTTAGGTACCAACACGACCGCTTGCACTTGGCCGGCAAACGATTACCGCAACGGAGTCAGGGAATACAGCAACAACAAAGCACACCGCCTGAATTTTTCCGAAGAGTCTTCTTGGAGGAAAAAAACACCTAAAAAACGGTGCGATACCAGGACGAATGCGTGCCACTCAATGACATATATTCTTCCGTGGATACTGTCTACTTACGACGACCTTCTCGTGGCGTGCTTAACAACAGGAGGACGACTATTTTTCCTATTGTTTTTTTTGTCAAAAATGTATTCCCTGTCCCCTCCCTTCATGCCAAAAAGTATGTCACAGACAAAAAGCATGTTGTGTGTAATAGAGCATCGCTGCGTGTGATCTTACTCGTACGTACCTATATTACTTGCACGAGAGTGCAAACCATGTCGATTTGCCCGAACTTGTATAATACCACCCTCTAGGCCCCGGGGACGCAGCCACTCGCAATGCTGCTGTGTGGCTTTTTCTGGGGCAGTAATCGTATGAGTAAGGAAGATTACCTCTGAGCGCTGAGGTGCAAGCGGGGGAATTACGGGTACTCTGAAACCGGTACACTTACAACTCTCCGCTCTACCGCTCGCCACCCGGCCCCTGGCGACCGCACGCCCGTGCCACGGCCCGCCCCACACACAAGCCCTCGGTGTCCGCGGCGACGCAACCACCGACGAGTCCCAACTCCGGGAGCGGGGGGCATGAAAAGCTTCTCCCGGGGACGGCTCGCGCTCTTTCCCGACAGGTAGAGAATCGTAAAAAAAGTGCAAATCCCACCCAGCTCCTGTCGTACCACAGGACTACAGGTGTACCGCTGCACTGCCGTATTTCTACTGTATGCTGCCGTTATGGATTGGTCGGTACGTGCTGCTCCCCTGCTGTTGTACTGATGTTGCACCGCTGTGATGGTGGAGTGGTTGATGCGTGGGTGGTGGGTGCTTGGTGGGTGGCGGCTCGCTCGCGATCCACGAGATGGCGGGGGGTAATAAAACAACAAAACCGGTACACGTCACAAACCCCTTCACCTCCGATGCACCCAAAGTGGTTACGCATTTTGGAGAGCATGGCCAGATAGTGCAATGTTTTCCCATCACAGCACAGCTAACGCGGACGGTGAACTCGACGTCGAACCCGAGCTATCGGTGCTCCAAAAAGGGGGGGTCAGGCGCCACACGAACCACGAACCCGCGTGTATGGTTGTTTCTCTTTGACGAAGAACCGGAAACGTGCAAACGGGAAATGAAACTTCAATTAATTGGTAATGGAAAACAATTGATGCCGATCAACGTTTTGGATTTTCCACCTGCTGTGAACTTTCAATTTTCCACCTGCTACGTGCTGTGCACTCATCTTTTGTCGAAGCCGTTCGATGGTCATGCGGCAATGTTCAACCTTCCACGGACGATGTGCACTTTGTCACTATCGTCTGCCTTGTCCTGCCTCATATGTGACCTGAGCGCCTTCCACTGTTCCGTACGAGTCTCGGTTGCGGTGGATTATATTCCAGTCGCATAGGGGCACCTTCTTCCATGTATGAGGTTGACCCTTGGTATCACGGGCGACCGTCCAATTCGCTGCGTACCGTCCCTTTCCCGTAAACATGTGCCTGCATTTTTGTCTTACCGAGTTCGTGTGGTACTCTTTTTTGCCTTACCGAGTTCGGGTCGAAGTCCACCCCGTCGCCTAGCGACACTTTCTTTTTTCTCAGTCGACGGGAGTTGCCTAGCGACACCTCCTTCTTACAGGTAACTGCAGCTTGCAACAAACGTTTTCTTCATCGTATTCCTGTACCGTATGAGTCTCAGTTGCGGTATAAGTACCCGTCGACTCGCGGCAGCTTCTCCTTCCAAGTATTGGGTGCTTTTCTAATTTCGCAGTTTTGCGGCATACCCATCGACTAGCGGCAGCTTCTTCAGAATGTTGGGTGGTTCTTCAATTTCGCAGTCGACAAGAGTTGCCTAGCGCCAGCTTCTATTTAAGTTTATGTACTGCATATGAAACCGGTTGCAACTTCTGAGCGCCTTCCGCTGTTCCGTATGAGTCTCGGTTGCGGTGGACTATATTCCCGTCGCCTAGGGGCACCTTCTTCCATGTATGAGATTGATCCTTGGTATCACGGGCGACCGTCCAACTCGCTCCGTACCGTCTCTTTCCCGTAGACATGTGAGTTCGGGTCTAAGTCCACCCCGTCGGCTAGCGACATTTTTTTGTTTTTCATTCAACAGGAGTTGCCTAGCGACACCTCCTTTTTGCGGGTACTGCAGCTTGCAGCAAAAGTTTTTGCGCTTGAAGAGAAAGGTTTGGTCTTCTTTGTGATTGACGTTCTCAATTACACGTTTTTTAACTTTCAGAGACGACTCCGTCTCCTGCCGGCATGCCACCCTTCCGAGGTTTGCCCACTTCGTCGGCTAACCGTCGACAGAGTTCGTCGGCTAACCGCCGACATAGTTCTCTTCCAAAGCATCATCTTCTCCGACATAAATTGCACCTCAACCTCTTGGTAGGGGTCATTACTATTCATCTTTACTCTCCTCTTCCTCACACCATACAGTCATGAGGGCGGGGCCGCCGAAGGCGGCGCCGCCCGGTCCTTGTAACCACTACTATCTTCTCCTTTTAGTCAAACGTCCGCTTGCATCGTCTATATCCATGTGTGTACGTGTACTTACCGAAGTTCAATAAATAAATCCACTACTATAGAGATATATAAAACTCCGCGTACGCTTATATTTAGGTATTTTGGCGCTTTATTATATATCGCGATATTCGTGTGGGCACTTTGTGCTGTCTAAAACTCGAGATGGAGTTTTTTCCACACTCGAGTCATCAAGAGCCCAAGACTCGAGACGAGACGAAGCAAGGTTATTTTCCCCGTCCCGTCCGAGACCCAGAGCAGCGTAGGGCACCAGCTGAGACGAGGCATGCACGGCATGGGCCAGATAGCGTTGCCTGCAACAACTGCCCCCGACAGTTTAAACGCGCGGAGGCCGCAATGGGTCGTGCTTTAAGTTCTGCTTTACGTGGTTAATGTTGGGGTGCCTTGGAGATAGACACAATCTAAAAGCGATCGATGGCGAGGAACGAACGCAGGCAAGGGGGTCGACACAACAGAGGAATAACTTACTGTTGTGCTCCAGCTAGCTACTGCTGTGGTGTACCCTCATCAACTGAAACCAAGCAACAAACACACATCTTGCCCGGGCTCGAGAGCAGGGACGGTCTGTCAAAGGCTAGTCCAGCCCTAGCGGTCGTTCGTTGTTCATGGTGCCGCGCTGAAGGCTTCATACGTGCAGCGGTTGGTTGCGTGGATTGACCAGCAACAACAACAGCAGTTAGCAGCCATCGCAATTCTTGCAACGACACAACAAAGCGTTCGAAACACCACTACCTTGATAATCACACCTACCTTTAGAAGCGCATCCAGGTTTCGTTTGTGGGGATAAATATACATGGCATTCGTGTGGGATATTTTCATGCGGTCCTGAAAGATGGATCGCCGATCGTGGACCAATATATTATGCGGAACGACTCTTTGGAACGGCGACGAAAAATACTTACAAAACATTGTTTCTCGTACTGTGACTTTTTAATACGACCACTCTGTTCGTTTTGTTTATTTTTTATTTTTTGTTTTGGTCTGGTCTGTTTTATTGTGTTTTCGTACTCGGTACGCTAGCATTTCACTTGATTCATACCTTGATTAATTGCGATTGTTTGGTTTACCCTGTCTCAGTCTGTCACCACATAATAAAAGAAACGGGTTTCATATTTTCCGCGCACAGACTGACTAAAATCATCCTGTTGACCCTGATTGCTACACTGTAGTTGTAAGGGGAGTCGCCGACCTATATCCTTAATGAGGACACACAACTCGTAATGCGCGCGATCGGAGTATCACACACAGCTTGCAAAGATGAGTTTCGACGAAATCTTCGATCTCACAGCTGGGGTGTATTTTCATTTTTTATAATAATTATAAGTTGTATCTCTCTAGGATGAAGAATCGGCACGGACACCGGGTGAAATGGTGTCATTGGGTGGGGAACGACCCCCCTCGAAGACAACGAACGTTCGACGAAAGGTATTCAACCGTGAAATCGATATTTAAAAGCAACGTCATAGCAGTCGTACGACACTAGACCAAACGCTTCGAGGTGTAACCATGAAAGAAGTGATGAGAGGACGAAATAAGAAACTAAAATTTAGAAATGATGCCAACTTGGAACTGAATGTTCTCCCATATGTTTTTTACGCTTCGAGGTGTGACCATGACAAAATTGTTGTGGGGACGAAATAAGAAGCCAAAGTTTGGAAACGATGTCAACTTGGAAATAAAATTTCTCCCATATGTTTTTTTTGTTCAAGCTCTGCATACGCCAAGAGCCAAGAATAGCTCGGGCGTATACCGCCGAAATTACAACCATTTGCGCACTTCTCGCTTGTCTCGCTCAGCCCACGTACCCGATCCCGGCCAGGTGCAGAACGGATACGGAAGGGCGAGGGCGCCCCCCGAGGACCTGTTTCATTCGTTCAAGCCCTGCAGACGTCAAAAGCAAAACAAACGCTGGAGAGTATGCCACCGGAAATTGAAAACATTAGCAACTGCCGTATGGAAATGATGCCAATTTTGTACATCATCCAGGCGCTGCAGACATCAAGATACAACCAAAATCTCCGGAATTTCTCCTCGATATGCGGTATTTTTGCAACTTCTCGCTTGCCTCGCTCGGCATCTGTCCGCGTTCACGTCGATGTGCTGAACGGACACGGCAGGGCTAGGGGCGTTGGAGCCGCCCCCCGAAACCGGCGCTCGAACAAAGCTATTTGACTGAGAATTCCAGTTCCGCGAATCGCATACTTAGGCCGAGACGAAAAAAAGCTCCTGACCGAATCCCTGAAATCAAAAGAATGATTTTACATATATGCATTAAACTCTGTCGTTTCCACTACTAGTATATACTTGTCTGTCGTATGTACGGTAAGTGGTTTGTTTTGTTTTTTCTCTGCTTTAATATCGGGAGGAGTACGACTACAGAGTATTACTAGTTATCTAATATATATCCTTATTATATACTCCGGAGTAATACGCTAAGGTGGTCGTGAAGGTGGTCGTCACGTTTTGGACCTTTGAAAATATCTTGGTTAAAACACCCCCCCCCCAAAAGCGGCGACTCCCGAGCTCCACTCGGCCTCAGGCGGCCTCGCGGTGCCGCCACGTCCCATCCGCACAGCAGCACTACGACATGCCGGCGAAAAAGCGGGCGTCGGCGCCCCACCTCGGCGAGGGGGGAGCGTGGAAATCGCCCTCACGGGGACGGCTCGCTTGCCCCCCCCCCCCCGCTTTTTCTTCGTCGCTGCCTGCTAATTTTTTTTTTCGAACTCCAACTATATTGAACTTTCGAATTGCTTTTTGGCCACTTGGGCCATGGACAGAGCCATGGACACGAGACCACAAGCGCGCCTGCGTCAACTGTTCTGATGTACGTACTGCTGCACTGCTGTTCTGCTGTATGTAGTAAAGGTTTTGGTCGGTGGGCGGGTGGAGGGTGCACTGCGTCGTCCGTGGTGGGTGAGTGGGCTGTTCTGTACGTGAGAGCCTTTTTTTTGCTGTTTTCTGTTTCATAAGAACCTCAACCAACTAACTGCGCCCCACGTACCAGGTGTATACTGCTGTACGTACTGCTGCACTGTTGTTCTGATGCATGTACTGCTGCACTGCTGTTCTGCTGTATGTAGTAAAGGTTTGGTCGGTGGGCGGGTGGAAGGTGCACTGCGTCGTCCGTGGTAGGTGGGTGGGCTGTTCTGTACGTGAGAGCCTTTTTTTTGCTGTTTCCTGTTTCATAAGAACCTCAACCAACTAACTGCGCCCCGCGTACCAGGTGTATACTGCTGTACGTACTGCTGCACTGTTGTTCTGATGCACGTACTGCTGCACTGCTGTTCTGCTGTATGTAGTAAAGGTTTGGTCGGTGGGCGGGTGGAGGGTGCACTGCGTCGTCCGTGGTGGGTGGGTGGGCTGTTCTGTACGTGAGAGTCTTCTTTTTGCTGTTTCCTGTTTCATAAGAACCTCAACCAACTAAATGCGCCCCGCGTACCAGGTGTATACTGCTGTACGTACTGCTGCACTGTTGTTCTGATGCACGTACTGCTGCACTGCTGTTCTGCTGTATGTAGTAAAGATTTGGTCGGTGGGTGGGTGGAGGGTGCACTGCGTCGTCCGTGGTGGGTGGGTGGGCTGTTCTGTACGTGGGAGTCTTTTTTTTGCTGTTTCCTGTTTCATAATAACCGCGCCCCGCGTACCAGGCGTATACTGCTGTACGTACTGCTGCACGGCTGTTCTGATGTACGAACTGCTGCAGTGCTGTTCTGCTGTGCTGTACGTACTGCTGCACTGCTGTACTGATGTACGTACTGCTGCACTGCTGTTCTGCTGTATGTAGTAAAGGTTTGGTCGGAGGGGGGTGGAGGGTGCACTGCGTCGTCCGTGGTGGGTGGGTGGGCCGTTCTGTATGTGGGAGTCGTTTTTTTGCTGTTTCCTGTTGCATAAGAACCTACCAACTAACTGCGCCCCGCGTACCAGGTGTATACTGCTGTACGTACTGCTGCACGGCTGTTCTGATGTACGTACTGCTGCGCTGCTGTTCTGCTGTATGTAGTAAAGGTTTGGTCGGTGGGTGGGTGGAGGGTGCACTGCGTCGTCCGTGGTGGGTGGGTGGGCCGTTTTGTACGTGGGAGTCTTTTTGCTGTGGGAGATGAACCCTTTTTTTTGTTTCTACAATACCGGCCTCCCACTGGTGCTTGGGAGTACCGCCGGCCCCACTGCTGCACTCCTTTGTCCTTTACTACCGTACGTACTACTGCTGCCGTGTTGTCATTTTTGTTTTGCAAAACTTACATACAGAGGATGATACCTTTACTACCGTACGTGCGGCGGCATTGTCGTACTGCCCTGTTATTATTTTGTTATTTTAGTACTTAATACAGGGGATACAACACCAATCTGTTTTTGTCCGCCATACAGGCCGGCAACTGGCATATTTCGGGAGTACCACAAGTGTTAATATTGATACAGCATTCGAGAATAAAAGTCGGCTACTCCCCTCTCCCTCAAAAAAAAGACTGTGGGACACGAAGCCACGGTTCCAAATTGATACGCTGTCAATATAACATTTAAAAAAAATATTTTCAGCACGTCAGCTATGAGTTCTACGAATTTCGAGTTAATACCCATATCTTCAAGCTGCTTGTTGATACTTTAAGTCTTGTAATATGCGATATGGGTAATTTTTTGTCAATAGGAGGGGTCTTACTCTCTTGAAATGTTTTTCTCCACTATAACAAATCGTGTACGATATGGATAAGTTGTTTCTCAATGGGAGGGGTCCTACTCTTAATGTTTTTCTCCACAATAGTTGGTGCTGGTATGTTTACTTTAATTTAGGTAGGTAGGTGGAGAATTTTTTTGAACTAAATCTAACATCACACATATTTTATAAACTTCCGTAGTTTCCACTAGTATATACTACTCTACCTTATGTATGGTAGATGGTTTGCGGATGGATGGCTGTCAGGATTATTGGTACTCATGGTTAAATGCGCAGGTAAGTTTGTCTACCTGGGGATGGTCTTACTATTTTGTTTTTAGCACTATGATAGAGGGTTTTGGTGTACATCTGGAGTATGTTTTGTTCAAAATATCAAACAAGCCCAAGTTTCCATTGTTCAGCGTATCGTTATTTTTATATACACCTGGTAAAGTCTGCATATTTTCGCACACTTGTATTTTTCAGCTTCTGGACAAACCGTGGTCACAGGTGTCGTCCCTTCTTCCCCCCGGTTCTTGGCTTTATTTTTTATCGCGCATAGGGTTCAGCAATCCCACTGCTCGTCGATTTTTCATCGAGTGTTGTTAACTCACGCTCTCGCGTTTTCCGCCAGTCAATTTGTGCGCAAGAACAAGACCCCACGAATTTATACGAGTATGCACTCGGGGGGATTTGAACTCACGCAACTGACCTATACCAGGTTCGAGGATAACCTGATACGCCACAGGGGCGACCGGCTCATTATATAATACGCCAAAGTCGTTGTCGTGGAGTTTATATGGATCTGTGCAAAAGCTTGTTTATAACACCCATCCCCCCCAAAAAGCGGCGACTCCCGACCTTCACTCGCTAAATACAACAGGCGAGGTGATGTGGTCATGCAATGTCACCGCCATCACGTAGTTACCATTATTTTCTTACATCGCTAATTATAAGAAAGAGATACGTATTGCCAAATACAACAGGCGAGGTGATGTGGTCATGCAATGTCATCGCAATTGAGCACGCGGGGGTGAAATGCGAATCGTCAGTGTTTTGAAAGGAACGCTTGGTGTACACGCGCTCAATTACATTACTTCGTTAGTCATACTTCGCTTGGCATAGGTTGGGAGGCGATCATGCAGACGGTATGTACGAAATACCCTACGTAATGGGTTGGTAGTGTGGTTTACCACAATTCCAACAAATCCGCCTGTGCTTCCTTTTCAAATTGTTATTGTTTCAAATGTGCGATTTCACGCCCATGATTTTTACCGTGCCGATGTGGGGCTCTGAGGTCGCCAATTCGAAGACAGAGATACATCTTATATTTACAGCAAGCGAGGTGGGCATGCGATATCACCACTATTTCACGCGAGGGTGACTTTACTTCGTTAGGCATATGCTACTGCGTTTGATAGAGGTGATCTCACGTGGGCATGCGATGTCACCACTGTTGAACGCGAGGGTGACTTTACTTCGTTTGGCATATGCTACTTCGTTTGGTATGGTAGAGGTAGTCAGGCAATCATGCAAACGGATGGAGGCACTAAATACCCTGCGTACTAGGTTGGTCATGTGGTTTGCCGCAGTGTTAACATATATGTCTGCACTTCTTTTTCACATTATTATAAAAAATGAAAATACACTCCAGCTGTGAGATCGAAGATTTCGTCGAAACTCATCTTTGCAAGCTGTGTGTGATACTCCGATCGCGCGCATTACGTGTTGTGTGTCCTCATAAAGGATATAGGTCGGCGACTCCCCTTGCAACTACAGTGTAGCTATCAGGGTCAACAGGGTGATTTTAGTCAGTCTGTGCGCTGAAACTATAAAACCCGTTTCTGAGGGGGACAAAATCTGACAGCTGTGGAGGGAAATGTATCCTTTTATCAAGTGAATCTTGTAAGTCGAATAACCGGTGTGGGGGGGGGGCGGAGTTTTGAAGGACGTGGGGGCCTTGTTTTGATCAAAAGCGAGCGGGTTTGGAGGGGGGTGGGGGGGGGGGGGGGGGGGGGGGAGGGGGGGGCAATTTGTACATGTAAGTTATAATCCTTTCAAGGGGATAAATCTGACGGTTTTTGCACCAGTTTATTATTGGGGGAGGGGGGGGTTGGGGCGGGGGTGGGGCGTGTGGGGCAGCTCAATATGTGCGTGGAAACTATACATTATTTTGAGGGGATAAATGTGACGGTTTTGGAAATAATGCATCAGTTTATCATGTATATTCTGGGGTTAGTCGTACAATCAGTGAGTAGAGAGAGGGTGGAGTGTTCGAGGGGGTGGGGTTGGGATGGGTTGGGGGGGTGGAAGGTGGGGGGTGGAGGCGGGGGAAAGGAGGGGTTTAGGTGAGGGGTTTGTTATACGTGTGGTGCTAGGTCTAGGCGATGGTGTGGGTGATGGGGAAGAAGGGGGCGTTCGGGGCGGGGGGGTGGGGAAGGCAGCGGCATGGATGGCTCTCGAAAGATAATGAGGTGATATCCTGTGCGTAAAGTGTTTATTAATCTGGCGGACTTCGATATTTGGTGGGGCGTTTGAGTAAGAGAGAGCGAGAGGGGGGGGAGGGGGGGGAGGGGGGGGAGGGGGATTTTTTATTATAGTCTATAGTGTACGATTATACGTCCTGTTTTCTCCCCACTGTCGTCGAAGATGTTGTGGTCCTGTAGATGTCGCGTCCACGTCTGGTGCTCTTGTTAGTGGTGCCCATGAAAACATGCCCTAACCCTAACGTGTAGTAGATGATCGCTGAGTGGTGTTCCTTTCCTTCACATTAAGCCAAGTAGCATAATATGTCAACGCAACCGCTTGCGTGAAAGCGACAAAGAAAATTTCTCACACACCTAACACACAGGAAACGCGGCCCGAAGATTGTTCAGTATACCAAAGGTCAGGGACAGGTTATCGAGCAGCGCACTTGTGATATATAACCCTTCCTTCCCCCCCCCACTCCCCCCCCCGCCCCCCCCGCTCCCTCCCCCACCCCCCACCTCCCCAACCCCCCCCAAACCCATCCCAACACCACCCCCTCGAACACTCCGCCCTCTCTCTACTCACTGATTGTACGACTTACCCCAGAATATGCATGATAAACTGATGCATAATTTTCAAAACCGGCACATTTATCCCCTCAAAAAAACGTATAGTTTCCACGCACAGATTGAGCTACCCCACACGCCCCACCCCCGCCCCGACCCCCCCCTACGAAGATAAACTGGTGCATTTTATTTTTTTTCCCCAAACCGTCAGGTTTATCCCCTCAAAAGGATTTATAGCTTACACGCACAAATTGCCCGCCCGTCCGCCCGCCCCACCCCGTTCCCCCCCCCCCCCCCTCATACCCCGCTCGCTTTTGATCAAAACAAGGCCCCCACGTCCTTCAAAACTCCGCCCCCCCCCTCACCGGTTATTCGACTTACAAGATTCACTTGATAAAAGGATACATTTCCCTCCACAGCTGTCAGATTTTGTCCCCCTCAGAAACGGGTTTTATAGTTTCAGCGCACAGACTGACTAAAATCGCCCTGTTGACCCTGATAGCTACACTGTAGTTGCAAGGGGAGTCGCCGACCTATATCCTTAATGAGGACACACAACCCGTAATGCGCGCGATCGGAGTATCACACACAACTTGCAAAGATGAGTTTCGATGAAATCTTCGATGTCACAGCTGGAGTGCATTTTCATTTTTTATAGTCATTCTAAAAAATGAAAATACACTCAGCTTGTGATCTCGAATATTTTATCGAAATGTTAAGATACGGCCTCGAAAGGCCTGTAGGTATCAGAATTTGAGATCATTTGGATGGGTTTCGTATGATAAGGTTGGCGGTTTATATTCGGGGAAGTTAGGAATTAGATCGGAGGCACGCGCCTCCGATCTCAGAAGCTATCCCGGGCTCTGGTGGAAACGAATAAAGCTACATCTCTACGAAGGAACGAAAGTGAGTACTCTCCGAGGATCTGCTCAATTGGCGGACCTGCAGGGGGCACTCTGTGTCCCCCACCTTTTAATTTGACCCAGGCTACGGTAGGGGGGTACCTTTTTGGGCCTTGAATTTCAGTGGCTAGGGGTCACTCGCGCGAGTAACCCCTTTGATGTTGTGCAATCTTACGTTTTCTTCATGCTTTGTATTGACGAAATCGATCCGCAATGCAAGGGTAATCTAAGCTGCGATAAAACAAGTGCCTAAACCATTATCATCCGTGAGGTACAGAGTCACTCGTGCGACTGGCTCAAACACACCAGTGAAAACGGGGGTTTCCCCCCTACCGTAGCCTTGGTCATTTCACAAGTGGCGTCGTCGGCAGGACGGGTGTTTTCCCTGTTCGACTTGGTGAAACTCATCTTTGCAAGCTGTGTGTGATACTCCGATCGCGGGTATTACGAATTGTGTGTCCTCCTTCATTAAGGATGTAGGTCGACGATTCACCTTGTGTATGTAGCTATCAGGGTCAACAGGGTGATGTTGGTCAGTCTGTGCGCGGAAACTATAAGACGCTATATAATATAAATATATTTCTGTAAACATGTATCCCCTTGAAAGAACGTATAGTTTCCACGCACAGATTGAGCTGCCCCACCTCCCCACCCCCCACCCCCAACCCCACCCCCTCGAACACCCTGCCCTCTACTAACTGGTTGTACGACTTACAGGATATACAAGATAAACTGGTAATATTCTTTCCAAAACCGTCACATTTGTCCTTCAAAACTTCGCGCTCCCCTCACCGGTTATTCGACTTACAGGAGTCACTTGACAAACGGATGCATTTCCCTCCACAGATGTCAGATTTTGTACCCCTCAGAAACGGGTTTTGTAGTTTCCGCGCACAGACTGATTAACATCACCCTGTTGAACCTGATGGCTACACTGTAGTTGCAAGGGGAGTCGCCGACCTATATCCTTAATGAGGACACACAATCCGTAATACGCGCGATCGGAATATCACACACAGCTTGCAAAGATGAGTTTCGACGAAATTTATCGATCTCACAGCTGGAGTGTTATTTAAGTATTTTCTAATATTATATAAAATGAAAATACAATCAAGTTGTGAGATCGAAGATTTCGTCGAAACTCATCTTTGCAAGCTGTGTGTGATACTCCGATCGCGCGCATTACGAGTTGTGTGTCCTCATTAAGGATATAGGTCGGCGACTCCCCTTGCAACTACAGTGTAGCTATCAGGGTCAACAGGGTGATTTTAGTCAGTCCGTGCGCGGAAACAATAAAACCCGTTTCTGAGGGGGGCAAAATCTGACAGCTGTGGAGGGAAATGTATCCTTTTATTAAGTGAATCTTGTAAGTCGAATAACCGGTGAGGGGGGGGCGGAGTTTTGAAGGACGTGGGGGCCTGGTTTTGATCAAAAGCGAGCGGGTTTGGAGGGGGGGGGGGGGGGAGGGGGGGGGAAGGCGGGGGCAATTTGTGCATGTAAGTTTTGAATCATTTCAAGGGGATAAATCTGACGGTTTTGGCACCAGTTTATTATTGGGGGGGGGGGGGGGTTGGGGCGAGGGGGGGGGCGTGTGGGGCAGCTCAATATGTGCGTGGAAACTATACATTATGTTGAGGGGATAAATGTGACGGTTTTGGAATATATCCTGCTGAAGCATATAGGAGTGTACATACATATTTTACAGCACTGACACACCTGCACCTGCCATGTGACTTGCAGAAAAAAAAAAAAAAGTTGAAGAACCCACGTTTCACGAGCTTATCGACGACAAGCAAGGATGCCCAACGAGTGTTAGACGAGCAACCATGCTTTTATCAAACAAAAATCAAGCTAGAGATGGAACAAAGAGCGAGTACAAGTCGAGCTTATCCACACAAAACTGGCATAAATCGCGAGCTTATTTCCAGTTTTGAAGCTTACGCCCGCAAAAAAAACTTTAGGGAAAGTTTATTGGGTACGAAGGCCCTACATTTGGGCCACTAGACGAGACAAGCTCGCCTGCGTCATCAACAGCAATCACAAAAGCACTACGACCAATGACAGCAGCGAAATCCCGCCTAGCCCGAGAGCATTGTTACCAACGAATCGCCTGCTGCTCGCTTGTCAGGTGTATTGCTCTACGTACTGCTGCATTGCTGTACTGCTGTACTGGGTAGGTCCGTGGGTGGATGGTGGGTGGTGGGTGGGTGGTGGACGGCGGCTCGCTCGCTCCCCGAGATGGCCGAGTATCGTCAAAAAATGAAACTCCCCCCTGTCTGTTCCCTGTTTCATACAAGAACTTCACTAACCAACCGACTAACTCCTCCCCGCGTACCAGGTGTACCGCTGCTGTACTGCCGTATGTAGTAAAGATTTGGTCGGTGTGTGGGTGTAGGGTGCACTGCGTCGTCCGTGGTGAGTGGGTGGGCCGTTCCGTACGTCGGAGTCTTTTTTCGTCCTGTGGGGAATGAACCTTTTTTTTTGTTTATGAAATACCGGCCTCCCATCGGTGCTTGGGAGTACCACCGTCCCCACCTCCGCACTCCTCTGTCCTTTACTAGCGCACGTACTGCTGCACCGCCGTACTGCTGTCCACTTATTATTTTATATAAGTATTTTCAGCGCGTCCAGAAGCTGTGAGTTCGACGAATTGCGGGTCATTTTTTTTTTTTTTGTCCTCCGGCGGATGGGGAAAAATAAAGCTTTACAAGCTGGGCCGGCCAAGACGCTCAAAATAAACAAATATCGTTATGTCCCGCTCAGTTTTTCGAGTTCGGACCTGAAATTTTGACACGCGATTAAGACTAGGCTCGCCAAGACACTAATTGGCGAGCTCAAAACAAAAAATGAAAATCCGTTGACTTTTCGTCCATTTCATGATCATGGAAAACGTATAGCTGGCCGTATATCGGCCTTTTTATTTTTATTTTTTTGAGCTCGCCAAGACTTGAAGTATTGTTTTGGTAGGCTCGGTCCAAATCACGTGTCAAAATTTCAGGTCCTAACTTCAAAAATTGAGAGGTGTATGGCCAAGTTTCCACCGAAGTGCCTCTGCATACAAATTTACATATAATTCAGGGATTCATCCATAACTTTCGAACGAAAGTGGCCAATGAAATGAAAAGCATATGTCCCTACTCCTCGTCCCAAGATGTACATGCCCAGAACAATTAAGCTAA
Organism: Undaria pinnatifida; assembly: GCA_012845835.1. NCBI lineage: Eukaryota > Phaeophyceae > Laminariales > Alariaceae > Undaria > Undaria pinnatifida. The sequence continues at coordinate 7,960,012 of JABAKD010000012.1, read as the reverse complement.
TTCCATCCGCTTTGTATTTCGAGCAACTTGAGAAAAAGCAACACATACAGATAATGAAAAAAATGCTCACACACTAGGAAACGTGAGTGGCGAACACTTTTTTCGGCGCCAATTTCGCAGATTCTCAAGCTGGAGGGCTTAAAATGACCACCGCATCTGGCTGATTACGAGGATATGCTCAGTTTGCAGTGGGTCACTGTCGTTCAAAAGATATGCCCGACTGACGGATTAGGGGGTTTCTTGGCCGGCCCAGCTTGTAGCTCACCACACTCGCACGTATTTTCATACGCGTCGTGTCGATTTAACTCAGTTGCTTTCGCAGCCCAACGCTAGCTGGCGCACCCTTCGGATCCCATTGTAGGTACAGCGTGAGCTGTCCCTATCAGTGGTCTTCGTTACAACCCTGGCAGCGCAAGCTATAATAGTTGAATACAGATGCGTGTGTATGTCGACCCGAGCGGGTCAATACTCATCTTTACGAGCTGCGTTGTTGGTGCTAGTAATATACTAGACTATATGCGGGTGACTTTTTTATTGGGAGGGGTCTATTTTCTATTTTCCTTCAATAATATAAGAAGGAGATAATTATTGCAAAACACAACAGGCGAGGTGATGTGGTCATGCAGCGTCACCATCATTGAGCAAGGGGGGAGAAGTGCGAATCGTCAGTGTTTTGAAAGGAACGCTTGGTATACACGCGCTCAATTACGTCACTTCATTAGTGATACTTCGTTTGGCATAGGCTGGGAAGCGATCATGCGGACGGTAAGTGCGAAATACCCCATGGACGTAAAAGGTTGGTAGTGTGGTCTCCTGCAGATTTACCAGTACTTCCTTTTCACATTATTTTGCGCCCATGATTTTTACCGTGCCGATGTGGGGCCCTGAGGTCGCCAATGCTAAGACAAAGATACATCTTACAAATACAGCAAGCGAGGTGATGTGGTCATGCTGTTGCTGTTGCTGTTGTCTCACCTTAACTCTTGTCAAACATCTATTAATAGAGTCCGTGGCCACACAAAGGTGCCAGAGCCCTAGGAAGATACGAAAAACCAATGAAATCGAAATTCGTCCGGGTAATACTACGCTTTTCCGCCTAAAAGCGCACGATACGAAGAAGGCGCACAACAAGTAAAATGATTCAATGTGCAAAACTGATCTCACTTGGCCGCGAGTAATCCACTCAACTACAGCATAGAGTTACCCCGTTCCCACAACTAACCAAATCGCGGCTACAAACTACAGCGGTTGGGCTGCCTGCACAATACGAACCGCACGGTAATCGTGAGCACAGACGAACGCGCCTGCTGTCTGGAGTGTTGTCGGAGTGACGACCCGCGGGCATGCAGTGAAACAAGAGCAATCGAACCAAAACCCACCACACAAATATCAATGATCGCCCCGCCTTCCCGAGATATTTGACAGGTTCCAGCGCAGCTACTACACCCGTGCCTGAAAATTGAAAGTTGCGGAGGGTCGTTCCCCATGAAGGGTATAGGTCTACAACTCTACCAACTCTACAAAAGTCAGTGACGTAGGTAACAGGTTGTGGTATTGCCTCGTAAAAAGACCCTGAAAAAAAAGACGACCGCTGCTCTCGTGATATTTTGTTCGTGCGGGTCGTGGGTCTCCGTGTGCCATCCCTCTGCTGTGGTTCTCCATGGCTGCCTCATCGACTTAGCTCACTCGGTCCGCTCATTCGCACTTGCTCTTGTTGACACTCAATTCCAATCGGCTCCCCCTGCTCCTCGCAGCTTGCGGTGCTGATCTGAAAAACAAAAATCCTCGTTCAGGGAGAGTTCAATCCGTCTCTTCCCCGCCCGTTGACGCTCAGTCGCCCACCTCCTTCGTCGTCGAATCCAGCCTCCTGCCGGCGCAGTTCCTTCCACGCAAACCGAGACTGCGATGTAGTGTGGCTCGTGATGGCGCCTGCCTCCGCGCACTAGCATCCCGATTAAGCATTGCTGCTCCGCCGCTGCTGCCTAAAAAGACGCGCGATTTGTAGGTGACCATGCCTAACGCACCACGTACACGACCCAACTCTACCGCCACGTCTAAGCCTCGGGGCCATAGGCAGCAGGAAGAAGGTATCACTCCTTGAGGGTGAGTCCGGCCTGCCACCCGCCAGTAAGACCCCCCCCACTCGCTACAAGCCTGCTAGGGCATGCCTCGCGTCATGCCTTGCCGAGGCGGCAAGGGGAACGGAGGTTGTATTCATGCAATGTCACCACTACTGAACACGAGGGAGAGGTGCAAATAAATCGTCATTGTTTTGAAAGGAACGCTTGATGTACCTGCGCTAAATGACTTTACTTCGTTGGGCATATGCTACTGCGTTTGGTAAAGGTTGTCAGGCGATTATGCAGACGGCAGGTAGGCACGAAATACCCTGCGTAATACTGTAAGTTGGTAGTGTGGTCTACCGCAGCGTAACATATCTGTCTGTACTTCTTTTTCACAATATTATTATCTAGTGTACGATTATACGCCTTTTTCTTCCCCCTGTCGTCGAAGATGTTGTGGTCCTGTAGATGTCGCGTCCACGTCTGGTGCTCTTGTTAGTGGTGCCCATGAAAACATGCCCTAGCGTGTAGTAGATGATCGCTGAGTGGTGTTCCTTTCCTTTACATCAAGCCAGGTAGTATATGTCAACGCAACCGCTTGCTTGAAAGCGACAAAAAAAAAAATCGTCACACACCTGATACAGAGGAGACGCGGCCCGAAGATTGTTCAGTATACCGACGGTCAGGAACAGGTTATCGAGCAGCGCACTTGTTTTTCACTACCGCTCCTCACTCCACCTAAGACACTACAGGCATGCGTTGGACCCAGTTCGCTGATGCCCAAAACCAATTGCAAAGGAGGTGATGTGGTGGGCGAATGCTATAATGATTTGCGCTGCTGTGATTACCCAGTCTGTCGTTCTGTTTGTCCTTGGGTTCTACGAGCTGGATTGGCCAAAACGGAAAGTACATGGTGGAACGGGTTTTCCGACCCGGTTTTTACGAGTTTTATCCTGAAATTTTAAACAGGTCATTGCTTACAATATTTCTAATAGAAAAACGACTGCGGTTTTTCTTTTTCTGTTTTTTTCCTTTTGTGTTTCTTTTTAGACATGTATTACCGAGTTAGGGCATATTTGTTTTGCGATGAAATGATGTAACAAAATATTCAAAAAAAAAAACGCAGCCGTGATTCTATTTAAAATACCGATACGTAGAAATCACGTGTCGAAAATTAAGGGTTGAAATACGTAAAAACCGCGCCGGAAATTGCCAATGATGTTTCGGCCCCAGGAACATGGGTGACGTAGGATATCACCCCCCCCTTGAGCTATTATAAAACCTAGATATCTGTCCATCAAGAACAGTGTCAAACGTCACAAGGGTGGAAGGAGAGCAGCTGGGCACCATGCTGTCGCTCTTCTAGTGTGTGCGAGCTGCGTCGTGTGTGCGTCTGCTGCTGCCGTGCTGCTGCTCTGCTTCTGTGCATTCTATACAAAAAGCTTATTCCGCCGCAAAAATAACGGGTTCAGTTTTTTTTTGCAACTCTAAAATTTACATGAAATACGTCGGATTCCTTTGGTCTGATCAAAGTGCGCCGAAGGCGACGTCAGAGAGCACACACGCAAACGCGCCGTGATTAGCTGAAAACACCGATATATATGCTGAACACAGCCTGATTCTTTTTTATCACCAAGCTATGAGTGGACGAACGATTGTGAATTTACTGGCCAATCTAGCTCGTAGATGAACCTGTTATGTGGCAACGAGCAGTTTTGACACATTTTAGGTCTGTGTACGTGACGTAGAGGCATTTTGAGGTGTTTCTGACTCGTAGGGACCTCAATTTAGAACCCAGGGTTGTTCCTTCTTTTGAATGGGTTTCGTATATGAACGTGTAGACTACGATGTATGTGGTTTTAGTGTGCGGGCGTCATTGTGATTCGATAAACATATAATATGATAAAAATTGAACTACACACTCCAGCTGTGATATCGAATATTGTGTCGAAAATCATCTTTGCAAGCTGTGTGTGATACTCCGATCGCGCGTATCACGGGTTGTGTGTCCTCATTAAGGATATAGGTCGGCGACTCCCCTTGCAACTAAAGTATAGCTATCAGGGTCAACAGGGGGCTCAGTCTGTGCGCGGAAACTATAAAACCCGTTTCTGAGGGGGACAAAATCTGACAGCTGCGGAAAGAAATGCATCAGTATATTATAAAAATGAAAATATACTCCTCCATCCAGCTGTGAGATCGAATATTTTGTCGAAACTCATCTTTGCAAGCTGTGTGTGATACTTCGATCGCGCGTATTACGGGTTGTGTGTCCTCAATAAGGATATAGGTCGGCGACTCCCCTTGCAACTACAGTATAGCTATCAGGGTCAACAGGGTGATGTTAGTTAGTCTGTGCGCGGAAACTATAAAACCGGTTTTTGAGGGGGACAAAATGTGACAGCTGTGGAAGGAAAATCATCCATTTATCAAGTGAATCATGTAAGTAAGTCGAATAACCGGTGAGGGGAGGGCGGAGTTTTGAAGGACGTGGGGGCTTGATTTTGATCAAAAGGGAGCGGGGTTAGAGGAGGGGGAAGGGGCGGGGGGGGGGACGGGGGAGGGGGCGGACGGGCGTGCAATTTGTGCGTGGAAGCTATAAATCCTTTAAAGGGATAAATATAACAGTTTTGGCAAAAAAAAAAATCACCAGTTTATCATGGGGAGGGGGGGGTTGGGGCGGGGGGGGGGGCGGGTGGGGCAGCTCAATCTGTGCGTGGAAACGATACATTCTTTCAAGGGGATAAATGTGACGGTTATGGAAAGAATGCATCAGTTTATCATGTAGACTATATCCTGGGGTAAGTTGTAGAATCAGACAGTAGAGGGCGGAGTGTTCGAAGGGGAGGGGGTGGGATGGGGTGGGAGGGTGGGGAGGTGGGGGGTAGGGGAGGGGGGGGGGGGGGGAGGGGGGAAGGGAAGGGCTTTAGGTGGCATAGATGTAGGGGTTTGTTGTACGTGTCGTGATAGGTGTAGGCGATGGTGCGGGTGGTGGGGAAGGAGGGGACGTTCGGAGCGGGGGGGGGGGGGGGGGGGGGAGCAGCGGCATGGATGTCTCTAGAAAGATAATGAGGTGATTTCCAGTGCGTGAAGTGTTTATTTATCTGGCAGATTTCAATATTAAGGGGGGCCTTTGAGCGAGGGAGAGCGAGAAGGGGGGGGGGGTTAGGAGGTGTAGGTCACATATAATATTCAAATACACTCCGGCTGTGAGATCAAAGATATGTAGGGGCTTGTTATACGCGTGGTGCTAGGTCTAGGCGATCGTGCCGGTGGTGGGAAAAAAAGGGGCGTTGGAGGGGGGGGGTTGAGCGGGGTAGGTGGAAATAATGAAAACTACGTCATGGATGGTCAGAGAGATATGACGGGATATCATCTGCATAGAGGTGTTTATTACTCAGGCCGATTTCGATTGTGAGTGGGGCGTTTCAACAAACTAGGCGGAAAAAAAAAAAATGAGGGATGGGGGGGGGGGGGGAAGGAATTGGGGGAGTGGGGGGGGAAGAGGTGGGTTTTTTAACAAGAGGGATCGAGGGAGGGGGAGGGGATGGGGGGAGGGGGCGAGACATTTAAATATGTGCGCGGAAACTACAAATCCTTAAAGGGGACAAACCTGACAGTTGTAGCAATAAGACATCCCTTTACATCATCTGCCTGGTAATGTTTGCTATTCTAGATGGTCTGATGATATGATGCAGTATGCAACCCAGTTTTGTAGTTACCATTATTTTCTGACATCGCTAATTATAAGAAAGAGATACGTATTGCCAAATGCAAGAGGCGAGGTGATGTGGTCATGCACCATCACCGCCATCATGTAGTTACCAATATTTTCTGACATCGCTAATTATAAGAAAGAGATACGTATTGCCAAATACAACATGCGAGGTGATGTGGTCATGCACTGTCACCGCCATTGAACGCTAGAGGGAGAAATGCGAACCGTCAGTGTTTTGAA